>JAOWCC010001632.1:0-249729 GCA_030867875.1 Actinernus sp. WN-2022
CGGGGGACACCAAACGCTTGGGACTAAAACTCACTTATAGTGGAATTTCTATCCACAACTTTCGTATGATTATTGTAATGAGAAGCACCTGATATGAGAAGTAAATACGTGCATTCCAACCGAAGTTCGTGAATAATGGCGACAGAGATCTCATAAGTTTGAATATGTATGATGATTGAATATTTACAATATTTTTGTGTTGAAAACGTCCAAGTAAAGAAGTTTTTCTTCGGTTTTCCGCTCTCACATTCAAGACTGAAATGATACATGTAATGTGGCGCCAGATTGGTTGAGGATTTTTTCTATATTAGGCGAGATGATACAATCTGGTACAATCTGGTACAATCTGGTACAATCTGGTACAATCTGGTACAATCTGGTACAATCTGGTACAATCTGGTACAATCTGGTACAATCTGGTACAATCTGGTACAATATAATCTGTTTTACTGCTCATGAGACGTTTGGTGCGTTCTTAAGATCTACTCAAGAGGTGGACGTTTTGCGGGGGTGGGGGGTTACGTTCGAAAATACACCCATTGTGAATCTTATTAATTATACCTGAACAGGGCTCCTGACCTAACCTGCTATGCAGACGAATGTAACTTTTTTCTTCGAATTTATGAGTGAAAAAATACGTCTGCATAGCAGGCTACTCCTGACCTAGACTTTCTCAAAGTCCTTCTTAGCCCCCAGCACGAAGGACTTTTCCCACTTGCAGCGCGCCAAATTTACCGGTTGACGTGTATGTTGACGTGTCAAGTTAGTCCTCAGAAAGAGATTATCAAAGGCGCGAAATGTAAGCTCCGCCCTAGCCTCCGATGCAGACGTCTTGTGTCTGCGAACCCAAGCCGTTTTTTTTTGTTCAGCTAATCGGAGAGGAGCTCTCATTTCCCGGGAGCTCATTAAAATGCACAGCTCGTCGATATGAATAGATTCCCTACAAGTCGCTGAACTGAGTATTCTTGCCACCAAAGCAGAGTTTTTTTTTGTGGCAACTGGAATGACGTGAAGATCTTTCTTTTAGAGATATTCGGAAGCTTCAAAATCCATAGCCAAAGTCCACATTTTATGCACTGAAATATGTTTTTTTTTACCACTTGGTAACCTCTGAGCGTTTTGAAGTTATTTTCTGCTGTCTAGGCGGCTAGCACGTGCTGCACGTGCAAAAATGAAAGTCGAAATAATCAGCCAATCAAATGTTAGTGTTCCCACGGTCCACGAAGTAATTAATTAATGTTTGGGCTAGGGAAAACCCTAACTAGCAAATTGATTGGTCAAAATAAACAATCCGTAAGTCACGGAACACAAAATGTGGATCGAGTTCGCAGACGTTGGTGTGGGAGGGAGGGAAACGAACCACACAAGACGTCTGCATCGGAGGCTAGCTCCGCCCCTGAAATGTGTTTTCGCGCCAAAACATAATCTCCGATTCAATTTCCTGCAAGTGAAACAAGTCGAACTCGCCTCTCGCTTCGATTCTCGCACTCGCTTTTTGACCCAGTAATCGCTTACCAAGTGACTCAGCGAGTTCGACTTGGAGCAAGTCTACTCCTGACCTGAACAAGGCTGGTTTGGCCAGCTAAAATATTGTATCTTAAAAAACATCAAAATTCTACGTTGTATTGGCTTTTGCCTCTTATAGTTGGTTTCGACTGATTTCCTTGGCAGAGAAACGGTATTATAAACACGATATATATGTTTCATTTCCTCTCCTAGCAGTCTCCATTAAGTTACTATTTGAAGCCGTTGATACGCCGAGCCCGGGGGGGGGGGGGGGGGGGGGTACTCCTGTTTGTGACGTATTATGTATGTGCCGCCCGGGTGGGTCAGGGTTTTGAGCTCAGTTTGGGCAGGTAGGGTCAGGGTTTTGACCTGATTTGGGCAGATCAGGGTGAGGATTTGAGTATATTTTGGGTGCAGTCAGGGTCGGGGTTCAGTATTTTTTAGGCAGTTAGGGTTCAGTGTTTTTTAGCTACTGTCAAAAAAGACATTCTGTTGCCGCATTTTTATCGCCTGCCTACATGCAAGCACTGGGGTTCGCATACATCGTGACGCCGCTAATTCGTACTTCAGTACTTATCTATGTACTTCATCTGCTGATTTGTTTACCCAATGCTACGTCCCGACTTGAAATGTTCCGTATTTTGATCCGACCGTGTTTTAAAACAATTTAAAGAAAGGGCAATCAGGATTTTTTTCCCCAAAAAGGGGGCAATCAGGGTTTTGGAGCTCGGATTGGGTCAAACAGGGTCAGGGTTTGAGCCTCTTGGCCTCACATACATACCCATTTTTCATGTAAGTACCCCCCCCCCCCCCCCCCCCCGGGACGCCGAGACATGAGTACTGGTCCCAGAGGGCTCGCTGATCGCAGCTTCGAGGCGCTCTCTACCAGGACAGGAGCCCATTGCCAGTCAGCGTTTAGAACAGATCTCACTGGAGTTATCGTGCCCACACTTTGAGAATCCAATCAATCCATAGTCAGGACAATTTAGTAAATCACCTCAAAGAACAATAGATCAGTCTCAATCTCGATAATTACGGCAAGCGTGCACGGATCACTGAGTCAGAAGGCAATCCGGTCAGGGCTGGTAATGGGCTCCTGAACAGGGTAATAAAAGAGCCGAGAAACGAGATGATAAACGCTGGCTACGTTAATTTTCCTCTGCTGGCACTCTCCGTTTTACCAATACTCGCTTTACCAATCTATGTTCAGTGACCTTCTGTATGTATAACTTCGCAAATTACAACTTCTTGTCTTTTCCCATTTCGTTTCCCACTTCGTTTTTCATTTCGTTTTCTACTTCGTTTTCAATTTCGTTTTCTACTTCGTTTTCTACTTCGTTTTCTACTTCGTTTTCTACTTCGTTTTCTACTTCGTTTCGCAAAATACAGTAAGCCAGCACTCGCGATTTACTTCAGTAAGAAAACTGCAAAACCGAACCATTTTTTAGCGCTCACTCGCTGCTATTGCCATAAAAGAGGGTCTGAATGGGGTTAACTGACTACTGACAAATGACCAAAATGTTAACTGACAAGTAGACCCCCCCATTCAGACCCTCATAAAAGCAAAGCTTATTGGTTTGTTGTTTTGAACAGAGGCAATGTAATGTTTCAATTTTATCGTGTTTGAAGATATCAGAACATAAAATATTCGAGTAGCCTATATTTACTGTAATGTCGTGAGCATTCAAGAGGGCATTTTTTTTCCGTGTCGCATGTCTATTGCGCATGACCATTCGATATTTCTGGCAATGGAAAAAATCCTTTCTTAAATTGTACGTTGTTATAAACTTGAAACTTGAAATATGGACCACTTCGATTTCTGGTAGGTTGAAGGAAGTTCCAACACAAAATTGCATGTGTGTGCAATTGGCCTTCTTGCACTGCCTTCAAGTTGTGTGAAGGTGACTTGCATCTCCGGAAACAAGAGTAACTCGGAACCACTTACAAAACGTAAAAACCTCACAAGCTTTGACGAATCCAGACCTCTGATGTACCGTTTCAGGTGTTTCAAGGACTCTCTCTCTTGATCACTGTTTACTTCCGCTCGAATTCTCTCAATCACTTTACTGTTAGTTGGTAGGAGCCGATCATAAAGCTCATTAAGTGAAGCAAGGGATGTGAAGAAAGGCTTGAAGTACCTAAAAGCCCCTTTCCAGCAATCTGCAATGTATTGCGGTCGTTGAATGAGTTCTTTGTGTGCGATCTCTATTATTATCTGAATAATGTTATCTTCCCTTACAATCTTCTTGCAGTCAAAATTACTTAACAGCTCAAGTAGCGGCTCCTCGTCACTTTCCTTAATTTCAGCATTGATGCATTTATCAACGACTGCCCGCTCACTGTCAGATACATATTTCCTGAAAGAGTCTAATAGCATATCTTTAGTTATGATGGATTCTCCGAATAGACAATATGCAATAAATGTTTTGGATAACGATAGTGGAAAGTACTGGCAACTGAGATAACCATGAGCAACAAGGATCCTACCAATAGCCTCCCATTGCATTCGCTGGTAGTCATGACGAATACAAGGAATGCGTTCTTCCTCCCCAAGCATCAAAGAATCATAATATGAAACATCACTCCAGAACAAACTGAATGCATCTCTGACCAGCCCACTTCCTGTACCCTGTTCTTTCTCTCCCTTCTGATCAATAAAACAACCTCGATGCTGTCACCAAGAATACTTTCGTCAGAAAACATTTTGATCATGTCATTCTTGACATTAAGCCGGTTGATTTCTATAACGCGGATTGTCCTTTCATGACTACTTAAACTATAATCTACATGGTCATCATCATCAGAAGTGTTGGGTGTTATGTGACTGTTGGTTTCAGCTGCATCATTCTGGATGTTGCTGAGTTCCTGTTGCTGGGTGGTATTTGTTCCCTTTTGGGAGTCACTGGGCTGATCCTTGTCAGTGCCGATGCAGTCATCTTCAAAGCTGTATCACATAATAACCAAAAAGTACTGTACAGTAAGTCTAAAATAATGTAACCCTCTGGCCCCGACTGTAAAGCATGAAACATTTTGCTCATCTCCAAGGTCATAGCCCAAAAATTATTACCCCTCCCCTTTCTCCACCAATGTTCTTTGTAGGACAAGGAGGTAATAAAATATGTGGTCTATGTCTCCAACCCCCCACCCCCCACCCCTGCTAATTTCTGATCAGTCCCAAAGTTGTTCGTTTTTTTAATTTTTTACTTCATATTATTATTATATTTTATTATATATTATTATTATATTCCTGAATACCTTTTATGGAGCCATTGCAGTTCCAATAAATAGTTTAACAGACAAACAAATTAAACTGTTTCAACTTACAAAAATGCTGTGGAGTAACAGCATAACGGAAAATGGAAAATTAAAATATACAATAACCTTTTCATCATTTTCACTGGAATCAGATGTGATAAGGGTGGCCATCAGGTACAGCCAAATCTTGGAGAGCTTTGTGCTCTGGCTGTAGTTTTCTAGATTGAAAGGGTGTTCACTACCATCTGGGAATACTACAGTTGGACCAATCACCCCATGAGAAAAGTTACCAAGATTAGTAAATACTTCATGTTCTGCGCAGATTGGGTTGGCCCCACCAGGGAAAAACAGCTTTTTTGCATAAGAAATAACATCCCTTTTTCTGCTGCTTCCCAGCATCTCAATATTTCTTGTCCCGCCTCCATCTTTGCTTCGTATCATTACAAATTCATCGTTGGAACTATCCTGGTGAAGCCAACCTATCTCTATACGACGCATTCTTTCTCCTTTTGTTGCATCCGTGTTTTTTTTCTTAGAGCTTCTTGAGGTACTTGTACCAGTAGTTATAGTCGAAGTATTGTAGCGTTTCGATTTAAGCATAGATGCCAATTCTGCTTTTTTAACGTCTCTTTCCTCAATCTTTTGTCTAGGGTTCTTCTGAGAGAACACCCTCAGTGCCAGCATATCTCCCTGTGTAGCTATTCCCATTGCTCTTAGGGTTTTCTCGTCAGCAGCTATGACAGCTTCAGCATCCATCTTTTACATAAAAAAATAAGAGTGATTATTCTACTTCAATTTACAGATTTAATTAAAGCACTGCATGTTCTCATTACTGATGGTGTAGTGGGTTTAGCACCACACTGATAACTGGGAATTAAAATTTCTAGAATCAAGGATTGGAGATTGTATGCATTGGTACTTAGGGACTGGTCATAAATTAGCAGGGGGAGGGGGGTGGAGAATGAAATGAAGAAGTCTAAAAATACGTAACCCTCCCTGGACAATTGGCATGAAATATGTTGCCCCTCCCCTCTTTTGCTCCTTTCCCCCCTGTAACCAACCCTTTTTGAGTGGCCCAATTTCTCATGACCCTCCATTTTGGGGGGCTAAAAAAATATGACTCTACCCCATTCTCCCCCCCCGCTAATTTATGACCGGTCCCGTATTTATTTCATTATTTAATTAAATACAATTTATAGATTGTATAATAAGGATCAGGTTCAAACAGTGACAAACAAACCTTAAAAAAGTAAACTTCCTTTACAAAACATAATATTCTCTTATAATCACACTCAGATTATAGCAAGCATTTATAAGGTATCATAATCATAAACTGACACTACATTTATATAGGAAAGCATACAAATTTCTCCCATGCCATGAAGTATACATTTACAGCCAATCAGAAGGCTAGAAATCTATTGCATATTTGGCAGTATCCAAGGAATGGTATCTAATGGTCGTATTCAATGCTGTCTTCCCAGACTGTACCATACCTTGCTGTATACATGTGCATCACAGCTTCCAGTTATTTCCCGCTGAAACTTGGTTTGCAGCGTGCATGCCAAGTATTTCTCATTTTAGCTTTTGTTTACCTTAAGAAAGGCTTGTGTGTATATGTATACGATACAAAGAAAACCAAGTCACTCGTGGGATATTTCACTACTCAAAAGCATTGCATAACTAGTATATATTTTAGCCTTAACATTCCCATACAACCCTGTTCTTAGACCCTAAAACACTTATTAAATTCAGTGCTTGTTAACAAAAATAAAGAGAATAAGTGTCTTTTTTGCTACTTTTCTTTCTGATAGTTTTAATTTAAGTAGGCTTTATAAGTGTGGGAAGAACCTATTTATTTATTGAACAAACCTTTTCAGCTTCAAATATTTGGATTGCTCCGCAGGAAATCGGTCACCTGTTAATGATATATCGATGTAGGCACGCTTTTACTGCGATTCCCGAATATGGAAAATGTTGTTCGGATTTTGAGAATAAATATAAAGTTACTTATTGTAACCTGATAGCCAAGCACTTATATGGCCGAGACAACTGGGGTGGCCATCTTGGCTGCCAAAACTTCAAAATGTTAAATAAAGCGAACATCTCATCCACTTCATTCGATTTCGAACTTCTGAACATTTATGAAGCGAAAAACATTTCACTTGTCACAAGTTTGTAACGCACAATATCATGCAGACCTGTGTGGGAAGGACTTAGGGTACGGACACAACATGTTAAAGAAACAGCTTTATATGATCGTATACGTATGGTTCAGAATTTAGACTTTTGATTCCAGTTTATATTTAGCTTCCATGCTGGAACCGTGGACAAGTAAGAGCTGCTAGGGTCGGGGAAACATTAGGCACAACACGTGTCAAACCTCGAGCATGCACTAGCTAATAACCATATAAACTATGAATATTTATGAGAACATTTGATGTACCGTAAACTATACGTCTTTGGATAATTTCTGTATAAAACGGCCTTGAGAAGACACAGTTTAATTAATAAGGGCTACCTCTTTAGTCGCATCTTCCTCTGCCAAACTTCGCTCGGCCATGATCAGTCAACTGAATCAGCACGTGTTTAATTGGAGAGAATGTCCCGGATAAGAAAAACGGCGCCTGCAAAAAAGTCGCGGATTGAAAAAAAAGTCGCGGGGAAAAAAGAAGTCGCGGATTGAAAAAAAAAACGCGGATTGAAAAAAGAAATCACGGGCAAAAAAAGAAGTCGTGGATTGAAAAAAGACGTCGCGGATTGACAAAAGAAGTCGCGGGCAAAAAAAGAAGTCGCGGATTGAAAAAAGAAGTTGCGGATTGAAAAAAGAAGTCGCGGATTGAAAAGAAAAGTCGCGGGCAAAAAAAGAAGTCGCGGATTGAAAAAAGAGGACGATGTCCCTTCCAGGCCACCGTAGAATAGCCAGCACCAAATCATCTTTTATTGCAGATAGACGATCTGATAGAGCAATTCTTGCAGTGCAAGAATTTTTTTTATCTTGCACAACTATCCAGTCATTTGGAGACATGCAGGTACGTTAATACAAAATAGCTATTCGAGGAAATTAAAAGGTGTGGATTCGCATGGGACACTGGAGTCCAATATATCGTTCTGACAACGGTGTTTAGTAGTATTTGTAAAGCGCTATTGGGCACTCATTGTAGAAACAGCGCTGTATAAATAAAAAATATTATTATTAACCGAATTCGAAGTCCATACCGTAAGTAATGGACCGAGTTGTTGTTCCCTATGTTTATGCCCAAGCGCGAAGCCATAAAAAGGGGAAAAACGAGGATCCATAACTTATGGTACGGACCGAGCAAACTAGGTTTAATAAGATGTTTATTAAAGCTTAAATCCGTCTGCGAAACAGCGCTGGCGACAGGATTCTTGTTCTGGTTCTTGTTCGATTGAAGTTGGCTCTCACTAAAGTAATAAGACGTTTGCCTGATGACGTCACATACTACAACTACCAGAACTCGGTGGTCCCTTCATAAGGCAACACATTGCTATCAAAACACAATAGTATTAACACAATACAAAACAACAGAACGAAATACACAATACAATAAAACACAATACAATTTGGTAGTAATTCGTGTCTGGCTACATGAAGGGAGAACCCAGAACTCTTTGCGCGGATCCTTTTGTTCCTCTAATTTGGACCGTTGTCTTGGAGTAGAGACATTTTAATGAGAAAAAAAAAATCGAAAAGGATTCTGGTAGTTGTAGTAAAATAACGCCATAATGAAAATGTCCTATTCTCACACGATCATCGACAATTCGAGACTCGCGCCAATCTTGCGCGACTTGCGGATGCCATTCAGAAGTCTCGTATGAACTACCTATAGTGAGAGCCAATCACAATCGGGTACACATATTCCGGTACTTTGCTGTACAATTAATCGGTTCAAGTTTGCCGTCTGAATCAACCAGTCGCTCCAACCTCGAAGAGTTCCAATAAATGCGTGTTCTATAACGTCGCACTCTGAATTTCTAACGGGACCTCCAACAACCATAGGGCCGGGGCTGGTTATTGTCGGGACCCGGCTAATCCTCAGATCGAATTGGAAGTTAGCATGTTGGTTCTTAGACTTTAGCGTGTTGGCGACTGATGGTTTGAGGGTTTGGTGGGTGGCCACAAGCACTTGCGTCAACTTCCATGAATCCCCAAAATTTAATTCATTGACAAGTATTTTCAGGAGCCTATTACCAGGAGCGTCCATCTCCCATACTAGATCCGCGAGTCAGCGTATGACCGGATTGAGCTATATTTAGAACAGAGCTCACGAGAGTTCGTGCCCACACTTTGGAAATCCACTGAATCAAACCACAGTCAGAACAATGCAGCGTTAGTAAAATCACCTCAAAGAACAATAGATCATTCTTAATCTCGATAATTACGGCAAGCATATGCACGATCGCAGCAGAGTCAGAAGGCAGTTACCCGGGAAACATGTTCTAAAAATAGCTCAAACCGTCATACGCCGACTCACGGGTATAGTATATAATTTTTCAAGGACATTTTGGATTGAAGAACTTTTAAGATAAGCAAGCCAGTCTTAAAAAAGTCCTTACATTTGACACTGAATCGTGCTATATTTACATCGATAACAATTACATTTAATAAGGCTAAACATGAATTTCCTTTTATTTCGATACTATTGACCGAATGAGTTAAGAATTTATTTGACAAATATTGATTCAATAAAACTGTTCTAGCAACAGTGGTTTTCGATTGAGTGCCGTAAAACCAAAACCTGAGCCAATCACGAGCAAGTAAAAACACAATGAACCAATCAGGAGCAAGTAAAAACATCAATGACCAATCACGAACTGGAGTTTTTAATTCAGCCAATCACGAGGCAAAGTAAACGCAATCATGGATAACTAACCAATCAAATTCGAAAGCAATCGCCTAACTGACGTTTCGACACTCAATTGAAAACCGCTCTAATAAATTATTAATTAATTAATTATTATTACTTAGTTCAGCACATTCTCATCGACAGTCTATAAGTTTAAACTGAATTTAAAATTTATTTACCAGGAGCGTCCATATATACTATACCCGTGAGTCAGCGTATGACCGGTTTGAGCTATTTTTAGAACGTTTTCCGGGTAACTGCCTCCCGGCTCTTGCTACGATCGTGCATATGCTTGCCGTAATTATCGAGATTAAGAATTATCTATTGTTCTTTGAGGTGATTTTACTAACGCTGCAGTGTCCTGACTATGGTTTGATTGGATTCCCAAAGTGTGGGCACGTGAACTCCCGTGAGATCTGTTCTAAATATAGCTCAATCCGGTCATACGCTGACTCACAGATCTAGTATGGGAGATGGACGCTCCTGGTAATGGGCTCCTGATTTACCTAATACATGATTTCATAATCCTACGAATGAAATTCCAATAATTGTTTATAATCACAGCACCATAGTAAAACACCCAGGTACTACCTAACGAAACCTACTGTAAAAACACTTCTTAGTAAAACCTATATCAAACACCCGTAATGGGGCTATGTTATGGTATTGTGCATGTATGGCGTCAATGTTTGATTAGTAGCTGTTAATTGGCTACAAACAGTTAAAGGGGCTATGTCATGGTGTTGTACATGTATGGAGTCAATGTTTGATTAGTAGCTGCTAATTAGCTACAAACAGTTAAAGGGGCTATGTCATGGTGTTGTGCATGTTTGAGTCTATGTTCGATTAGTGGCTGTTAATTGGCTACCAGCAGGTAAAGGTCCCTCCCTCAATGTTTGATTGAAATGATATGCAATATTTTCCTTTAAGTGTTGGGTTTTCCACTTCGTACAACTTCAAGTGTACCAAGAAACCAGCATAGGTCCGTAACGTTATACGTACGGCAGCGTTCGTACTACTGAGAGATGATGGAATCCCAGGAGTTTTCCAGGATACAAAAAGAAAATTACAGGACCCAGAACTCGGATATTTCATGGCTTAAATGGTAAACAAATTAACTTTTAGAGTAAGTGACCCATGTTACATTCACCTAATATGTCTATAAAATTCCAGGATTTTTCCAGGATCGAATAGGTGGAAAAAAGATAATTTCCAAGGAGTTTTCCAGGGCGCTGAATTTTTTCTTCAAATTCCAGGGGTTTTCCAGGAATTCCAGGAGTAGTGCGAACCCTGGTACGTGTTAACAAAGACACCATCGGTTAAAGGGCCAGTGTGTCACAGTGAGATGCTGTCCAGGCCGTACCCAAATAGTTTCAGCGATTTTCATATGAACTGACGAATTGCACATGTGGGATGGTAAAAATCAAACAACATATGCAAAAATAGACGTGTCATTTCTTACTGTCTATAGTTTAAAACTATTGGTACCTCTCTTAATACAGCTATTCAGTAGAATTAAGCAACTGAAATCTACAACTAGTGTTTTACTTTCAATCTAACATTTACACGCTAACGTCATTTGACTACATCTATCACAATCCTTTGCGGTTTGTTCTTCTAAATAAGACCATTGTCTTGGTATTCTCAAAGGAGTTGGAAAATCTGAATAAGAAAAGGAATTTTAAAAGGATTCTGGTAGTTGTAGTCAAATGACACCATCATGCAAATGTCTTATTGATGCGAGATGAAGATGCGAGTTTGTATAATTAATTGAAGAGTGAACGCTTGAAATTGCAAGTATTTTCTGGAATTTGTTTTGGATCTCTAGAAATTCTTCCCTGTAAACTTAACCGAGATAAAGGTTTTTTTTACAACAAAAACCCAGCTTTCTCGCTTTTATGATTGGCTCTGATCCATGATCAATAAAAGTACAGACAATGGACAAATGAATGCCATTTGTTAATTTGAGGATGAACTCTGAGAGTTAAATGTTAATTTAACAGTTTATATGTAACGTGCAGACTAATCGCTCTTTACCAGCTCAGTGATGTATTCCTACTTCGAAAGCTCGGTTCTGATGCTACAGACACTGGGTATCTCTCCAGATGGTTATCAGACATGGGTGGCTGAGCAAGGTATCTCTCCAGATGGTTATCAGACATGGGTGGCGGAGCAAGGTATCTCTCCAGATGGTTATCAGACATGGGTGGCGGAGCAAGGTATCTCTCCAGATGGTTATCAGACATGGGTGGCGGAGCAAGGTATCTCTCTAGATGGTTATCAGACATGGGTGGCGGAGCAAGGTATCTCTCCAGATGGTTATCAGACATGGGTGGCGGAGCAAGGTATCTCTCTAGATGGTTATCAGACATGGGTGGCGGAGCAAGGTATCTCTCCAGATGGTTATCAGACATGGGTGGCGGAGCAAGGTATCTCTCTAGATGGTTATCAGACATGGGTGGCGGAGCAAGGTATCTCTCCAGATGGTTATCATACATGGGTGGCGGAGCAAGGTATCTCTCTAGATGGTTATCAGACATGGGTGGTTGTAATCAGATATCGCTCATTACCACAAGATACCTCTGCTGAACTTGCGCGACATTGTAAACCACGTACTCGTTGTCGCCGCCAAAGAGATATTTATGTTGATCCTTGTACTTCAGTTCCAATGGTTCGTTGGTTACGAAGCAGCCGGCGGGAACAATGGCGCCATAGGGCGTGGTTACATTCCTAGACGGGTCGGGGATTTTAAGAGTCGTTCTCCACAAGCTGTCGCATCCATCTGGTGCACCTGCGATTGAGTCTTTGTACTCATTATCGTATTCAAATTGTTTACCCAGCGCAACCTGTATAACAAAGTAAAACAGACATTTAGCACAATCAATGGCAGTTATATTCCTGAAGGACTCGAGTTTTCTCCATATTATAAACACCTTGACTCCGAAATTGGAGTTTTAGCCACCATATCATGTGATGGAAATCTATTGATGAATCTTTTTTTCCAACGGACTTGAGGTGGTACAACAAACAGAGGCAAATTAACTATTGATAGCGAGATTCTAACGTGAAATTCATAATACATTTAATTACTATATTCTTAGAGACAACTCGGTAATTTAAACAGGAAGTTTCCGGTATAAAAGGCACCTTCAGTTGTCACTCAGCCTTTGACATCTGTGTGATGCTCCGCTTGAGTGCTCCCTACTGATTGCTTATCGGGCGAAATTCAAATCAAACAGAATTCGTAAACAGTCCTACAATACCGCCAAAACCTTTAATAAACAACTATATTCTCTATGTTCACTTTTTGATGGCTTGTTTAAGAAATTTCGCATTTTAACAGGAGGCTGATTCACTCGCCTACGTTCTTTTCTGCTCTGTAATTTAAATGTCAAATTTGGAGTTTGTCATGTGTGAAAAGAGGAGGGGCTTACCATTTGATACCGGAATTTCCTGTTTTTAAACAGGAACAAATCCATATCGGCAGCAGCATTTGAAGAGTAGAATGTCTGCCTACCAATCATTCTGTTGTCAAACTGACGAAATTTTACGACTCAAACCGCAGACGTCTTTCTCGGGAGGCACGTTTTGAGTTATGGCTTCCGAAGGAAGACGGCTGTATTTGCAGGTTACAGTATTGGAGGCTTTCTATCTTAGTATATGTTAGTTTAGGAGGACCAGATTGTAAATAATACAAGCTGTATCGGTATATCCTCGTAAATAAAGCGTTATTATTATTATTAACAAATGACCTTCGGTGGCTTAGTTCTACTTACCGTAAATTTTCCAAAGTAACAACCCCTAGAAAGTAGCGATCCCCGAAAGAAAATTTGATGGTTGTTAATAAATCCCGAAAATAACGACCCCATAATTTGACCTACTATGCCGCTTGAACAGCGGGACATAAATCGTAGGCCCCTCGTTATAATTAGCCTCACGTTTATTAGTCTCTCAAGACTGTCACGCGAGTTACCGACGTTATATAGTTGCGTTACTTTTGAATTTACTGTCTATCATCATTTGCAGACATTAATCTGTAGAGTTTCTGCCACATAAAATACTATTCTTGTTTTATTGGGATAGCTCGACCTATGTACACGTTTTAGCTCCCCGAAAGTAACGAGTATAAAAGACTGCTGAAACCGACCCTCGTTACTTTGGGAACTTTACTATTTGATTGGACCAGCTTATCGTTTTTACCCACCTCGCAGAGCAGAAGGAATCCTTTCTTTCTGCTATTCCAGCCGCGAATATCGGTGTACTGGAGCGCCTTGTTAATGCTGTCAGATGTATATATGCCCTACAATTTAAAATACATTCTAAAATTAAATACATTTAGTATTAGAAATCCTGAAAACGACTGGTGAAGCCGATAATTCTGAGGACCACGACGGTACCAAACACACCCAAAATAAACTTTGGAAAAGTCTACATATATTTTTTATAAAAAATCATCAAGAACACCACGTTCATCTCATATCTCATTCGACCGCCAACTTCCATCGACTCGTCCTTAACTGAATTCACATTCAATAGGTACGTTTCGTGCTGAAACAAGCACTCAATGGAGGCTAAATATATTTTAACGAATTCCACCGTATGAGCTTCCATTGAGGGCTCGTTCCATTTCATCCATGCAATCTAAGCAGACTATTATATGTTTTACAACAACCGCCAATTTTCTCGCAATCTGATTGGCTAATTTTCATATGCAATATTTTAACAGACGCGCGGCCGGCTTTCGAAGCGGGCTTTGCAGAGATTTGTGAATTCAGGTTGTGTACACATCTGTTCCAAAAATCAAGAAAATGAGGATTTTAAAAGCATTTCATCACTGGGAAAAGTTAATCGGTTAGTCAAACTTCCTTCTGTGGTGCCATTTGTCAAAATTTGAGCTTTCTTTCGAGTCGAACAAAGCATTTTCGGCTAATTTGTGATCGACTTTGTGACAAGTTCTACCGATCTTTTAGAACTAGAACTGAGAAATTTTCTTGAATTAAATACATAATCTTCTAGTTCGTGATTAAAATCTCTTATTCAGGATATTTACATAACGTTCTTAAGTAGAAACAAACAGTTTAGAGTATAGATTATGTATTTTTATAGAGTTCGGGAAAGCAGAAAGACGTGTAAACTTACGTTTGGACTTTTCGACTCGAAAGGCAGTTTGTACACACTCGTTTGAAGCTAAAAGTGTTTTGTTGTTGTAAAAAACAAATTGAAGTTAGTTTTTTATGTGTCTGTCCTAATATTGACAATGATTTTCGTCATAACATGGTCAAAATAGCTGTGGATCCACGAGGCGTCTCAATTTGTTAATTTGAGACCGCATATCTAAATTGCAGTTGGCCTGGTTGAGGACTGTTTTGACGTTGAAGCTCAGTCGACTTCGACAGGTTGCTAGATCATCGCTAACTATAGGTCGTGGACTTTAGATCGATATGAGAATAAAAATTGGGCAGACCAGGAGAAGATCTCCCTTTCATGCATATAATCACACCAGCTACACTAGTAATAACAATCGTAAATCCAATCGTAAGGCCACCTCAACAGGAGGGCGACGGTAGGGGTTAACGCCCTACATCCCACATGGTTCAAAGCTTTCAAACATCTTATATACGGTATTTCTAGTGGCAACCAGCCTGAGCATTAGTTGCGCCATGCTGATGAGATCCAAAGAGGCTGAAACAACTGTCCATGGCTGCTAATTGTCTGGTAATGTTTTTTTTTTACGGATTCAGATACTTGTCCATTCACCTGAGGTGCACGACCTCTGCACCCATGTTATGATGGATCCAGTGAGAAAAGCCAAATCCTGGAATGGTAAACACCCTACTGTCGACGTGGCCTTTGTGCCCCCCAGCGGCTTTAGCATATCCTGTACATGTACTGTATACGATTTACATTGTTTTAACATTCCACATACTTCACAGATTACTCTATGCTCACCTTTCCAAAGGCCCATCCAGTTGAGGGTGCTTCAGGCGGTGCAATCCTGAGTCCCTCCTTCAGGATGCCCATGACGTTAGCAGTCCTAGTGCCATGCCACAACAGGCGATGGCCATCAGGGATGCCACAGGATGCCATGCGCTCACCCTCTCCCCCACGGGTGATTCGATACACACTTTCAACATGCTGCTTCTGAAGACTATATGTGCATATCCGTTCCAACTCTGAGAGAAGAGTGAAGAAAATGCCTCAGATCATCATGACGTCATAACAATACACTATTTCGTGGATACATAAAGTAAATTCACTTTACTTATTCACTATATAAACAGAGAGTAACACGTTTACCGATGAAACTCAAGTACTTCTTCCACGTGGTCCTCAGCTGACTTAGTCCATGAAACTGTCCCAGCATGCTTTGCGGCCAAAACGGAAAGGGCGATGGATTTTTACGGGTAGAAAGGAACATCGTAGAGACATGGGGTTTTCACCAAAACGTTACCCATAGCAAACTGCAGGAGGTCTTCTTTATTTGGTTGACATTGAAGTTCGGGGAGGGGGGGGGGGGGGGGGGGGGATGACAGACAACTAAAAAGTTTCTTTTCGATTTAGTAAAGGCACCTTCTACTTAGGTATTTTAAGAATGTTGATACGGCCAGTATTTGTACACGCGACACCACATGACAGCCTCGTGCTTAACCACTTGGGTAACCCTGAGGCGACTCGCTCAGAGTTTCTCTCAGTGGTACACCTGAGAGAAGGCAGATGTGTTGTTATAAAGTTGGTTACTTACCACTAGAGTTATTGAGGACCTTTAGCGTGAAAAAGAAACCCACTGAATTTCTAACGGGACCTGAAAAACAGCCATAGAGGCTGATCAAAGCCACGACCTGGCTAAATCACAGATCGAATTGGAAGTTAGAGTGAGGTTATTGGGGTCTTACCACTGAAGTTATTGATGACCTTTACGATGAGCTTATTGGTAACTTACCACTGGAGTTATTGATGTACTCTAGGATCAGCTGGCACTCTGCAGAATCACAATCCATCAGCTCCACGTGTGTCCCCAAGGCCTTGTAACAGTAATCTAAAGGATTCACCTCTACATGTGAAGTGTAGTGAAGCGAAAAAGAATTGTTTAGATTGCTGCTATTAACAGAAACATGCATGGGCGAACTAATGAGGTGTAATGGAGCAGGGATGGCTCGGAAAGATGTGATATCCCCTCCCCCAACCCCCTCACTCCACCCTACCATACCCTCCCCCCTCACACTGGCCGTTGCTAGAGCTGGTTTTGCAGCAATTTTCAATATTTCGCAGATTCAGAACTCAAAGGTCGGCTATCGTTTAGTGTTTTCGCTTTCGTCAATCATAACTATGACGGCCACCAAATATTTGCAAGCGATGGCCGTGCGAAGTATTTCAACATAGCGGACTCCCGTGGGAAACTTACAGGATCGGATAGCTTCACACGGCCATCGTTCATCAATAATCGGTGGCCGTCGCCGTTATAATTGACGGCAGCGTAAAAGACAAAACGTTGGTTGACCTTTGAGTTCTCAGTCCACGTAATAACGAAAATCGCGGAATTAACCTGTGAAAGACAATCGAAAGAAAATCATGATAGTATCTAATAGTCCAAATGGAACAAAGGACAACAATTGATGTCTAATAATGTGCATTTGCCAAGTACTTAATTTAAGTAAAAATCACTATATTTTATATTTCAGTGCTTCATACTGGCCAACAAAAAGAAAGCAACAACTTCAGTACTCTACTAACCTTTGCTGCGATACTGTGCAGCCAAGAGCACCCTGCTAGCAAACGCCAAGTCCGAGAGAGTAGAGAGAGCTTCTAGGGCTGAGTTAACCTTGGACTCTTCGTTCATTGGTTTAATCTTTTCGTACGTATAGTTAGACATTGGCAATAACATGTAGTACGTGTTGCTAAGATCGGCGATCTGTTGGCAGTAAGAATCGAAATAAGAAAAGCTATTGCTCGACTGAGACATATTTCAACAACAGAAGTAAAATGATTTTTAAAAGATCTAATGGTTAATTCTAATTTGATATTTTTTATTATCATTCCCGAATAAGTCCTCTTGACAGTTCCCATGCCATATTTGAATAGTAACCGCGCAAACACGAGAACGAGGCTGGCGTTGCCCCGCGAAAGGTTTTAGTTCAGTCAGAAAATACATCTTCCATTGCGTTTTACTTTCAGAATGGTCAAAACATACAAAAATAGGGAAATTGCGACATTAGGTAGCATCCAAATACTCAAGGCTAAAGATCTTAGGGAAGGTCCTTTTTTATTGGGAAGGGGAGGGGGGGGGGGGGGGTGGGGTGGCTGGGGCTTCAGAGGGGAGGGTCAAGGCTTTTTATTTTGAAAGCCAGGGGAGGGTCAACCTTTTTTCCCCCGAGATGTCGTTGTCTTTTTTAAAGTTCGGCTGTTAAATTTGCCAGTTCTTCAGCTGCTTCAAACAGATAGAAAAACAGTGAAAGTATCCCACATTCATGACATCCAGTGTATTTTAATTTTACACAAAATTATCTGGATTCTTTTGTCCAGATTGTTGCTCCCTGTCTGGTGCTCGTGCTCGATATTTCACTTTCAACAGTGGTGTTGGCCACACAAGACGATTTCTGCTTGGCATGTCGCGCTGGAGGACAACCACAATAACTGCAAGACTCTTTCAAACTCCTCGCACTCGCTACAAAGCACATTTTCCCCGATTAAGTCCTCGCGAATCTTTGCCCATAGTGAATTGATTCTTTGAGAATCCCACTGATATGTGAGCCAAGTGGCTTCCGGGGAGTAAAGTGACCGATATAAATAACGTTAATTAAACATACATTCGCTATATCGTGGTATATTATATATATCGGGGTTTGGATGGTTGTTTTTGTTTGCAGGAATAACACCTGAATTATATTCTATTCAAATATTTTCTATTCCACCTAGTTTTTGCGTAGTAGCCCACGTAGCGGCCCTAAAGGAGGGAGGTAAAGATTTCCACACATGGTTCATAAAAAAATGTTTTTGGTGGGGGGAGGGTCACATGTTTTCTTGATGTCTTGAATGGAGGGTCATGAATTTACCTACCGATGAAAAAGGGAGGCCCACGACTTTTTTGAAAAAAAAATGTTGCAAATCCCCCAGCCCTCCCCCTAATAAAAAAACGTACCTTCCCTTAGAGTAATTATAAGATACCATTCGAAATCAACACTTGGTCTACAATGTTGCTCTCAAATATTCCCTGTGGATGTCTACATCCGTTGATGTGTTTGTGTCCTGTAAATTGTGCACTAGATATCACTTATGGACCAATTCTTCTGTCCATAAAACTAATTTGAGTTTCCAGCGCACCGCCATCTTAGATTTTATGACGTCAGTGTTGTTACACAACAAGGACTATTGTTTTCCGACAATAGAACCAACACTGTGACGTTATAAGATCCAAGATGGCGGCGCACGGGAAATTCAAATGAGTTTTATGGACAGGAAAATCGACCCACGCCTGACACCTAGTGTACAATTTATAGGAGACAAACACAGCACTAGACTTAGGCATGCATAACCAATGTTTTTCAGCTGAGGTTCACTTTAAGTCAAGAGTGTCCGCCATCTTGGAACTGCCGAACTGAACTGAAGTCTGCAGTCTCTGGCCCCTTGCAATCATAGTTTGCAATAAAATAATTACTATGATTTATAGATTATACCTCCTCAAACTTGTCCTCGCTTCCCTTCAGGTTATTCCTATCCGTGCCTTTCAGGATATCCCTAATTGGTAATTAAGAAAAAATATTGTTACCGCTTACATCACTGTTGTACGAAGCGTTAGGGGTAAGGTTGGTAAAGTACCAAAACATTACTCACAATGTTAAAACATAGCCTTCCAATGGAGAACTCGTGGATACAAGGTTAACTGTATTTTCAGCAACACTGCATTACGTTTTGTAATATGCATTTTGCGATCTAGCGGTAACCTCCTCAAACTTGTCCTCGCCTCCCTTCCTTTACATATATATATTGAATAGAGAAAAAGCGGCAAAAACTAACGATGTACTTCCTGTAGAAGGATCCCTCTGGATTCACAGCTAGTTCTACGGTATACTATATGAAGCCGGAATTTAAGAAAAAGTACGACTTGCGACTTCTCACAGTTCCGTGTATTTAAAAAACGTTTCGGCTTTCAGCTTAGCCGCTAATCTGAACATGATAACCTTTATAGCCTGCTTGCAGGCGGTGGATGGTGTTTTTTCGCGCAGCAAACGGATCATCGAAGCGGCCGCCATATTGGCCGAGCGTGATCGAGACTTGGGATCGAATGACAAATAGAGGGGGGAGGGGGAGAAGCAGAAAGGAAAGCTAAAGACCGCCTGCACGAAAACCCCTGGTTTCTGAATATCCGCCCACCACGCACATGGCTTCCGTTAACTTGTAACGCATTCTTAATTGACCAATAGGAGTCGACGTGTGACAGCCTGCCAATTTTGATTTGGTTTATGAAGCGTATTCAAAACAAACTTCGCTCGCTGTCAAATGCAGTGCAAAATGTTGGTAAAATTGTCAATTGGTTCTCAGATACGGAAATTTTAATAAAACCAGCTATTTTTGTTCAAAGTTCTCCATGGAAAGGAATGCGACAGTACCACTTGAGGATATATATGTAGACAGTTCGGTTTTAGCTTGTTGCGTTCGCCTCATCAGTCTCAAAGAGTTTGCAAATCCTCCGATTAAATACCAACATTACAAGATGCAGATAGAGAGCTGTCCAGCACCGCAGCAGCAGTCTGGCGAACCAGACGAGGTGCGATACAAGCGGCTGCTTCCTTCCTTAAAATAATTTAGCTCGCATAAAAAAAAATTCAGAGGACAAAAAATCGAAAAAATCTTTAAACTTC
Source organism: Actinernus sp. WN-2022 (assembly GCA_030867875.1). Classification (NCBI taxonomy): domain Eukaryota; kingdom Metazoa; phylum Cnidaria; class Anthozoa; order Actiniaria; family Actinernidae; genus Actinernus; species Actinernus sp. WN-2022. The sequence continues at coordinate 20,486 of JAOWCC010001632.1, forward strand.
AAAGATGGAGACAATGTTTTCTCAGAACTCAATATTGAAGAACTTGTGGACAAACAAACTACGAGTGCAAAGTACACAGGTAAATGTTGTGACGAGAGAGTAGAAACGAGAAGCTCTTTCTCTGAGAAGTCGAAGTCCATCTTAGTGAATGTTTGCCGAAAGAAATGGACGACCGTTGCATAAATGTATTGAGGCGGATTTCTGATTATTTCCTAGTTCAACCCGGATTGCATCTCTGCAATTTGGTCAACAATAATACTTTTCAGTGGCGAATTAAATCACGGTTCGTTGTCGAGTTCTCTTTACCGTAAATGTCATACTCTATCCAAAGCCTGTCGAAAGCACAGCCATCTCTAGGATATCTTTACCTAGAAGCCTAGGCTCTGTATAGCTTCCACTTGCTCCGTTTTCAAAGTACGGCTTTACCCATCCGTGGAGACTGAAAGAAGCGAGCAGCTGTGTTGTCTCTAGAAAACCTCTGGAATCAGGGTAAAGGCTAAAGCGAACTTCGAAAATGGAGCAGGAGGAAGCTATATACAGAGTCTACGGAGCCGAGTCTACTTCAAAGTAAAGATATTCTGGCGCTTTGGAAAGAGTTATGATATTTACGGTTTACGAACTTGCGAAAAGAGACTGACTCGACAACAAACCTTTCGCAGTTCGCCGATTGTCGCCTTCGCGGCTCTTCTCCGTTGCTGTTCTCTCTAGAAAACCTCTGGAACCAGGGTATTTCACCTTCGTCTTCAAAAAAGACAAAGATTTTTGTATTACTCGCCATATTTTATCAACTGCAAGCTCAGTACACAACACTTTATATTCTAGTTACGTCGCTTCACAGGCTACACTTATTCCTTTCAGTTCTTGCTTTCAACACTTGCCGCGATAAGCTTTGATTGACACCGTTTCAGCCAATCATATACCCCGTCCGCTGGTGGACGGGATCTAACTTTTGTACTCAGAAACCAGGGGTTTTCGTGCAGGCGGTCTTTAGCTTTCCTTTCTGCTTCTCCCCCTCCCCCTCCCCCACCCCCCTCTATTTGTCATTCGATCCCAAGTCTCAATCACGCTCGGCCAATATGGCGGCCGCTTCGATGATCCGTTTGCTGGCTAGCTTTCAGCCTTCATCAGTTAAAAAATAAATAAATTTACATTCTGGTTCAATGCTATTTATACAAAACACTAATACAATAGTGTTTTAATTTGAAATTTCTAAAATCATTTTAGCATCTTTGCAGTATAACATAACCTTTATTGTGGTATAACTGTTTTGGTTACTGCCGCTTGCATAGAATCCTAATGTATTTTATTTCTGGAAAAGTAGTTTCTTTAATTATTCAAAGTTTTTTAAACACTATTGAATTAGTTTTCTGTATAAATAGCATGGAACCAGAATGTAAATATATTTATTGTTTAACTTATATATAAACTTTTAGGCACATGAATTTAACCATCAACTGATGAAACTTTAATATCGATATGTAATACTGAATTCAATCGAATATCGATTGCTATTATCAAGCTCCTTCTCAGGCTCTTTGGCGTGCTAACACCATAGTGAGCGAGTGAGTGTATGAGGGACACGATTTCCCCTAACACTTGCGCGCATCCAAAGGGAGAGATAAGAACACGTGCCGCTAATGATCAATGCATTACCGTGTCTGCGTATCTTGCTTATGCTAATGTGGCTAATGACAAACAGGCTTAATAAAGCGAAGAAGAAACCAGCAATGGATATTGCGTTAATGAAAATGTACGCATTAGTGAAAGTGCAAGTATCATGTCAAAAAAATAATTTGTACTATTGCGTTTGTGTCTCACAAAAAGGTATTGATCTTGCAAATTTTGTAACATTTCTGGCATTTAATCCTAATTTTGGTTACTTTTCATGGATCCTGTGACGTCATAAGATGAATCAACTCCCTCCCTAGAGAAAACTACTACAATAGAATCCCTAGGTTTTCATTGTGACATCACAAGATGAATCAATCCCGCAATTCGGGTAGCGTTCATTCTAGTTTAATTTCTGCTCCTGCCTCTCAAAGAAAACTAATTTAGACAACTGAAGCATATCAGAAATAGAATTTGGGGAAAAAAGAGTTTATGTTGTTTTATGGCGCTACTTGCACTTTAAGTAGAGAGCGAGCGAGGTGCACCAAAGACTACACCAAAAATATACTACGTAGACCCGCGAGTTACAAACCAGCATCTTACTTGATTTGTAGGAGGACATCACGTGCCTTGTTGATGGTGTCCATGGACAGGCGACCAAATGGCATGTAGTCACTGTCCAGATTGAAGTCTCTCAGTTTATGGATGGACTTACGAAGCCACTCCTGGTCCGTCTATGAAATGAGAGAAAAGTGACAATACATACTTGGATAAAAACCTGCTCATTATACAGGTATCTGATCTTGGGCTTGTCAACACCTCGTAGAAAGCCTTGGTTTCTGACATATCTCCGCATTGCTACTAACGTCTGGACCCCATCCTTTAAGATTTAGGGCATGTGTACATGAAGGAAGATTGACCCTAGCACTAGGGCTATCTTCATTGTATTGTAATCCCTCGAGACTATTTTGCATATCAACAACAATGCAGCTAGTCCTAGTACTAGGGCTATCTTCATTGTATTGTAATCCCTCGAGACTATTTTACATATCGACAACAATGCTGCTGGTCCTAGCACTAGGGCTATCTTCATCGTATTGTAATCCCTCGAGACTGTTTTACATATTGACAACAATGCAGCTGGTCCTAGCACTGTGGCTATCTTCATTGTATTGTAATCCCTCGAGACTGTTTTGCATATTGATAACAATGCTGCTGGTCCTAGCACTAGGGCTATCTTCGTTGTATTGTAATCCCTCGAGACTATTTTGCAAATCAACAACAATGCTGCTGGTCCTAGCATAAGGGCTATTTTCGTTGTACTGTAATCCCTCGAGACTGTTTTGCATATCACTAGGTTCAACCTCCCTTAATCGTGTAAACAGGCCATACGAAAATATACATTGACTCCACTGTTCAGCATGGCATACTCACACGAATCAGTACTGTTTAAATAAACCTTGGGGATAGATAACATAGAGCACAGCATCGGCGTGGCCGAGTGGTTAACACGGCGGACTCGCAATCCAGTGACCCGAGTTCCATTCCCCGTGCGCTCGACCACGTTTGTAAGTACAGTAGCCAGTTGATTTGTCTCCACGTCGACTGGGATTCTTATACAAGAGCCACAATGAAAACTATTGGGTCACCAGTAATTGTGTTTACCCTATCCTCATAACGGTATTTATAGTTTAATTTTATTTAGAACTTGTGATATTCATAATTGTGTTTGTCAGACACTTTTGCAGTACACGAGCAGATACTCGCTGACGCCGCACCGTGGCCACCACTATAAATAATTCACCACAATTCGGTTCATTCAATATTTCTAAGTTTACTAAAGAACATATTCCAAAATGAATAGTATAGAAAGCAGTAAATAACAGTTGAATGCTACCATGTTAAAGAGTATACCAAGATTAGTAATACTCTCAATTCTAGGGGTGATAGCATAAAATGGTACTAAGTTATTGAGATTTCAATATAGTATAGAGAGCAGTAAATAACAGTTGAATGCTACCATGTTAAAGAGTATACCAAGATTAGTAATACTCTCAATTTTAAGGGTGATATCATAAAATGGTACTAAGTTATTGAGATTTCAATATAGTATAGAGAGCAGTAAATAACAGTTTAATGCTACCATGTCAAAGAGTATGCCAAGATTAGCAATACTCTGAGTTTTAGGGGTGATAGCATAAAATGATACCAAGTTATTGAGATTTCAATATAATATTATACTACACTGTAGACCCTATTCCAAAATGGTGAATCTTGTTTGAATAGTATTTAAATGTCAATAACTTTGCAGCAATGATAGACCAAACTCCCAAACTGCTCAGTATTAATTACTATGACATGCTTTACCACCGTTGTCGTTGTTACGCGATGGCGAGAGATCAAAGTCGCGACGCATAGTTTGCATTAGACTTCCTTCAATCATACGAAGTGGCAGGGGTAATTAACTGTGACGGCGGGACGTGAATATTTGTTTACTTTATTATTGGCCATTTATTGCTTTTCTTACTCAGGTTTTCTAAAAAAAAATGATCAACACAGAGTTCCGTTCAGGCCGAACGAAAAACAGAGTGATTTACTTTCTTACGTTGTGTAGATTTTGAGACAACGACCAAAATGTGTCTGACTGCCGTCGTCCTAGACGTTTGGGGCTAGCCCCTCCCACTTTGTATAATTGACGTTTGGGGCTAGCCCCTCCCACTTTGTATGATTGACGCTTGGAGCTAGCCCCTCCCACTTTGTATGATCGACGTTTGGGGCTAGCCCCTCCCACTTTGTATGATTGACGTTTGGGGCTAGCCCCTCCCACTTTGTATGATTTACGCTTGGAGCTAGCCCCTCCCACTTTGTATGATCGACGTTTGGGGCTAGCCCCTCCCACTTTGTATGATTGACGTTTGGGGCTAGCCCCTCCCACTTTGTATGATTGACGTTTGGGGCTAGCCCCTCCCACTTTGTATGATTGACGTTTGGAGCTAGCCCCTCCCACTTTGTATGATCGACGTTTGGGGCTAGCCCCTCCCACTTTGTATGATCGACGTTTGGGGCTAGCCCCTCCCACTTTGTATGATTGACGTTTGGGGCTAGCCCCTCCCACTTTGTATGATTGACGTTTGGGGCTAGCCCCTTCCACTTTGTATGATTGACGTTTGGGGCTAGCCCCTTCCACTTTGTATGATTGACGTTTGGGGCTAGCCCCTCCCACTTTGTATGATTGACGTTTGGGGCTAGCCCATCCCACTTTGTATGATTGACGTTTGGGGCTAGCCCCTTCCACTTTGTATGATTGACGTTTGGGGCTAGCCCCTCCCACTTTGTATAATTGACGTTTGGGGCTAGCCCCTCCCACTTTGTATGATTGACGTTTGGGGCTAGCCCCTCCCACTTTGTATGATTGACGGAAGCCCAGTGCAACTACACTTCGCAACTTTGGTCTCGCGACATCGCGTAGCAATGCAAACGGTGGTAATGCAGGCGGCATGGCTAAGATCCTAAGTCTTTTTGGCATTATGCAAATTAGAGCAACCATATCGGAATAGGGCCTATCAACAGGCTGAATTTATGTAAGTGATATAGTGTACATACGATGGTCTTCATGAGTTCCTGCAGTTCGTGAGGCAGTCGAGATGGCGGACATTTGGTCAGCTCAAACGGTTTCAGGATCTCCTTAGCTTTGCGACGCTTGAACTCAGGATTCCTCTCCGGAAGAACCAAGGCGTACTTCTTGGGCATTTTCTTGAAGCTAAATATTAGATATATTTCTGAGTAATGGCAGACGGTTTTGTCCCTATTCACTGTATTCTTATGAATCTTCCCTTTTTCAGTCTTCTTTTTTTAGTGTAAATTCATTTGGCAATGGGAACATTTGATTTTTTAAGTTTTGAAGTTGGGGTCTTTTCAATGAAGAAAATAGTGTGGACATGTTAGGATTTGTTTGGTTCACCAGTGTATTTAGTCCTCATTGTCTAAGTAGCCGTGTCACGCCAATATATTAAGTGTCACGACAATATATAGTGTCACGCCATTAAGGATATCAAGTGTCATACCAATATATCATAGTGTCATGCCAATATATACAGTGTATATGCCAAGATATACAAAGCGTGTCACTTCTATATACATAACGCCACGCGAAGATATATAAAGTGTCACGACAAGATATTAATGACATGTCAAGATTAAGGGCGCATTCTTTTGGGACAGGAGCCCATAACCAGGAGCGTCCATATCTCCTATATAGGTGGCATAGCGTTTTCACAAGTTGGACTATTTTTAGATTATTTTCCCCGCCAATTGGTGGGTTGCACCAGTGGAGGAACAAAATATGCCTCGTTAGCTGGTTATGGGCGCTCCTGGTTATGGGCTCCTGATTGGGACTCTACCTATTCCGGTAAAGTAATAACAGGATACACGGAATACTAATTCCCAAAAGAACAGACATTCCGAAAATGGAATGATCTTGAAGGAGGTGACCTGGGAACTAACAACTCCGCCATTTTGAATTAGAAGAAAGTGAAGCTTTTTTCCGGCCGGAAGCGCACGCCACAGGTTTACCGCCAAAAAATCCACAAAGAAGGACATTTAACCTCTTCCGAGTAAACCGCTGTTTAGTCTGAATTTCAGCCGTCTCCTCTGGTTCGTTCCTCCCGAGAGAGACGTCTGAATCCAATAGCCGATAATGCCGTCCAGTGACGTCAAGGCGGATTAACAATTTAATTTATGCAAATAAAACTGTCACGGCGGTAGTAAGAGTTCGTGGGTCACAAAAACAAAGCCATCGCTCGCCTTGAGAAATTATTTGAGATCATGCCGGCCAAAATAAAAGCCTTACCTACATATATATATATATCCATCCCATTTACTTCTAAAGTGCCTCCTACGTTGTGAAAACCTTTTCGAAGCAACAAATCGTTATATTATATTTGGAGGCAAAGTACAGTTGATCTTTGTCGCGCTAATCTGCCGTTCGAATCGAGACAGCTACGAGATAGTACCTATGTAAATGATGCAACAGAAAAGTAGAAAAACATGAAAGGATAATGGAGAATTTTCGAAGAAATACGGGAAAGAACAGTTCCTTGAAGAGAGTAGCGACATTCTTTACCACTGCGAGTGTGAACAAATAATCGATTATCAACAACCCCGCGGACGTGACGGGATAAAATGAGAGTCGGCCGGTTATTGTGCAGGACACTTTCAATCCATTTCCAGATGGTTTCCTTACGAATTCAAGTTCTTTGCCAAAGACAATCACTCCACTGAAACTCCACGATCAACAATCGCGAGTCGAAAGTGAATCCTGCCGTCTTCTCGGATGAGTTAATTATGCGAAATTATAGAATATGAACCAATCAAAGATCACTACCAGGTTTTCTGGTAGTGACGTCACTGGACAGCATTATCGGCTATTGGATTCAGACGTCTCTCTCAGCTCGGGAGGAACGAACCGGAGGAGACGGCTGAAATTCAGGCTAACCACTGTTCTGTTCATTCCTAAAACGGACTAGGTCCCAATAGAACATGTTTACCGTGTATTCCGGCAATATTTATTCTAAAACAACGCGCCCATACATTCTCATGTCAAGATATAGTGTCACGCCAAGATGTATAAAGTGTCACGCCAGGATAAAAAACAAATCCCATCTCGTTGTTGTTTGAATAACAAACGTTCCCTAGATTTACGCATTTAAGATAGTGGAAGGGTTTAAACAAGGGTTTAAGAATGGTTTCTATGCATTTTATGGCCAATAGTGATAGCATTTCACGACGTAACGTCACCAACACTCAACGTTGGTAATTCTGTTTTTATGTCGTACAACACGTAAGGTAAGGCACGTTTTTAATGAGGGGGGTGGGCTGGAGGTTTTTTTTCAATCAAGGGGCGAAACGTGGCCCTCCCCGTTGCTTTTTAAAGGAAATCCATGGCCCCTCACTTGAAATCGCGGAAAAAGGATGACCCTCCCGTAAGAACCGCCACAACAACTGTTCACTAGAGCAGTTAGATGTTTTCTGCCAATACTATGGGGAAAAAGGGGTGACCCTCCCCCTACTACAAAACATAAAAGGATGACCCTTCACAGACGTTACAATATTTTCCGATGACCCACCCCCTCATTAAAAACGTACCTTCCCTAACTGGATAAAACTAACTGTTCTGGGATCCATAGTGACATGGAGTATCCCCTTCAATCAACTATTCAAAGTCAATTTGAATATGTAAATTACGCCTAGGGAATTAATTAATGAGAGTATAAAAGTAAGAACAATGCTCTCTATAGGTGTTGTTTGTAAGAAACCAGAAGACGAACAGGTAGTTCTGCGTCTCGTCCAGCATCAACTCCGGCTAGCTTGCTGGCTCTCGAAGATGTATGAGGGGAAAAAACCAACTGAAGCCTATGATAGCCACAGTCTTCAACAGTTCTTTTGAACTTAAAAGGCTCTCTAATGTTACGGCCAAGGCAGCCCAGCCGCAATTTTGAATGACTGCTACGTATGAGGTACATGTAGTGTGTGCTCGTTCCTTTACGGGAGGGTTGTGAGAACTCCTATTAGTTGGTATTCGGATATAGTTATTTTGTCTATTATGCTCGGTGGTTTGTGCTGTTCACCTCGCAGTTCGGTTGTTGTGCCGATGTTTCACTTTTCGGTCGCAGTTTAAATTTAGATTATTTGCGATTGCCACGTGGTTTTCTATATTGCGGTACCGATGGCGGATGTATCTGGGAAAAGTTTCCCTGCTCTCAAACTGCATATCTGATGCTAGAACAACCATTATTATCGTAAGGTAGTTTCTGTAACGACTTTTGTAGCTTAGCTTTAGCTAGTAGAATTATTTACATGTTTATTTATTATTTCATTATTGCTCAATGTGATTTATGCGCTCCGACATCAGAATGCGTGTTTGGTTAGGTTATAATTATCTTTTGACTTTTGTGTGTCTAAAATAATGCCTGTGTGGCTGAAGGAATGCCTCTGCGGATAGAAGAATGCCTGTGTGGCCAAAAAAGAATTGTGCAGAGGCGGTTAGAAAAATGCCTGTGAGGCAATTCTGTCAACGGGGCAGTCAGTGATAATTATGGGTGTGAGGCGAAAGAAATCTGCCGGTGGGGAAGTCGGTTAAAATACGCCTGTGAGGCGAATATGTCAGCGGGACAGTCAGTGAATATGCTTGTATGGCTAAAGAAATTACGCCTGTGAGGCGAAAGGAATCTGCCTGTGGGGCAGTCATTGTTTATGCCTGTGTGGTTAAAGAATATACGCTTGTGAGGCGAAAGGAATTTGCCTGTGGGGCAGTCATTGTTTATGCCTGTGTGGCTAAAGAATATACGCTTGTGAGGCGAAAGGAATCTGCCTGTGGGGCAGTCATCGTAAGACGCCTGTGAGGCGAAAGGAATCTGCTTGTGGGGCAGTCATTGTATATTTCGGCTAAAGTGAACAAGTTGCACCGTAAATACGTTGTCGGTAAGTGGTCGGTAAGTGGTCGGTAAGTGGTTGGTAAGTGGTTGGTAAGTGGTCGGTAAGTGGTTGGTAAGTGGTCGGTAAGTGGTCGGTAAGTGGTTGGTAAGTGGTCGGTAAGTGGTCGGTAAGTGGTCGGTAAGTGGTTGGTAAGTGGTCGGTAAGTGGTCGGTAAGTGGTTGGTAAGTGGTCGGTAAGTGGTTGGTAAGTGGTCGGTAAGCTGTCGGTAAGTGGTTGGTAAGTGGTCGGTAAAATTGTGTCGGTAAGTGGTTGGTAAGCTGTCGGTAAGCTGTTGGTAAGCTGTCGGTAAGCTGTTGGTAAGGTGTCGGTAAGCTGTCGGTAAGCTGTCGGTAAGTGGTTGACTCATTTGAACCAAAATATGCTTTATACCTTCTTAAGTTTCCAACGTTCTGGCAACGATAAACCGCTTCGATAACAGATAACAAATTAAAATATCCGCGGCACTCACTGTTGGGCCTCTCCTGTTGTGTCAAAAACCAGACAATCAGTCTGAAAGCGCATGAATCGTTATCTCATACTGGCTCAAGAATATTTTCAACCAAAATACGCTTAATAGCTTCCAAAGTTTCCAACGTTGTGACAACGATAAACCTCTTCGATACAGTGCGATCTCACGGCAAATTAACAGATAACTACAGTATTGTGCTAAAGTCATGCAAACGTATTACGACGAATTTCGCTCTTAATGTTCCTACGAATGCCAAAGCGAATTCGAATTCATGACAAACAGTTTTACAAACGTACAGTAAGATGGTTTTGGTAAATACCCTGCGTGCCAGAGGCGTCAAAAAGTCAGGATTCTAAAATAATAGATTTGCCGCAGTTGGCCGCAGTTAAAGAACACGTGATATCACGTGGGAATCCAAGATGGCGCGGGTTCACTAATTTACGGAGTTGAATCGAGAATATGATGCAAAGAAGAAAAGACAGATTATTGAGTTCACTATTTTCATCAATATCCAACTATCTACAACGTAGTAAGAATATGCTATTGACAAATTTCGTTCTAACATTGGAAAGCTACGTGATATCAAGAGCGTAGCGAGTATGTACGCACATACGCACACTTTGAGTTTGAGACGAAAATTCGCTATTTGTACTATTAGCTGGATTTTACTTTGAGACGAAAATTCCCTGTGGAAACCATTCGTCAAGTACTGTCGGTAAGCTGTCGGTAAGCTGTCGGTAAGCTGTTGGTAAGCTGTTGGTAAGCTGTCGGCAAGCTGTCGGTAAGCTGTCGGTAAGCTGTCGGTAAGCTGTCGGTAAGCTGTTGGCCGACCACTTACCGACAACAAATTTACAGTGCAACTTGTTCACTTTAGCCGTATATTTCTGTGTGGCTGAAGAATATACGTTTGTGAGGCGAAAGGAATCTGCCTGTGGGGCAGTCATTGTATATGCCTGTGTGGCTAAAGAATGCCTGTTTGGCTTAGAGAATATCATGCCTATGTAGCTAAGAGAATACCTGTGCAGCTAAAATATAATGCATATGTGGGTATAGAGAAATGCGTGGCTTGTTCAAACGAAGTATGCTTGCCGGTCCGGCTATGGTTATTTGGAAAAATGCTCTCAGATCAGGGCAAATAACTCGCATGGGCTACCTCCATAACTGAGCTGCCTGTGGACGTTCCGTTTTCGGGCGTTGGAAGTTGCTTTCTCCTGATCGGGGACTCCATCCTTGCTGTGTTTTTTTTGGTACATTAATCATGTTTTCTTTGTGGTTTACTTTGTAATAGCACTGCCTTTTTCCGAAATTGCTCCATGTTTATTTTCATCTCAGTTAACGTGGATGGGGTTCCCGTTCAGGAGAGAGTGAAGATAAGGTTTGGGAAGGGAAGGATTCAGGGTAACTGTATTACGTGCCTAGTATAAAGAACAGTGAGAAAGAAATGTACGTAACTACGGGTATAGCACCTTGACTAGAGTAATCTAACAATTAACTGGTCTAATTACCAATGGTGATATATAGATAGCACTTGGACAAAGGGTTTGGGGAAGGTCGGAGTTGCACCCCATACCTCATTAATGACAATGTACTAGGCGGAATAATACACTATTCAAAGTCAATTTGAATATGTAAATTACGCATAGGGAATTAATTAATGAGAGTATAAAAGGAAGAACAATGCTCTCTATAGGTGTTGTTTGTAAGAAACCAGAAGACGAACAGGTAGTTCTGCGACCCGCTCGCATCTTTCGCTCTTCGCCCTGGGTTTGTCCCAGGTCGGAGTTGCACCCCATACCTCATTAATGACAATGTACTAGGCGGACTAATACACTATTCTCAGTTCAATGCCTGTACAGCGGCCCGACAGGTCTGCAACACGCTTGCGCATGCGTGGATTTCACGCGGGAAATCACGCTCGCGCGCATCATTTTGGTTGAATTTTCACTCGAAATTTGGACTTCAAAGCATTGTTACAGAAAAGTACGAGCTTTTATTTTTAGGCCCTTTCATGCACCAGTCCCAAATTTAATTGGCTTGATGATTAAACTAATAAAACCCTTAAACCCCAGTATTTTTGGCGATGTGTCGAGTTTCTGAAGATTTTCTGAACAGAAACCATTTAGGACTGCTCCCGCGATTTCTACCGCTAACTGGACATTTTGCAGACCTGTCCGGCGGTCCTGCATTTAAGATTCGGAGCATCGGATCAGAGTTGTTATGCTGCACTGAATCACAAGGCGCTCGCCTCGCCCTTTACGTTTTTCCGAAACGGTTTGCTTGTACTTCCGCGCTTTCTCGCTCTATCTTTTCCTTCCAAGTTTGTCACCGAGAGCCGCTGCACAGGCTAATCAATTCAATTCTCTTACTTGTCCTTGTTGTCCCACTCGTTGCCTGTCTTGCTCTTAAATATCTTTTTGAACTCGTCAGCCGCCTCCTTGGGTTCGCCGAATGGTGTTCTCTGGTGCTGACCCATGTCTCCAATACGACCCCAGCGGTTCAACAGCACCCACAGGTTCTTACCCTTCTCATGGATCACCTGGAGGGGGAGGGTGGGGAAGGTCTTGGTGAGTTCACACGTATAAAGCAAGCGCAAGCAAAAGGGATGTATGTGCGAACATTGGTAAAGCAAAGGCAAACGCAAGCAAAAGAAAATGAAAGTTTCCATTCTCTTGCGCTTGCATTTTCGCTTGCTTCACGAATTCACCCGTGTGAACATTGGTGAAGCAAGCGCAAACGCAAGCAAATCAGCGATCCCTTGGGACTCGTCGGCCATCTTGGAAAAGCACAACAAATGCGCATGCGTGCAATATGCGTTTGACGCGTGAACATCGCTTGCATGTGAACCGGCCTAAACTATGATGTGACGAATGCACAAAGAACGTGCTGGTGTTCGATCACTGGGCAACGCGTAGAATGAGTGGACATTTTGTCACCTCTAGACCGTGCCCAGTTTCGGTAGTGCCTTCCCCAACCAGATTTTCGAAAATTATGAACAGATTAGAGTACCATTAAGGTGGAACGATAATCAGTGTGATTTACCTTCTTACGTTTGCGTGCTCTTTAGAACGTAAAATTTGGAGTTTTCACGTTGTGTTTTGCAGAGAACGGTCAAACGTGCACTTCCACGTACAGTTATTGTATTTCGTAATTAAGACTTGTTTTATGCCGTCGTTGCAGACGTGGTCGTTGTAGTTGCTTAAAGAATGCTAATCAGTAGTAATGCTTTGCGCGCCCACGTTTCCGTTTGAACAATAGGTCATTTAGACGATATTGCGCACGCATAAGTAGAACAATAGATGCGAGCTACTAAGACTCGTTCTGGTTCACCAGCCTTTTTGTTATTTAAAACAGATAGCTATTGTTCTAACTGCGCGTGCAACATCGTCAAAATGGCTTTATAAAAAGAAGTCAAAATCCTATTTTCATGCTGTACGCGACGAAAATGGCGATTGTAACAACAACAACAAAAACTTTATTTGTATCTTAAAATTACAATATACAAGAAAAAAGGAGAAATATGAAAATACAGATACTGGCAATCTGAAGTTAGTTAAAACTAATCGAGTCAGATTGCCATTAGACTCAAATCACATTAATGGTCGCACCAAAGAATGGAAAGATACATGACACAGACACACGAACCTATAAACTAGATAATACACATAGCAGTAGAAAAAAAAAGATCATAGTGTTTATATAGTTATGAATAAAAAGAAAGGGAAGACAAAAAAAGAATAAGAAAAAAAAGAAAAAAGAAAGGTGACGTCAGTAGAGTTGCAAAAGGTCGGACTCAATTGCTTTCCTAAAAGAAGACTTTGACATAACTTTATACTCGTCAGAAATGTAGTTCCAGGTTTTAGCACCAGTAAATCTGAGACTAAATCTGAGACTAGATTGTAACAGTTTTTTATTGTTCAAACGGAAACATGGGCACGCAAAGCATTAATATTAGCATTCTTTAAGGTCCTACTCCAGTTAGGTTACCTGCATTTTGTAGAAGTTATTGAGGCCGTACAAACCAAACCTCACGTCCACCTTGGTCATAAGAATGTCATACGGGATCCCTGTGTCGGGATCCATGTAGACCTCTCTGCAGACGAGAGCAAGACATTGCATCATAATTTCGCATGTACAGAGTTACTGTATTGATAGATAAAATGGGCCTTTTGCAGTTAGGCAATCACGTGGTTGTACTGGAGAGTAAAACGATCTTATTTCGTATATTTAAAGGCACTTGTACGAGGTCGGTAGTGTTATTAGCAAAACCTGTTTGTACACGCTATTGTCCACCTCTTCTAAAACTGATCTTTCTAAAACTGAGTTTTGAAGTTTGTTTGCCGTCCAGAAAAGCCTTTCCCATGGGATCACGAACTCAATTAATTGGTTATTGAAGTAATATATCAGCACGTGACTGTTCATTAAAGCCTTTCCCATGGGATCACGAGATCACGAACTCAATTCATTGATTATTGAAGTCATATATCAGTACGTGACTGTTTCCTGCAAAAGGCGGTCAGATTGTTATTCCATCATTTGCTGTAGATTGGTTTGAATGCGCATCGGGAGCCACAATCAAAACGCGCCCCCGAGAGAGACGTCTGCGATTCGAGGACAAAAATGCCATACTGATGACGTAGCACGGCCAGGATCTGGTCACGTTATTTGATTGGCTAGTATGCCTAATTATCATATGAGCCAATCAAATAACGCAACCAGATCCTGGCCGTGCTACGTCATCAGTATGGAATTTTTGGCCTCGAATCTCCCGATGCGAGACGGCTGTATTCGCAGGCTAAAGCAAAGCAAGCGGCATTAAATTGCGCTGAAGCCTCGAGAAGATTCGTTTTCCTAGATTAGAAAGACTCGTACCCAGTCTTGTCACGGTTAGCCGCTGGGTCCACAGGAGGGGGCTTGGTTGGATCGTATTCAGGTTCCTCGTCACCAGTCTTCGCCTCGGCCAACATAGCTGCAGCATCAGCGTCAACGTCGGGCTCCGGGCCTTCCCAGAATGTATCAAAGGGGGCGGCGAATTCGTGCTCCATGGGTTCCTCAGTCTCCTGCAACGGCAGTAGATATATTGCAATGAAAGTCATCTTGGCCGTTTACACGTCATCCATAGCCATTGCGTCATCCTACTGACAAGCTTTTTCTCGGAAACATCCCTCCGCTAATGCAAAGAGGAATGAAAAAGAATGTTCTAATTTCATAATTGGTCAGTTCATAAGCCTATTTCATGAGCTATGATTGGTCATAAGCCTATTTCATGAGCTACGATTGGTCATAAGCCTATTTCATGAGCTATGATTGGTCATAAGCCTATTTCATGAGCTATGATTGGTCATAAGCCTATTTCATGAGCTATGATTGGTCATAAGCCTATTTCATGAGCTATGATTGGTCATAAGCCTATTTCATGAGCTATGATTGGTCATAAGCTTATTTCATGAGCTATGATTGGTCATAAGCCTATTTCATGAGCTATGATTGGTCATAAGCCTATTTCATGAGCTATGATTGGTCATAAGCCTATTTCATGAGCTATGATTGGTCATAAGCCTATTTCATGAGCTATGATTGGTCATAAGCCTATTTCATGAGCTATGACTGGTCATAAGCCTATTTCATGAGCTATGATTGGTCATAAGCCTATTTCATGAGCTATGATTGGTCATAAGCCTATTTCATGAGCTATGATTGGTCATAAGCCTATTTCATGAGCTATGATTGGTCATAAGCCTATTTCATGAGCTATGACTGGTCATAAGCCTATTTCATGAGCTATGATTGGTCATAAGCCTATTTCATGAGCTAAAGAACCCATAACCAAGAGCGAGAATCTCCCATACTACCTCTATGCTACGGCATTTTTACAAGTTAGGTTATTTTTAGAACGGTTTCCCGCAATTCTTTGCGGGTACTCGCGCTGATATTTTATGCGGAGTACTTATTGATTGAGTGGGAGGGCCATGGGGAAATAATTGGCTCAAGGTCATGACATACGAACCTCGCGCCGTAAAAAAAACGACCGAGAGCCAAATATTAGGCAACCAGGACGACGACGGCTGTGACGACGAAACGAAGAAAAGTGTTTTCTCCGGAGATTTGGTGCTTACTATATCCTTTATGTTCCTCTATTAAAACTATCAGGTGGCCGGTCGCCTGAGTGGCTAGCGTAAAACCAGAAGTCAAAATTGTATCTGCTCCCGCGAGCATAGCAACGGTGTTGCATAGCAATAGAATGTGTCAATGAGCACTTAACGTGCAAGTAGCGCCATAAATCAACATTAACTCTTTTTGCCCCAAATTCTATTTCTGATATACTTCAATTGGCTAAATTAGTTTTCTTTGAGAGGCAGGAGCAGAAATTCAATCAGAATAAACGCTACCCGACTCAACTCTCTGAATTTCAACTCTGAATTTGCGGAATTGATTCATCTTGTGATGTCACTATGAAAACCTAAGGGATTTTATTGTAGCAGATTTCTCTTGGGGGGGAGTTGATTCATCTTATGACGTCACAGGGTCCACGAAAAGTAACCAAAATTAGGGATTAAATGCCAGAAATGTTACAAAATTTGCAAGATTAATACCTTTTTGTGAGAAACAAATACAATAGTACAATATAATATTTTATGTTTTTGACATGATACAACCAGGACGGAACGAATAAAAGTGTTCTCTCCCGAGATTTGGAGTTTACAATTTCCTTTATTTGCCTCTAGGTGCCTTTATAGCCAGATTTTCGAAAAATATGAGCAGGACAGAGTTCCGTTCAGGCCGAACGATAAACGGTGACTACTTTCTTACGTTCGCGTTCTCCTTTGAACGTAAGATATGGAGTTCCACGTTCTGTTTTTTTTTTAGGAGAACGGTCCAAATGTAGGTCACTACGTGCAAACGTGCAGTTATCGGTATCTTGTCATTAAGGCTATTGTTTTATACATGTTACACGAGACAACTTTTAGCGCAACATCTAACTAGTACCTAGGCTCCTACTCCGACACCCTCGTTTAGAAACATGGCCGATAAGTGGAGTCTGTTTGTTGACGTAGCCTCGTTTCGGTGGGC
Organism: Actinernus sp. WN-2022; assembly: GCA_030867875.1. Taxonomy (NCBI): domain Eukaryota; kingdom Metazoa; phylum Cnidaria; class Anthozoa; order Actiniaria; family Actinernidae; genus Actinernus; species Actinernus sp. WN-2022. The sequence goes on from JAOWCC010001632.1 coordinate 37,104, forward strand.
GTAGCGAACAGGTTTCTGGGATGCCGTTACGCGAAAAGTCAACGGTGAGGGTGTTACACGAAGCAACTCCAACAAAACTCGCGCAACAATGTTGCAAGTTTTTGAAGGTAATTCAAAAACTTGCAACATGTTGCCGCAACGAAGATTGCGTTACAAATCTTCCAGCGCGCCATGTTAAACTATGTTGACTTTTCGCGCAACAATATTGCACAAAAAATCGTCGTTAAAAAATCGTTGCGTGTAACATCACCTAAGTTCCCTAATTCCTATTCGGCCCAACCTAACACAGTAAATAAGACAGTTCTTTTTATCATATGACCACTTAGTCAAGTTCTCTTAAATGAGAATACCCATTCCCGGACGCGACGCCATATGTGATTTGAGTTTGTTGGTAACTCGCCCTTGCTCCGAGGGTTTTTCTCCGGGTTCTCCGGTTTTCCTCCCTCCGCAAAAACCAACACGCTAAATTCCAATTCGATCTGTGGATTAGCCGGGACCTGGCTTTGATCAGCCCCCATGGTTGTTTCAGGTCTCGTTAGAATTTCAGAGAATACATCAAGTAATAAACTGCATGAAAACGGCACGACATGACTATGTCCTGGTTGTCACTGAAAAATTAATTAGCGCTAGATGTATTGTTCAATATATTATAGTACCAGTTTGAGGTTCTTATAGTCTATATTTTTGTGTGCAAATTCATGGTTGTGTGAATTAATTTTGGAGCTGAAATATGGAATGGTATCCCGCAATCAATCAAATCACTTAGCAAACCTCAATTTAAATCAAAGATCAGAGAAATGCTTTTCGACATACTTCAGAAAGAGGTCGACTACGTTGAGGTCTCCCAAATATTGTCTCAGATCAAATGTAAATAAATATAAAGACAGTAGTAGTGTTAGCTTATATCCTGCCTACATTAACCCTCATTCTTTTTGATAAACTGATAATTACACTTCTACGTTACAGAAAAGCTTCTGTTCTGTTCTGTACTGTATTGTATTAATTGTTAGTGTAACCAAATCTTTTTTGTCCCCGCCTAGAATAGCTCTTAGTTCGCTAATTGCGGGTGACAATAATACTTGTAAACATTGATTATCTATTAAAAGTTTGTTGTTGTTGTTTATATTTCCCATGTTTACACCATATCTGATATCCGCTACAAAGTACATCGCTTCGGCACAAAATCGCGACTAAAAAAAGCGTTTCAAGTGTGAACAGGAGGTCTAACCGTTCTGGTCTTCGTGCTGGCACAAAACCTATCCCATACGGTGTGAACATGGCTTAAAAAAGTTCGACAGAAACCATTTTTCGACGATCCAAAAAAAGCATTCCATCTCAAATTTCGTTCTTACCATTTCGTATCATAAGCCTAAGTGCTTATGCTCCGTAATGGGTGGACGTACTTCGCGTCGCTCCGCTATTTTTATAGTGCACATACAAATATGGATAATATATGTCCTTCAAAGTTCAAGATATGACCATAGAGGGAACATGAACGGCCTTGGACCGTATGTGACCGGGAAACAATCGCAAAGCATTGAGGAGATCGAGTTACCTTACAACCGAGTAAGTGGAGTAAGTCGCCATATTGAACTATTAGGGACCTTAAGCACCAGGACGGGAGAGGACGACGGCGACGGCAAATCCGAGGGAGGACTGGGGCGAGAACGCCGTCGGGTCTCACCTGATCGAAGTAGTTAAGCAGCGATGCTACGGCAAACAGAGAACGCGAGAGTAAATTACTACGCAAATTCGTCATCGACATTTCAGCTCGCAAGGCTAACAACAAGTGGAGATATTAACCCTAATCCTGGACCGAGAAGCGAAGGAAACAGCACAACCAAATGTTCAGAATGTTCAAGAACCATAGCTCGTAACCACAGAGCTTTATTGTGCAACACATGTAGAACCAACTTACACATTAAATGTGCAAATGTGCTGCCTAAGCAATACCGACAAATGCTACCGTTAGATAAAATAAACTGGAACTGCCCAATATGCATAATCGCCAGAAATAACGAGAGGACCTTGACTTCCCAAGAATTACCGTTTTACGAAATATTCGATCTCATCGAAGAACACCCGGCTAAAGTGCAAGAGAATACGTCAAAACCTGATAACGAAAATTATCTAGAAAAGTTGGTTGAAAGTTTGGAGTCCTCCCCAAAAGACATACGCGTGGCTCACTTGAACATTTGCAGTCTGAGAAATAAAATTGAAGAATTAAGGACTCTACAAAGGAACTGTAGGTTTGATATAATTGGGATTACAGAAAGCCATCTCGACAAAACTGTTCCCGATTCACACCTACACATAGATGGACTCCAGTTACTGCGCAAAGATAGAATTAATCGCAACAAAGAACACTTACGAGTAATACATCGAAAGGACCTGAACATAACAGAGTTAGAAGCAATTTGGATCGAACTGAAATCCCCTCCCAATACAGCTCTATTTTCTGTTGTTTACCGGCCTCCTGATAACCGAGAATTCTTTGATGTATTTAATATGACTCTCGAGAAGGCTTGGTCGAAAACATCAAACATATTTGTGCTTGGAGATCTTAACTGCGACTATACTAATATTATAAATGAGTCGTATGCAGAAATTCAATCAAACACGAATAATCTGAGTAGTAAGGTTGCCCGGGCTGAGCACTTTTGCTCTCTCCTGATTGGTCTAGAGCAACCTTGTGACGTCACAGGTTTTGATGACGTCACAAGCCCCGCCTCCTCAGGGATACGGCTCAATACGGGTCCCTGATTGGTCGGGATTTTTATACGGCTCACTACGGCTCCCTGATTGGTCGGGATTTATGCGGCTCACTACGGGTCCCTGATTGGTCGGAAATTTATAGGGCTCACTACGGGTTCGGGAGTGGTGGGATTATAGATCCAATCCAGGGCGGGGATTGGCGGACCGGGGAACTACCCGGGCGTATAAAAAAGTGAACCTTTTGGGAGAAGGCATTCATGTTGTTTTGGTTATTTGCCGTTGTGTCTATGCTCTATCGAGAGTACCATAAAGTGTGGACTCTTTGGGAAGATGATCAACACGATGAAATTCCTATCGGTAGACGAAGTGGATAAAGCGAGCCGTGAACAATTTAAAGCGTTGACCCAGCATTTGTACGTGGCTTTGGTGACCGCCGACATTTCACAATGGAAAATAATTCGGCCGAAAGAGGGATTCGCCGAGAATTGGGAGAAAGCTCGCCAAGGTTTTTCGCCGGAACACCTGAACGAATTCCTGCCCTATTTTGGGCAGATGTGTGCGTTACCCGTCACGCTAGAGATGAGGGACGAGGTGATGACCAGCCTGAAACAGCTCACGACCGACCAAGCGTATGTCATTTTGCAAACGTGGCAAGGCAAACTGTGGGAAAAGGGGACGGACGACATGTCCCAATTGTTTGGAGGGTTTCTGCAGAAGATACGCCTCATGAACACCGAGACGAGGCATAGCGCCCTCCCTCCCATGAGTCCGATGCATGTCACGTTGGCCTCCCTGTACATGGCGGTGGTCTCCTACGCGAACGGGGATTGTTTTCAGCGGGTGCAGCAAGTGGCCCAACGGGAGGGCAAACGCAAAGCCTTGACCTTGAAGATTCCTCCGCGTGGCTATAACGCGGAGGACGCGTGGTTGTTCAGCTACGACGATAACAAAGTACTCATGTTCAAGTACAGGGAGGACATGAGGAGTGTGTGCCGGGCCCTCTTGGCCAAATTCTACCAAGACCTGATGAGCGAGAGAGAGATCTGGGGCCGGCAGTCGGTAGAAGAGACGGTGAAGAAGGAGTTTTCTGTCGTGAAGAAGTTGCTGGAGGTGCGGTATTTGAAGGAACTGCAACACATGCTGGCGGGGTGCGTGCATTACTGGCTCAGCATAGATGTGGACAATGAAGATCGGGAGGCGCTGTACGCGATGATGTACGCGTTGGTCCTGATGGAATTCAATTATATGAACGAGTCGGCCGTGTGCCACCATCTGGGCGTGGGCGCCAAATGGTCCAGTTGCTCCTTGCATAACAATTTCCTGAGGGAGATGACGAACTTCTTGTTCCGCTGGTTTCCCCTGAAGGAGGGTCTGAAGCTGACCTGGGCCGAGTTGTGCGAGACGCGAATGCGTGAAGACCTGGTCTGGGGAGAGCAGGGTTGCTTGTACCGCAACCGTACCCTAGGCGCCAGTAACGCCAGGTATTGGTACCACGCCGAATCCTACGATGCGGAGAAGAGGGTGGTCCGTAGTCTCATCTCTTCCCGCTACATGAGGATAGAGTCGGCGTGCCAGTCCCATTTCGACCAAAGCTTCGGCGAACTACTCCCGGACCCCTACGCCCCAGAGCAAGAAGCCCGGTACACGAGAGAGCGCACCATCATAGTAGAGTATCAGCTCTTCCTCGCTTACCTGTACTACCATTTGTGTGAACGGTACAGCCGGGCCACCCTGCACTGGAACGACACCCACAACCTCGGTCTGAGTTTTGACGAATGCCAGACCCAGGTGAGGAAACATCACGAGAAAACACTCAAGGAGTTATGCCCCCACGTCATGAACGAAATCCTGGATGTAGAGTACGATCTTCTGTTGCCTATCTGGGACCACCACACCACCATGCTGTTGCACCAACTCCATGACTATTCGGAGTTTGAGTTGTATCACTACGTCCAGGGAAGGCGAACCCCCTCCTGGAAAAACGATCGCCTGTACCGCGTGGCCTACCACCTCAGCCATTCTATGGTCACCACGAGCCTGAACCGTCGTAAAGTGCGTGCCTGTGTCCTTCCTGTGACGTATGAGGGGGAGGATCGGTTGACCCCCGCGAGGAAATCCTGCCGTGCCTTGAGGGAACACTTGATCACAGCCCTAGGGAAGTATAAAGTGGAGTGGGATAATGAATTATCCGACGATCGAAAAGAAGATGAAGATACCGCCCCGAGGGCCGGGTATAGGAAGATGATATTGAACAGAGAAGCCATGGAGGAGGGGGAGGAAGAAGAAGAGGACGACGCTACAAAGAGTGCCAAGAGAGCCAAGAGAGACAAGAGGTTGGAAGAAGAGGAGGCGTATGACGATAGGATGGACGAGAAGAGGGAGTTGAAGAGACCCAAAGAAATTCTGCAGTGGTTCGTGACGGCAGTGCGGTACTTTGTGGACCGGTTGACCTTCCATATGCTGCAGAAGCGTGGGGTCCATCATTTTGACCCGCATTTCGCACTGACCCAAGGCAGCAAGGCTAGCCTGGACGACTTGCTCATGGCCACAGAACCAGGGAGGAAGACTTGGGAAGAGATCATGGAAACGAACTACAAGGCGTGTATTCAAGGCACCTACTACGTTGTGCAGGATGAGTTGGTCGCCACCCTGATCACCCACCTATTCCGGAAACGGAGGATCTCGACTAGGGACAATCCCCTCTACGACAAAGTGAGGCGGTTTGGGATGCATTACGTCACCGGCATTCACGATACGTACCCCAAGGAAACCATGGAAGCCCTGTTGTGCGAGTTACCGGACAAAGTGACGGACGGGCTCTTCCCTTACCTCGACACAGTGGCCCACAGTTTTGCGTGGGGCCTCTTCGAGGCGGATGGAGAAGACAAGAAGCGGGGCCCTAACTTTGCGCAAGAGCTATTGATGAAGGCCTTGAGGAAGGTCCACTTGGATGTAGACCAAGGGATCTGCGTTATCCAACTAGCGGCGGTCGTGTTCACCAACCCCCCGACCTACACCTACAAACTGTATGAAGACAGTGGGAGGACGGTTTCGTTCGAGAGCAAGCACGCCACGACTCAAGAAGCCGTCGAAGACGATGTCCCCGTGGGCCCTCTTGCCTTCGGCTTCTAGTTTTTTCTGTAAAAAAAAAACAATAAAAATAGCCAGGGAAAAATGACGGTGTCTGTCGTCTCTAGGGAGGGGAAAAAGTATAAGGGAGGTGCCGCGCGCTAGGTTCGGGGAGAGTACAGAATGCCTTGCGGTGGAGGAGGAGGTCCGTCCCTCAAGTGCCATGGTATTTTGAAACGTGTCCGTTGTCTCTTGGCGTGTTGCGGAGGAAAAGTGATTATCCAGGGCTCTCATTTTGAGGATTATGGGGCGCAAGAAGGCGAAGAAAAAGAATCCTTCCGCGCTGCTCGAGGCGTTGTATTACGACCCCAGCAGCCCTGCTGCCTTTGGGGGTGCTGCCCGTCTGGTGAAAGCGGCTAGCGAAGTGGGGGTAACCCGCACCACCACTTTAGCATGGCTGAAAAAACAATTGACCTTTACGTTGCACCGCCCTTTTCGAAAAAAAATTCTGCGAGGGCGCGTGCGCGTGATGGCCCTGGACGAGCAGTGGCAGGCAGATCTGGTGGACATGCAAGCCACGAGTGCCTTCAACAAGGGATACAAACACATTTTGACCATCATCGATGTGTTGTCCAAGTACGCGTGGGCGGTCCCCCTGAAGAACAAGACGGGGGAGGAATTGGTGCGTGCCTTTACCCAAGTGTTCCGCGAACGGAAACCGTTGCGGTTGCAGACCGATGCCGGGACAGAATTTACCAACCGCAAGTTCCAGGCCTTTTTAAAAAAGAATGACGTGGCCTTTTTCGTCACGTACAACGAGACCAAAGCCCAGATTGCCGAGCGGTTCAACCGGACGCTCAAGGGACGCATGTACAAATATTTCACGGCCACCGGGAAGAAAGAGTATTGGAAAGTCCTCCCTCAATTGGTGCTCGGGTACAACCGAGCCGTTCACAGCAGCATTCGACGCGCCCCCATCACCGTCACGCCCTTCAACGACCACGAGGTGAGGGCCATCTTGTACCGGGAAAAGCAGCCGACGCCGAGGAAACCGAAGAAACCGCTGTACCGTTCCGGCGACACGGTACGGATTAGCAAGACCAAAGGTCATTTTGAGAAAAGCTATCTGGCCAACTGGTCGGAGGAAGTGTTCACGGTGATAAAACGGTTGGACTACCGCACCCCTCCCGTCTACCGGTTGGAGGACCTGAGCGGGGAGGCGTTGCGGGGAACGTTTTACGAAAGTGAGATGACGCCGGTGGCCGTGGAAAAAGAAAGTCTCTTTATCATCGAAAAGGTGTTGCAACGCCGCCCCGGCAAGAAGAAGAACCAGGAAGAAGTCTTGGTGAAATGGGAAGGGTACCCCGCTAAATTTAACAGCTGGGTCCCGGTCACTCAGCTCCAGACCCAAACGTACGGGTGAAAAAAAGAAATAAAAGAGTTTGTTGTTCCGACGGACGGCTTCATTGTGGAGAAAGAGAGGATGGAGGAGGAGGAATTTTACATTACCTTAACCCACGGGGTGAAGTCTTACGTCTCCACCTACGTCAATGAACCGTCCCGGTTCCGTATCCACCTCTATAAAATGTACACGTTGTCTCGAGACTGGGAAATGGCGGTCACGACTCTGGTCTTCCCCAGTCCCCAGAAGAAGACGACCTTGTACATGTACTGTGATTTGGTGGAACCCAGTATTGTGGGGGATACGAAAGTCCCCTTGTTGAGAGTCCTTTTTTCAGGGCCAGGGGACGGTGAGGTCTACGAACGTAACTTTGCCCCCCTGTACTACAGACGGTTGGCCAAGACGGTGTTTGAGGATTTCGAAATCCTTATAACCGACGAGCAAGGGAAACTTGTTTCATTTCCGCAAACCTCCAAGGTGGAAGTGACCCTCCATTTCCGGAAAGCATGAACCCCGACCGCATCTGGATGACGCTGCCTAGCGTGGCCAGCCGGGATACCTTTCCCGATAACACAGGCTCCCATTTTCGTATCCGGCTCCCGGAGATGTTGGTCTTGGACCGGCAGTGGGAGATGGCCCTCTGCCACCTGCAATTTCCCCGCGCCTGGGATGAATTGTTCCCCCAAGTTCAAGACCGCCAATTCTCCATGATCCACGAAACACTGGATCCAGAAGTAGAAATCTCCTACGACCTCCTCCCGAACATCACCTTTACTCCACAGTCTTTCGAAACGGTCACAGAACTGGTCACAGCCATGCGCTGGGCGATGTTGCAGGGGGGCTACTCTTCGATCATGAAAACATTTAGCGTCCGAGTGGAATCTTCCAATAATGCCATGGGTAAAACCGTCCTGGAATTGGCTCAAACCCCAACGGGCGGCTACATGTTAGTCCTCCCCCCTAAACTGGCCTACATGGTCGGCTTGGAGGACGATCCCAAAAAGGCCACCGCACATCCTGCACACCTGTTGAAAAAACCGGGCCCTCGCACACCGTTGTTGTCCAGTTTCGTGAAGACGACTATAGGAGAGGCGCAGTGGGTGAAACCCGTCCTGATCCTCGCCTCGGTTTTGGAGAGAGAACGGACTGTGTACTACATCACTAACGCGAGTACGGGCAAAGGCGCTAACTTGTTTACCGGCCATCGCAAGATCGCAAAATCCTTTGTGGTACCGACCGGGAACTACGCGAACCTCATGGCCGTCCAAGCTACCCTTCCGATGAAAGGCCCTGATGTGTTATGGCTTTGGTACCAGACTGATGGAACCGCTACGTTAACCCTTCAACTCAAGGAGGAGACCCAAATTGCCATGAGCCCCTGGCTGGCCAATCTGTTTGGGTTTGGGCAAGGGAAAGCCCGAACACTATCCGGCGGACGACAACACACCCCTGGTGGGGTACCAGCCCGAGTGTTGGTCCACCTACTATTCGGGTCTAAAATTCCGGACGCCCACCCCCTACCTGCTCACCCGCGATTTTAAACACCAACCCGTACGCAGTTTGTACGTGTACTGCGATCTGATCGAACCGCATATCGTGGGGGATGTGAAAGCACCCTTACTGCGTGTCGTGTCGGCCCAGGTCGCGTACAACAAGGTGGTGGAACGAGACTTTCCGGTCATGCGCTACTTCCCGCTCGCCAAAACGGTGTTTGACACGCTGGAAATCCTTATAACCGACGAGTCCGGCCAACGCCTCTCATTCGCCTCAACAGCTACCGTGGTGGCGACGTTGGAATTTGTGAAGCGTGCTCTGAAAAAGTAAGAATGAATGGAGCGTCTGCGGAATCTATGGCACTGGAGTCATCTATGGGGGACATGGCTGGCGGAGGGTCTTCGATCCCTGTGTTCCGTGCAAAACCCGCACCCCCCACCACTCGACGCATGCCCTCCTCCATTCCTGTCTTCCAGGGGGGTCGCGGACAGCAAGGCGGTGGCGGACTCCTCCCTATCCGTTGGAATGAACTCGGTCGTTACGAACCGGTCACCAATCAAAAGGGTGGACTGTTACCCTTGGCGCTAGCCCCCTTGGCCGTCATGGCGGGCAAAGCGCTGGCCGGGACCGTCGCGGGGGCGGTGGCTAAAAAAGGAGGACAAAAGATACTCGCTAAACTGAAATCGAAATTTGGCAAGAGGGTGGTGAAACAAATCGTGAAGGACACGAAAAAAGGAACAGCCCGTGTGCTCGGTAAGAAAACCAGCAAAACGTTGATCCAAGGCCTGGAAAAGATAGCGGGGATAGCGCCGAAGAGGAAAAAGACGAAGAAGCCGGCCAAAAAGACGAAGAAGCCGGCCAACAAGAATAAAAGAAAGCAAAAACAGTCTCCCTCTCTCATTCCTTCAACGACCGTCAAGCGTGCACGTGTGGAGAGAGATATCTTTGACGACGATTATTGATGGCGACGGTCGCTGGCATGGGCAAGCCGCCCCTGCCCAACATGATGGGTGGCTACAACACTCATTTGGATTTTTTCGGCAAGGAATTGGCGCAAGCGGTCGAAGAACGAGGCTATTGGTCGGAGCACGCTCCCAAATCGGCCCTTTTGCCCGGGTCGCCCGTGGAATTTTACCTCCCGGCCAGTCCCTATTACACCGTGCTGCCTAGAAGTTACTTCAAGGTGACGGTCAACCTCGTGAAAGCCGGCGGAGGGAATTTGACCGCCGGTTTGGATCTGGGACCCGTCAACAATTGGTTTCATTCCCTCTGGTCCCAAGTAGACATGGCCTTGAACGGGGAATGGATGACCATGAGTACCAAAACCTACCCCTACAAAGCCTACCTCAACACCCTCCTCAACTATACTCCAGCCGCCAAGAAATCCTACTTGACCTCGGGACTGTACTACAAAGACATGGCCGGCTCCATGGATGTGTTCGCCATCGCCGGGGCCAACACAGGGTTGACTGTGCGGGCGAAATACACGGCGGAAAGCAAAGTGGTGGAACTGACCGGGATGTTTTGCATTGACGCGGCCTTCTCCAACAAACTGCTCCTCAATGGGGTGCCCCTGGAATTCCGCCTCACCCCCGCCAGCAACGCCTTCGCCCTCATGGGGGACAGTGCGGAGGCGGAAGTGACCGGGGCTAAAATCGTGCTGAAGCGGGTCACTTTCTTCCGCCGTGTCAGTGTTTGCAACAAGGACTTCATGAAGAGCATCGAAGTGAAACTCGTGTCCCAGCCCATCCTCTACCCTTACAACAGCGAGGAAGAACGGATGTTCACCATTTCCCAGGGCGACACCACCTTTGAGAAAACGGATTTCCTAGGCGGTCGCATCCCCCGACGCATGCGCATTGCCTTGGTGGAGAGTGGGAGCAGTTTGGGAGCGCTGAAAAAGAACCCGTACAATTTCCAAAGGTTTGGGATGACTCGCGCGACGGTCACGGTTGACGGCACGCCCACCCCCTTCTCCCGCGTCGAATTTGCGGACGGGAAAACCCTGGACGGTTACAATACCCTGTTCCTGGCCCAAGGCGCCATGAACGCCAACCATGGGATTGACATTACCCGGACCGATTGGGACAAGGGCTACGCCATCTTGTGTTTTGACTTCACTCCGGACGGCAGTGGCAACGCTGCGCACATGAACATACAACAGTACGGGACGGTGGGCATCCGCCTTCAGTTTGCAGCAGGGGTCGCCCAGACCTTATCGGTGTACGTGAACTGCGAGTTTGACGCCGCGTACGAAATCAGCAGCAGCCGAGAAGTGAAAAAGTTGTAAGATGACCACCTACACGTCGCAATTGACGGTCTTGGCCCGCCACGATTGGTGGCTCCGCGCCTCGTTTCGGGGCGTGTTTCCCATGGACCTACGGCCCCGCCGCGTGACCCGCCCCGCCTCGTTCATTCTCAATACAGACAACGCCGACGGACCAGGCACCCATTGGTTGGCCTTTTATTTTCCGCGCCAAGGCCTGAATGAATTCTTCGACAGTTATGGCTTTCCCGCCTCTTATTACGGGTTGCAAGAGTACGTGAGGCAGGGGAACGCCCAGCATAGGGAAAACAGTGTGATGTTGCAAGGGAACAAGTCCAACGTGTGCGGCAGTTATTGTCTGTACTACCTCCTGCGCCGAGCCCACGGCCGGTCCCTGGCGGAGGTCCTGCAGAACCTCCAGCAGTGGAAGACCAAGACCACCAGGGACCGGGCCCTCCAAGCCTGGCAGCGCCAGTACCAGCGCCGGAGTGTGGCGCGGTGGCAGCAGCAGCAAGACCTTCACGATCAATAAAACCAGGAAACCCACCTCTCTGTCTTGTTATTCTTGGGAAGGGGTGAGGCGTGATGGATGTCCGTTTCCAAACGCCCTGCAATATCTTGATCACGGGTCAGAGTCAATCGGGCAAAACGGTGTTCACCGAAAGACTTCTGCGCCACGCGAAATCCCTTTTCACCCAGCAGCCCCTCACGATCGTGTACTGCTATGGCAGCGCTTGGCAACCCCGGTTCACTGCCCTGCAGAAACAATTGGGGGTGAAATTTGTGGAGGGGCTTCCCGACGACCCGTACGCCCCCTTTCGCGGCAAACCGGGCCTCTTGATCCTGGACGATTTGATGAAAGAAGGCTCCAAGGACGAGCGGGTGGTGGACCTGTTCACCAAAGGCTCGCACCACCGCAACATTACGGTGCTGTACCTGACCCAGAACATTTTCCCCCCAGGCAAGTACGCGCGCACCATTTCCATCAACGCGCACTACCTGGTGGCTTTTAAAAACGCTCGGGATTCATTGCAAGTCCGGAAATTGGCCGAGCAGGCCTTTCCGGGGCAAGTACCGGCGGTGATGCGGGCCTACCAGGACGCGACCCAACGCCCCTTTGGCTACCTCCTCTTCGACCTGCACCCCCGGACCCCGCCCCAAATCCGGTTGCGCACCAACATTTTCTCCGAGGAGGGACAACAGCATCACGCCTACGTGCTGGAGGAGGATCAAAAGGGGGTGGGCAATGCGCTGGACCTGTTGAAACTCCTCTCCCAAACCCCCAAGGGGGTAGTCCCTGGTTTGTCCTACCCCAAGCTCTACACCAAACTACAAAAGCATCTCGTAGGAAAGCCGCTGCCACTAAGAGAACAACGAGGGGGTATTAAGAAAAAGAAGACGGTAAAAAGAGTCCAAGAGCTTCAGGGGGCCGTGTGGAAGAGACCCAACAAATCCCCCTTCCATCCTCCTTTTCTAGGCCAGAGACAACGTGCTTTACGAGCCCAGAAGTCCCTGGAGAAATCGAATTGGGTTAGCTTTATAGCCTAAGTCCCTCAGGGAAACCGTTCAGTTGTGGTGATGGCCTCCCCCTTGCTTCAACGTCACGCGCTGTTCATCCGACAATTTGCCAAAGCGGATCTCGGTCAGAAAAAGAAACTCATCAGGGCCGCGAGTCACACTCAAATCAACGCCGTGAGTGAAGTGGTGCACAACGCCTTGCGTGGAACTTTTCCGATAGGGGCCCGCGCCAAGAAAGTCTTTGCTCCCATCAAGGTGAAACTTCGAAAAATAGCCAACAAAGCCCTGTCGCCGGCCGTGAGGAAAAGGATTCTGCTCTCCTCCTCGACAGCGGTGCAGAAAGCCAAGCTTAAAAAGGCCGTGGGCCAGCGAGGAGGCTTCATTTTCACGACCGCCGCTCTCATTGCCGCCGCCGTTTTTGCTGCCAAAGCGGCCGCCGCCGGAGCTATCAGTGGAGGCGTGGCTTACGGAGCCAAGAAAGCTCTGGATCAAGCCGGAGGTTATATTAACCCAAACTACTCTAACCCCTACCCTTCCCCGCAAGAGTACGCCCGAGAACTGAGTCAGGCTCATCTCTGGTCCTGAATGGTCCAACCCATCCGCAACTGGCCGGTGCCCGAGGGTACAGACCCGGCCCGGTGGCAGTTGTTTCTAGCTCGCCTGCGAAAAAGGCAACGCCAAACCCTGCCGGGAAAAAAAGTCAGCAGGACCGTGAGGGCGGCGAAGAAAATCCAAAGAAAGTATAAGACGCGACCGCCCAAGAAGAAATCCCAGACAGGGAAAAAGAAGCGGACCCCACACCACCCTCCAACAGCAGCCCCAGTGGGAATTTCCGTGACGCGATGGACCGTGAAGCGACACAAACGAAAAAAGCCATGAAAGAGGCCGAGGGGAAGAACCCTATGCGCATGGTCTTGGTGCCGGAAGAGTCCATGCGGTGGTTGGAACAACATCTTCGTGTGGACACGACCAAAGTGGTTAAAGTGCTCAGTCAGTACCAAACGGCCATGGCGCAGGTCCTAGAAAACCCAGAGAAACCGGCCAGTGCCGACCAATTTCAAGATTTACTCCAAAAATACGTCCGGCGTCGTGAAACCCTTGAGCCTAGTCCCTTCACGGCCGTGGCGGCCAAAGTGTTAACCCAGAGCCAAAGGGGCGCTTTGCGAAAAGTTCCCCCCTCCAGCAAACCTTTAGCGTCGGTACTAGTCAATCTGTTGAAGTTGAAAGGAGCCCAGAAAATTACCTGGAATGCGCAAGGGGAAGTGAAACTCTACGGGCAAACCCTGCCGGGCAGTCAAATTTCCGATCTGATTAAAGAAGCGGTGCATCCTTCTTCCACCCGCACGTCGCCCGGCTACCGTGATTTCATGCAATTTCTAGCGGAAGAAAAAATTCCTAAAGATCTCGTCCGCCACCCCCGGGATCTCATCTCCAAGAAGAAAGAGTACACGCCCCGGCCTAAACGCACCGCCACCGCCTACCAAGAGGATCTCCCGCCCCAGCCCTACAAAGATCTCCCGCCGCCCCGCCGAGAGGAAACACCGTTCTCCAGGACCCCCTACAAAGCCTTTTCCCGCGGGGGTCCCCGTGGGGGTCCCCGTGGGGGTAGCCGCCGCCTCTCTTTTGGCCCAGGTTCCGCCCAAAAACCACCTTTAAATTGGCGTCCTTTTTAAATCCCCCTTCATTAACGCCATGGCACGAACCCTAATGAGACCCGCGGGGATGGGACAAGCCCCCTGGCAACGCCGTGTCGCCACCGCAGGGAAGACGATGGCCCGGAAGAGGTTGCCACGCCATACCGTGGTGGGTAAAAAACCCAGCAGGACCGCCCGGGCGGTAGCGCAAATACAGAAAAAGTATAAGGCGCAAAAGAAAAAGAAAACCCAGACAGGAGGGCTGCAAACCGTGCGCAAGATCACGAGCCGCAAATCGAAAGACGGCCGTACCGAAACAACGATCCGGACGACGACCACATCGGGCAAGCGCCAAGGCAAGAGTATCAGCCGGTGGACCGTCAAACACCTGAAGAAAAATACTTAAAGAAAAAAATACTTTGGGGACTTTGGGATTGGCCGGAAATTTATACGGCTCAATACAGGTTCGGGATTGGTCGGGATGTATACGGCTCACTACGGGTCCCTGATTGGTCGGGATTTATAGGGCTCACTACGGACTCGGGATTGGTGGGCCGGGGGAACTACCCGGACCGTATAAAAAGTGACCCTCCCTTGTAAATTTCAGAACAAAATTCTCACTCATTACGCGTTGCTCTTCAAGCGGTGAACATCATGGGTCTAGATATTACTTTCTATGGAGCTGAAGGCGGCGGTGATGTCATTGTGGGCGAGTGCCACATGTGTTATTCTACATTTGGGAACTGGATGGAAGAATACCTGAGCGAAGGCGAAAGGAAGCAGTATGTGGTGAGCGACTGCGAAGGAACCTATTATGGACACTATGTGATGTTGGTCTATCATATTTGTATTTGGGAAGGATTCCTGCGCAAGCATCCAAGACTCCAGCCTTACAAGATGGAGTTCCTCTAAAATAAAAGACTGAGACTTTGGTATCACAGCTCAAAGGAACTGAACCATTTATTGCAATAAAAAAATTCTTCTAGAGTCTCTTTGTTTTTCTTTAGTAGCCGTAAGGGTAGCTCTGGTAGCCGTGGAGAACCCTCTTGTCGTAGGTCACCTTGAAGGTCTTGGTCTCTGGGCGGGTGTGCAACGTCCTGTCTTGGGTATTGCGGTGGATGGCGTGCGGCGTCACCACCGTCCGTGTGGGTTCCCCTTGGCCTTGCACCATGGCTACCATGGTCTCGAGGTTGACGATCGCCCGATTTCTCACATTGAGGCGTAGTCCTTTCACTTTGCAGACGGTACGGCCTTGATTCGTTTCATACCCGTAACTCTTGGGCCCGGTACAGGCAAAACGGACAATCTGTTCGCCTTCTTTCAATTCGTTGGTCATGTCGCCTAGAAATCGACCGATCGGGGGCGCCACTTGGCCTGCTTTCTGTGTGAAGTAGATACTGTCCGTATCGTGGTAGACGATACGGTCCTTCAAGAGATCGAGGTAAGAATACAATTTCAGGCGTGCATGGGCTGTGGTGTAGGCGGCAAACACAACGTTGGCGTGGGGGTTGGAGTCGATGTGCTGCGACGTCGCGGTGTAGTGAACTTGCACCATGTCTTCGTGCACGAACAGAATGTCTTGCACTTCTTTCTCTTCGCTCATCATGAGCTCAAAGTAGCGGTCCAGTTCGGTGACGTACTCCGTCTGCCGAGGGTTCTGTTTCTGGCCAAATTTTCCCCACAAGGTGTTGAGCATCCATTTCGCCAGGGCCCGCATCCCCGCGTTGAACTCGATCTTGTCCCACTCCAGCAAGATCCCCGTGGCCACCCGGTAATTCTCTATAAAAGCCGCTTTCTCGGCGTCGGTGTTACACCCGGGCGGCCAGCCGCTCGCCTCTTGCTTCATCTTAAGAAAGGTGTTCACGTAGTCGGTGAACAATCCCTTGGTATCGGTGGGGGGGTCGTATTGTTCCGACTCGGAATAATGCCACACACGGTAGACTTCCAGGACCCGGTAGCCGTAGCGCAGGGCCGCGTGGAGTTCGTGGCTCACCCAGGTCCCTGTCAAAGCCCTGGCCTCGTCCTCGTGCGTACAGGGGGCCTGGTTCTTGTCTTCGGCACAGGTCCGGCAGAGGGTAAACAGAAGTTTCTCCCCCACGTGCGTCGGGAGGACGGGGAAAAACAAGCGGCGTGGCGGTAGAATCTTCAGGTGGATTAACCCCTCGTAGGGTAGGGTGGGGTCTAGATTCTCGGTGAGGATTTCTGGATGGCCCAGCGGAAACCGTTTCGTCTTTTGCACCCAGGGGTACAGGGAGCACACATCCAGCGCCTCCATCCATTCTCCCTCCTGGGCTTCCCAGTAGGTCCTAATCCCGTTGGTACGCCCCCCAAAGAAGGCCTTCTTGGGGTCGAGTGGAATCTGGGTTTGAGGGATGGGTGCGAGGGCGGCGATGGTAGGGTCCAAGGCCATGGCCACTCTGATGTCGCACTCTCTGGTCTGGACCACGCGATACCCTTGCTGTTCCAAGTACGCGACTTTGTCCCGGGTGCGGTCGGTCAACGTTCTCATGGTGCAATGAAGTAGGGGATGAACTCTGTCTTGGTGGTTACAACGATCACATCCATGCCAGAAGCAACCTTGGATTTCGTAGGCCGTGTGGGTGGCGGCGTGGTACCCATCCAGTTTGTAAGGCCCCACGCGCTTCTCTCCCAAATTGCCCGCGTGCTGGATCTGAATCCCGTCCCGCCGCTCCACGTGGGCCAACCATTGGAGGGCCAGCGTCGAATGCGCATCCTTGGGGCGGTAGCCGAGCCGTGGCAAGACCGCAATGGTGTTAGGGCGTAGGAATTTCTTGCGGAACACTAAGTTGCACATAGAGGCGAGCGTCACGGTCCTGGTAAAGGGATCTATCTCCGCCGCTTTCATCATGATAGCCCGGAACGCTAGACAGGCCCTTTGTAAGATGGCCACATCCCGGTGGCAGTAGAGGGCCAGTTCTTTCTGGAAATCAAACACCGTCCCCTTGCCCCGTTCGGTCGCGTGCCAGGCCTCCAGTTCTTGTTTGCCTTGAGGACTCAGTGAATCCGGGTCGTAATAATGAAGGTCTGGTAGCGGTCCCACGTACTGCTGGTGTTCTGGTTTGTTAAAAAAGATGGGAAAATCCAGCTTGTTGAGGTTTTCTGCTTGGAAACCGAACGTGACGGGGAATTGTTTTAGGGCTAGCGGGATGAAGAGCAGAGAGTCCTTGATGACGAGCTTGTAGTCGGGGATGGTCACCACCATAGCCTTACCACCGCGGAAGAGCACTTTAGGCTTGACGGCGTTCTTAAACAAGTACTCCAGGATAGGGTAGGAATCGTACCCCATGGCGTTGTGGGCCAGGCACACGTAATTTTTGTGATCCCCCGAGAAGAGCCAATCACAGAATTGGGTGAGGGCCGTGGGGCCTTTGAATTCTATTTTCCGTGGACCGCATTGAGTGCAGGTGGGTAAATCTGACGTCACACAGAGCTCACACACTTTGGAGACTCCCGCAAAGTTGACCACGTGCTGAGCCTCCAGGGGCATGGCTTCGAAGTCGAAGAAGAGGTACCGGAACTTGTCCTCATTCCCCTCGTCTTCCGCAGCGGCTCTCTCCGTCCCCTCTTCTTCCGCCTGAAGTGCCGTGTAGGCCTCTTCTTCTTCTTCTCCTCCTTCTTCTGTTTCTACCCTGGGGGCTTTCTGGTCAGCCACTTGCATGTAGCACAGATGGTCCGGGGGGACAATAGTGTTGCAACTACGGCAACGGTATTCCCCACACACGTGGACCCCTGCTTGTTGACGGCTCCGGCACAGATGGTCCACGGTCACCCCACACTGGACACAACGGGTGTACCGCTCGCAAGAGCTCCATTCTCTTGTGCACAGAGACCCTCGACCCGACCGGCGGGGTAGGCGACGGCGGTGGTTCTCATAGCATCCTTCACTCTTGAACCACCGATGGCAATGGTCACACTTTTTCCAATCCCATTTCTCTCCAGGGGGGAGGGGGGAACAATTCTTGACGCCACAACAAACACATGTCGTGTCACAGGCGTGATGTATAGGACTTGTGTAGGTCTTCTTACAGTAGGGGCAAAAGTGCTTGGCGTTCAACAGCCCACACATGTTGTTGATGACGTCATAGTGATGGTCCTCTGTTTGGTACAGGTAAAGGCGGTGTTGTGCCCCGGGGAGGTGTCCTGAGTAGATAATGCTGTTCATGTGTACACGGGAGACCAGATTTACTTCTACACCTTGAGGCCTAAAAAACTCCTGGAATTGCTTAAGCTCTGGTAGCCCACACGGTTGAATAGGGACCCCCGCCTGACAATGGAGTTCCAAGGCTAGAGTCCGTTGCATGGGCTTCCCCTGACTTATGGGTCTGTACCGTGGATGTTGTTGGGCCTTGGCTAGGGCCGTGACCAATCCTCTGGCCATACATAGTTCGTCTACATTTCGTATCCTCACAATACTTCTTTTAATTTTCTTGAATTTCTCCAAGTCGGTAGTGGCACAGCGGGCCACGCGACCTCTTCCCGCCCTCGGTATTTCCACGTGAAACACGTGGACATGGAAGTTGCCCTGCATGATGAACTCTTGGTTGGATTGTGTGAGCTCTCCAATTCTGGCCATGACCAGGGCGGGGGTGAGGGTAGACCTCATCAGGTAAGGAAAGGAAAGGGGGTAGTCCAAGCGTGGAGCATCTAGGGTAATCCTAACCCGATCTTCTGGGTTTGCGGACCCAAGAGTGGTGTCCAGGACCCTCTCTATAACGGCGGTCACGTCTTGAAGAGCCTGTACAGGAAAGAAAAAAAAATCATAAATAAATAAATTTAAAATAATTTTTTTTTAAAAAAATTAAAAAAAATTAAAAATATAAATAAATATTTTTTTATTTTTATTTTTATATAAATGAATAAAAAAATGAGGCTCTCTGTAGTAAGGGAGGCGAGAAAGAAAGAAAAACAATTATAAAAAAAAAAAAAAAAAAAAAAATATCTACGCGCGGGGGTTTGAACCCACTCCTTTCCTTTGAGATTCCAAACAGGAGAATTAGAGCCATGCGCCACCGCGCGCGCGGTCATGACAGCACATCAAAATTAGTGTAGTCTTGCTTTCGACTTACCTCAGCCAGAGTCGCGCGGGCCCGTGTCTTGATTTTCAGTTCGTAGTCCTTACACGTTGTTTTGAATTTTTTACAGGCTCTCGAACTTGTTTGAACCAGTTCAAATTTTTCTTCGTCGTCGTCCTCGTCGTCATCACTTTCTTCACTTTCTGGGACGATTGTTTTTGTCTTTTTAGTCGCCCCGCCACCCCGTTGTTCTGCCATGCGTTTCCGAGTTGTGGAGGGAAACATTTCGTTTAACCAGGCGTCTGCATCCCAGAGGGGTTCGGTCTCCTCGGAAAAACCTTCAGCAAGTTCTTGGTCGTTATTTTCTGGTAATTCGGTGGGAAGGGGCCACGCCGCGATTAGTTTCTCGTCGTCCTCCTCTTCGGTTATTCCACCCAACTCTAGCGACTCCCCCTCGACTTCCATGCCTTCCTCCTCTAGGTAGTTTAAGGTGGACATTGTGGTGACGGATTTTGTTCTGAAATTTACAAGGGAGGTTCACTTTTTATACGGTCCGGGAAGTTCCCCCGGTCCCACCAATCCCGAACCCGTAGTGAGCCCTATAAATTTCCGACCAATCCCGAACCCGTAGCGAGCCCTATAAATCCCGACCAATCAGGGAACCGTAGTGAGCCGTATACATCCCGACCAATCCCGAACCCCTATTTGTTCTATAAATTTCCGGGCAATCCCAAACACCCCACCCTCCTTATTCTTCCGAATTTTTGTGGGGCCCTCCCCCCGGGAGACCTCCCTCTCCAGTCCTCTTCAAACCGTTCTCTCTTTCGCGCCAAGGAAACTAGCGAAAAAGCCTTCCCGAAATCGCCGCTCCGAACCAACGTCCACAAAGTTAACCCGGAGTAAGAAAAGGGCGCGTAAATAGGGCCGGTGTATAAGCCTCGGCTCGTGATTGGAGGGTTTAGGTTCCTTTTAGGTTCGCCCCAACACTCCACTGGTTTCCCGAGGGACGCGTTGGGGTTTCAGACGGTTTAGGAGCCCTTGCCCGGAAAGTGTGAAAGGGAAAACAAAAACAAAAATGGGGAAAACTAAGAGGACCGTGAGAAAAGGGTCTGTAGAAAATTTTAGAAAATTTCCCCGATGTTTTCAGGATGAATTTGAGCTTCTTGGACTTCCCCCAAAAATTCTGGTAAACAACCTTGACCCGAAGTAAGAAAAGGATGCGTAAACAAACTACGTCACGCCTTGTGATTGGTCCATCAAAAATCAGGTAACTTTCGACTGGTTTCCCAAAGGTCATACAGGTTTCGGGGCTCCAAAAATACCTTTCCCGGATCGAATGAAGGGGGAAAAAACGTGGAAAACTAAGAGGGGCTTGGGAAGAAGACCTCCAGAAAAAAAATAACAAATTTCCCCACTGTTTTAGGGATGACTTTGAGCTTCTTAGGAGCTCAGAAAAAAAAGTTTGGCAAAAAACGTCAAAACCGGATCGAATGTCCACCACTCCTAGAGCCCGTTGCGTAAAACGGGCCAATCAAAACCCGAGAAAGTGCACCAATCAGGACCCGTTATATGTTCTATAAATGATAGGGGTTGAATGAAGTTCGGTGCCTTTGCCACTGACAACTCAAGAAGGTAAGTGTACACGGAATTCGCTCTTGAAATTCAACACGCTTTGGTATTAATCTTTTTTCCCCTTTGGTTTCCTTTTTATTTCTACAGCTTAAAGAAGAAGCTAAAGAAAAGAAAGAAAGAAAGAGTTGAGATGGCATACCGTGGGCCCCATAGAGAAAGAGAAGTACGGTCCTGCTGAATTGATTTTTTATCTTGGGACACAACCACTAACTTTTTGTTTTTGTTTTTTATAGAATGTTCACGGAATCGATGTTATTAACATGGATCCTGTAAGTTCTTCTCCGTCCCGTTCCCCCTAAAAGACAGTGTGTAGCGGACGGACTCTGCTTAACAGGACCGTTCATTTTTATTGGCAAAAATCCCCCGACGCACAATAATTTGATTAATTTTTTTATAGGTTTTCTTGGAGGTCCTCTCGGGACCTGCCCGCTCTCGGTAAGAGCGCCTACACACAGAAACAAATTCCTCTAAAGCATTATTCATGGCGTACCTCTTTTTAATTTTAATTTTTTAATTTTTTAATTCTTTAATTTTTTCCCCAAACCAGACTAGAGTCAAACAACATTTCTATTCTCATGCCATGGTTCTGCGTACCACCGGACTCCCTCCCGAGATTTTGGCGAAAATCGGAGAGTACGTATGTACTCAACAACGCGTAGATAGGAGGAAGGAGAAACACCAGGACCAATTTAAGCCAACCCTATTCCTCCTGCAGTATATACCGACGGGTATCCGGGGGGACTATTCGTGGAACAACTCGCATCAAACGTTGCACTTCGACAGAAATTTTATGGCGTGCACTGGCCCCCACGCGGCCATGCACATGGAGCCCATAACTGAATATAGTTTTGATTGGTGTAGCTATTGCAGGTCTAATAAGACTGTCGTACGTATGCATTGTCGGAAGGGACTCGCCTACTTCCGTTGCCGTCACCACCCAGTTTATTTTGATCTGGGAGACTGGGATGGTTGGGGGCGCTTTCAGTGGGAAAAATTATACTTCCATGTTACTTCATAATTTTTCTATTTTCCTATTTTTTATTTTATAGTGTTTGTGGTGCGGTGGAAACATCGACCGGGTTAACTTACCGCCCATGCCCTGTTGTGGGTCCATGTATTGCAAGTCTTGTTTCATTTTAATTATCGCCAAGGCAATAAGAGAAAATGTTCATCCTCGTTGCGGGGTTTGCTATTTAAAAATGCAGCATTCCTTTTTTATTCGCTCGGGGAGCGTGGTTGTATTTAGGCATTGTGTCACGTTGGCAAGTTTTCATTTACCCCTACCACATAAATTTGTAGAATATTACACTTACATTTCCCCCTGAAAGCTCGGAAGTAGGGGAGTTCTATTGCCATGGAGAAAAATGTATTATCCTAGCCAATCTTTTTTTTATTTTTTATAGTGTCTTATCTGTGGGGATCTCCCCAGTAATCAATTACCACCACTACCGTGCTGCGGGGAGCAAGTGTGTACCCCTTGTTTTATCCGATTCGTGGCAAGATCCCTAAGATACGACAGAGTTCCTCTCTGTTTCTGTTGTTTGAGCCCGATTGAACATTCTTTTTTCCTGAGGGTAGGTTCCGTTGTCCTGTTTAACCATTTAGGTACTTTTGGTGTCCTCACTTTACCCCTACAAAAATGTTATGCTACCCACTACCATATGATTTAACATTTTTCTCCATGGCAATTTCCTTTTTTATATTTATCACACTTTTTCATACATTAGAGCAATTTGCTCATTTTTAAAAAAATTCCAACTTTTTCAAAATAATAGGGCAATAGCCTACTATATGTAATTTTCAAATAATAGGGCGATAGCCTACCATATGTAATTTTTCAAATAATAGGGCAATGGCCCATCCATTCGATGTAATTTCTCTCTCTCTCTGTGGGGCCCCGAAATAGGGCCCCCTTGCAACTATTATTTTATTTTTTGTAAATTGTATTCTGTTCATTGTTAAGCATTTGAAAACAAAGTTGTTTTTACCAAACACATGCCTTTTTTATTGTCTCCAATAGTGGTTGAATCACATAAGACCACAAGGTATTATTACATAGTGGTTGCTTCCTATAAGACCACAAGGGTAAAATCCCGGGTAGCCGGCTTGTCTCCAAAATCTAGGTCTTCTCGGATCCGCGTGGGACTGGTCCCGGGCTGTCACTAGGATGGGTGGGTGGGGATATGTCCGTAGGGAAACAGGGGTGTCGGTGTAGTCTCTAGGGGTACCCCCATGGGGGAACCGGTGGGGGTCCCGGCGGGGGTCCCTGTGGCATCTCCGCGGGGGGGAACCGTATAGGGCATAGTGGCATGGGGACTTGTCCAAGCGACGGGCGGCGGACCTTGGGGGGCCTGTGACGTCCATGGCGAAGCGTAGAATTGGGCTTTCTTGGGGGGTGGGGGTCCGTTTGCGGTAGGTTGTGCGGCAGGGTCAGCCCACATAAATCCAAGTGGCCACTCACACTTTGGGTTGGGCGCCGGGGCCGTGCACGTGAAGAACACGCGGTTCGGATTTTTCTCACTTCGGCTTATGCCCACTTTCATCCACAAATTGTGGCCACACTTGGGAAATGTGTTGTATAAAGTTCCGACCGGGATAACCGCTTTCACCAAAGGAACTTCTTGCTCCGTAAAATAGAAACTACACGGCAAAACTTGGGGTTTCGACTTGTAATCCGCCGTTTGTCCACACTTGTACACACACTCTGGCGTCCCTGCCAATCCTTTGACGACTTTGGCGTAACACCCACAAAAACAAGTAGGGGGCATCGTTCACACTGAAATTTACAAGGGAGGGTTACTTTTTTATACGCCCGGGTAGTTCCCCGGTCCGCCAATCCCCGCCCTGGATTGGATCTATAATCCCACCACTCCCGAGCCCGTAGTGAGCCCTATAAATTTCCGACCAATCAGGGACCCGTAGTGAGCCGCATAAATCCCGACCAATCAGGGAGCCGTAGTGAGCCGTATAAAAATCCCGACCAATCAGGGACCCGTAGTGAGCCGTATCCCTGAGGAGGCGGGGCTTGTGACGTCATCAAAACCTGTGACGTCACAAGGTTGCTCTAGACCAATCAGGAGAGAGCAAAAGTGCTCAGCCCGGGCAACCTTACTACTCCAATGGTTATCAAAGCCATGAACAGTGAGGTGACTCGGTTGACTGGTAAAGAGCCTTCGAATTCTATAGTGGCACAACAAGTAGATCTGAAGACTCCTACGTATTCGCGAACCGTTGGATTGAGAGAAGAGCGTCTACCATTCGACGTTCTAGTTCGATATCTTTATGCACCAGGAGAATTGGAAGGAGGTGAAAAACGTAGAGCTACTGATCCTGTGTGGAGTTTGCAGATATACACCATTTCGCGAAGTGTAGTATCTTCGGGACAGCCTGTGCTTTACTACCTTGCAAAGGAGAAGGACGCACCCAAACGTGGATTCGTTCGTGAAGAGCTACAAGTCGTTCCTAGGGATACAGAACTACCACCAAAAGGAATTCTGTTTGTACCTAGACGCTAAACAGCGTACTCTATTGGCTCGGTGTGGATTCCATCGGGAAGAACGCGTCTTTTGTCGTAGTAAGCCGATAGCCCAAGCTTCCATTGGTCGTAGGTTACCACACCTTCTGGCAATAGTCGGAAGCCTCGGTTTTCCGCCATGTCGATACTACCCTGGAGGGCTGCTTTGAATCGATCCCACGAAATGTCATTGTGACGCCTAGACATACCTTTAGCGGAATACTTCTTGCTGCCACCCGTATCGACGTAGTAGGCTTTCGAGCATAGGGCAATGGCGCGCTGTCCTTCGAATTCGAGTTTGAAGAGTCCTGGCGTACGACTGCTCCACTTGTCCCAAGCTAGCCATTCCTTCCTATTGGCTTCGAAATCCTCACGTAGTTCCGGTCTTACAACCTCATCGAGGCTATTTCCCGAGATGGCAATGTACGCACTGTCTGTGTCCATCTGTATGTATTCGAAATCATCTCGGTCAATGTACTTATCGAGGAAGTCGTAGTAGAACTCGAGCATACGCAGCTTCGCAAGCTGGTACACAGCGATACCTACTTGGAAAGGGCGTTTGATTCGGATCTGGTCCTTTCGGCTCTCGAGTTCATATGCATCACCAATCTCTTCCAGGTCTTCGAACCAAACACTTCGCAATGCTTTGTCCACAACCTTCTCATCTTTTGTATAGGTGACTTTCGTTTGGCGTCCCAAGTCTTCGAGCAACTTTCCATAGGCGCTGTTTCCTAGTAGCTTGAACACATCTGCCAGCAAAGCCTCGCCTTTATCTTCATCTCCCATACGACGTGCCTCAGTGACTTGGTCCACGAACCATCCGAAGATTTCTTTGGGTTCGTAGTCTATCGTGCGGTAGACAGCAGTGATCACTGCGCCATGATCTACATACCAAAGTAAAAGAGGAGCATAGAGTAGCAACTTCTTTCCAGAGAGA
Organism: Actinernus sp. WN-2022; assembly: GCA_030867875.1. Taxonomy (NCBI): domain Eukaryota; kingdom Metazoa; phylum Cnidaria; class Anthozoa; order Actiniaria; family Actinernidae; genus Actinernus; species Actinernus sp. WN-2022. Next base: position 62,318 of record JAOWCC010001632.1, read on the forward strand.
CTCCCAACTAGCTTCTTTTCCTCGCTGAGCTTTCTACCTGTCTTTGTGAGGTAGGCCAACATTTCTGGAGGGATTGCTTCTTTGGGGATTTTCTTGTTGTAGAAGAAGGGTGGCATCTCCTCAAATTCCTTCCACAATTTCTTTGGTATCTCGATGTCTACTTCTGCATATCCAAACCACGTTCCACCAAGTAGACATTCAACGAATCCTTCAGTGGCTGGACCTGGATCGTCATAGTGCACAACCTTTTCTTTTCCACAAGGCATTTCGAATTCCATGGTAGAAAGATATAGGGCGTTGGCATCGTATCCAAGAATCTTACGACAAGTCTTAGTTCCTCCCTGATGACTACGAATCTTAGTTTTTCCCGCTTCGTGGAGTCTGGTGAATACTATGCTTGGACCTCCCACGACAGCGTCTTTCAGCATGCGGTAGGCTTCCTTACTTGGAGCGTACATCTCAGCTCCCCTTTCTACACTACCTCGAAGCAGGAACTGTAGTGAGACTCCTGGGATGGACACTGCGTCTTTCAGCATGTCTACTCCTTTCTCGTGATAGAAATCTCGCATCTTTTCGAGTGCCTCTAGGAATGGAACTACATCTAGGTCGTTGTAGTATCGTAGCCAGTCTGCAAAGGTTTCCATTCCTTTGTCGAGAAAGGTGCACTCACAGTCTTCGAACTCTGACATAGATAGTAGATGTTCTCTTTTCAACTTCGAACCCCACTCTGGATAGTCTGGTAATCCAATGTGATCCAACTTGTCTGGAGAATCGAACCACTCATATGGGAAGAAACTCTTTTGCAACTCACAGCCATAGGCAGCGACCCAACGTTCATAAGAAGTTCCAGGTCCAAGGTAGTTGATCACATCTAGGAAACGGAAATCTGGGGTCAATAGGAACATAGTGGAATTGGCTTTCTTTGCTACCAGGATCTTTGAACAGGTGTCAGCAATGATTCCTACGAAGTGCTCCCTGATCAGATTGAGATCGTACCTGCCAGAGTTGAATCCCACTACTGGAACTTGGCGGATCCATTCGTCGATCTTCGCTTGTTGTTTCTTTGGTAGGGTGTCAAAAGAGAATTCAGGTGTCTTGGGGCAGAACTGTTCTGCAATGACTTCTTGGATCACTTTCGCTCTTAGCTGGAGTTCTTCGACAAAGGCTTCGATGAGTTCTTTTGGATTGCGTTGACAGATGTGGGTTGACTTTCGATTGTATGTGTCGGCAATTGATACTGATATGGGAACGTGAACGTTTTCGATGGTCAGGTGGTCCGTTGGTTGTCTTCCTTTTGTCGTGTCGAGATAGGCTTCGAAATCGTAAACTATGAAGTGTGGGTAGACAGTTTGTGTTGGTGTGGGGACCGGTTTGTTTTTCTTCTTTGTGGAGCAGCCCCAAGCTTCCACTACTGTATAACCAGCTCCTTGTAGCTTTGCCGTTCTTTCACAGGTCTTGAGATAGAGCCTCCTTTCCCTAGGGAAGCATTTCGGGCAGCCATGGAAATAGCATCCATGAAATTGAAAGATGGTTTTCGAAAGAGGTTCGTAGCCGTCGACCGGTGCTCCTTCGATCCAATGCTCTCCACCATGCCCACAAGCTGCATGATGAATGTGTTGCCCAATCCTTTTGGTTTCACGTTCCAACCAGCATAGAGCGACTTTGCTGGCTGTGCTCTCTGGCCAGAAGGCTTTTTCGTATGCCGACTGGGGTACTGTGATTACTTTTCCGGGGCAAACGATCTTTGTTTCTCCACGACTACAACGATCTGCATGGCGGTGAAGGTCTGAGGCTTTCGTGAACCGTTGCTTACAATCGTTACATACGTAGATGTGCCCTAGCTTGTTGATGTTCTTGATGTAGAAAGCATGTCCTTCGTATATCCCAATCGTCATCGTATGCTTGTAGTGAGCTGCATGTCGCGTCAGATGCCAAGCGCCATCCTCCGTGGGTTCATACACCCGAATACCGATTCCAAAGTGTAACTCGACTTCCTCCAGCTGGTCTATGGAAGTTCTGGGAACGTCTTGTGTGAGCGCTGTCAGGCGATAGAAGTCCTGGGCAAGTTTTCGAGCCGAGGTGTTGCACTTGTCTGCACGGGCTCCTTTGTATACGGCAAGGCAGCGCCACAGACATAGGTTGTCGCCATATCGATCGAGGGCAAACATTCCTTTTTTCTGGCGAAGCCATTGGGGCAGTGGACCTGTTCCCAACAGAAGCTGACGATCGATCACAACTTTTACATCTACGTAGATCCAACGAACGAAGGCCCATTGGGTATTTGGTCGATTGATGTTGTCGGTATTCAAACGAGCTGTCTCCTTGCTATTGATCCACTCTTCTGCATCTTCTAGGATGTTCACCCATGGAGAGCCTGGGACAGTCTTGGAGAATAGAATCACGCGTCCGTCGTTGACATTGCGAATGCGATAGGTGTAGCTGTAGCGCAGGTAGAAGCTGGTGGTTACCTTTGCAACTAACTTTTCCATGATCCTAGGGGTCAAATCTCCTGCCACACCTTGGAAGAAGCGCCATCGAATAGTACGGCGACCTATCTCCATCCCCTCGAGCATTCCATCTCTCTCCTCTAGAATAGCACCTGCCTCTCGAGCTAGACTCCGTGGAAGTGGTTCACTACGTGGTCTCACCATTCTCCCTTCGATATAACTATGTGTTAGGATAGCTTTAACAGACACTCCAAATTCAGATTTATAGGTGTAAGGTCGTTGAGGGGCGATATATCTCTCTTCGGTATAACTATGTGTTAGGATAGCTTTAACAGATACTCGAGTTTTGGATTTTATGTGTAAGGATGTTGCAGCGATATAACTATATGTAATTATATCTCTAATAGGATTATCGAGTTGGATTTTATGTACAAGAATGTCTAGTGACACTTTGAATGACCCTTAGTTACCCCTAGTAGTATAGTCGGCGTCAAAACTGATACCCTTTTTTCTTGTGCAACAAAACTCAAAAAAGTTGTGAATGTTATGGACGCCTTTTTTCTTGCACAAGGGGCGTCATGAAGTGAATTTCTGAATTCGCTTTATGACGCCCCTTGTGCAAGAAAACAAGGCGTCCATAACATTCACAACCTTTTGAGTTTTGTTGTGCAAGAAAAACGGGTATCATTTTGACGCCGACTATACTACTCAAAGGGACTTAAAGAGATACCACTTAATAATAATATGCCAAAGGGACTTAAAGAGATACCACTTAATAATAATATGTCGAAGGGAGTCAAAGAGATATCACTCAATTACGATATATTGAAGGGACTTAAAAAATCTGAATTAATCGAACTGTTATTGAAACAGAACGTTAAGCCAACCCCTAAAATAAGAATAGTGGATGAAAAACCACAAAAGGGTGTCAGGCAGATGATTAAGGAGTATGAAGATAACACTATACTTCCACCATCTGAATTTAGGGATAAGCCAATACCTGCTCCAAGGACCATTATATCTAGTCCTAATAAAGGTGTCATGGAGATGGCTATGGAGCTCAAAGATAGCATCATACTTCCACCACCCAAATTTAGGGATAATAGACCAATACCTGCTCCAAGAACTATATTTAAGAACCCAAGACCTGTTCCTGCTCCAAGAACCGTAATCACACCATTAAAGAAAGCCTTCAAAGGACATGCTAAGTCATTCGAAGTAGCAATCAGAAACAATAAAGATCCACTAATACAACTAAACTCTACAAGAGTAGGCATCAAAAACCGATTCAATGCACTACTAGTAGAAACTAAAGGCTTCAAATACGTTGAAACACTAAAAATAACTTTTGAAAGAAGAATGGATGAAAATAACACAACAATTAAAACAGCCCACTTCAATAGTAAAGTCAGTACCATCATAAATGAAGATGACATCGACAGAGGAATAGAACTATCCAAACAATCTATGATCCAAATGATTGGACAGTGGCTATCAGAAGGTTCTGGATGGACTATAGAATCAATTGATAATCACTACATTAACATAGTAAATTACAAACCATTAAGAGGATCAAGCTATATAGAACTACCAATGGAACTTAGAAACTCAGCTAAGGGATTAATCAACATTAAGAATATAGATAATGAATGTTTCAGGTGGTGCCACATTAGACATTTGAATCCACAAAATAAAGACCCACAGAGAATCAAAAAATTGGACAGACAGCATATCAAACAACTGAATTATTCTAATATCGCATTTCCAGTAACCAATAAGCAGTACAATAAAATAGAAAAGCAAAATGAGATCAACATTAATGTGTTTGGGTATGAAGATAAAAAACCATATCCCATATACGTATCAAAAGAAAAATTCAACAATCATATGAACTTACTATTAATAACAGATGGTAAGAACCAACATTACGTATTAATCAAAGATTTTAATAAGTTAATGTTCAATCAAACGAAACATAAAAATAGAAAGCACTTTTGTATGTACTGTCTACAATGCTTCAGTTCTGAAGTAGTACTAACTACCCATAAAGAAAATTGCATCCAAGTAAATGGTGCACAAGCAATTAAGATGCCAACTAAAGAAAACAATACACTAAAGTTTAAGAATTTCCATAAACAGCTACCAGTACCATTCGTAATATATGCCGACTTTGAGGCTATAACGGAAAAGATCGATAGTTGTAAGCCTAATAATGACAAATCATATACTGAAGCCTATCAAAAACACACTAGTTGTGGCTATGGATATAAGGTCGTTTGCTGCTATGATGACAAATACAGTAAACCAGTACAGATATATAGAGGTGAAAAGTCAACTTACAAATTTATGACTAAAATGCTAGAAGAAGTAAAATGGTGTCAAAAAACAATTAAGGAAAAATTCAACAAAGATATGACAATGACGAAGGATGATGTAAAGAACTTCAAAGTTGCTACTAAATGCCACATATGCGATGAAGAATACACTAAAGACGATATCAAAGTAAGAGACCATTGCCATATAACTGGTAAGTACCGGGGATCCGCACATAGAGATTGCAATCTGAGCTATTTCCAATCAGCAGCTGAAAAGACTAAGATACCAGTCATCTTCCATAACTTGCGAGGATACGATTCCCATCTAATCATGCAAGAAATTGGTAATGTCATCAAAGACAATAAATACACCAATAAGAATGGCTTAGAAAAAGAACTCGAAATATCCATAATCCCCAACAATATGGAAAAATACATGTCTTTCACCATAGGTAATAACTTAGTATTCATAGATAGCTTCCAGTTTATGAGTCAATCACTTAGTAACCTAATATCAAACCTACCAGAAGATGGCTTCAAATACACATCAAAAGAATTCAAAGATGATAAGCTAAGGCTAATGAAACAAAAAGGTATCTATCCTTATGACTACATGGATGGCTTTGACAAATTCAACGATAAGCAATTACCAACAAAGGAAGACTTCTACAGTATCCTAAATGATCAACATGTTTCTGACAAAGACTATACACATGCTCAAAATGTATGGAATACATTCTCACTAAAAACAATGGGTGAGTACCATGACCTATACTTGAAGTGTGATATCCTCCTATTAGCTGATGTCTTTGAAAACTTTAGAAAAACTTGTATTCGATACTATAAGCTAGATCCATGTCATTACTTCACGTCTCCTGGTCTATCATGGGATGCTATGTTAAAAATGACTAAAATAAAGTTAGAACTAATGACAGACATCGATATGTTTCAATTCATAGAATTAGGTATGAGAGGAGGTACATCCTACATTGCCAATAGATACAGCAAAGCTAACAATAAATATATGAAAGATTACAATAACAAATTACCATCCAAACATATTACATACTTAGATGCCAACAATTTATATGGGTGGGCTATGAGTCAACATGCACTTACCAACTGGCAACTTCAAATGGATTAAAAATCCTGAAGAGATAGATCTAGCTAAATATCATGAAACTAGTAAAAGAGGTATAATTCTAGAAGTCGACCTAGAATATCCAAAAGAACTACACAACCTACATAATGACTATCCATTAGCTGCTGAAAAAATGAAAGTAGTTGAGGACATGCTATCACCATATTGTAGGAAAATAGCAAAGGAGCACAACATATCAATTGGATTAGTAAACAAGCTAATTCCAACATTAAATAGTAAAGAAAAATACGTACTCCATTACAGGAATTTAGAACTATACACTAGCTTGGGTCTAAAAGTAAAGAAAGTCCATAGAGCTTTAGAATTCAATCAATCCCCATGGTTGAGACAGTACATCGACTTTAATACTCAAAAGAGAACTAATGCCAAAAACTCATTCGAAAAGGACTTCTTCAAACTTATGAACAATAGCGTATTTGGAAAAACTATGGAGAACCTTAGAAAGAGGGTAGACATTAGGCTAGTAACTAATAAAGAGAAACTAGTAGGAATGGTCTCTAAACCAACCTACTTAAGTTGTAAGATATTCAACGAAAATCTAGTAGCAGTGCATAAGACTAAAGAATCACTAACCCTAGACCGGCCGGCATATGTGGGTATGTGCATACTTGATCTTTCTAAGACACTGATGTATGATTTCCATTACAACTACATAAAACGAAAGTATGGTAATAAAGCTAAACTATTATTTACCGATACAGATAGTCTAACCTATGAAATAGAGACTGAAGACATATATGATGACTTTTCAAATAATAAAGATATATTTGACAATAGTGACTATCCAGAAAATAGTAAATACTACTACAAAACAAATAAAAAAGTAACTGGTAAGTTCAAAGACGAAAATGCTGGAACACCTATCATCGAATTCGTTGGATTGAAATCCAAAATGTATAGCTACATAGACGAATCCAACAAAGGAGGAAAGACTGCGAAAGGTATCAAGAAAAACACAATCAAGAACATCATCAAACATGAAAACTATAAAGACGTATTGATCAACAACAAACAACTATCACATACTATGAAAACGATTAGAAGCCAAAACCACCAACTAGGAAGCTATGAAATAAATAAGATATCTCTCAGTTGCTTCGATGATAAGAGATACATACTAGAAGATGGTATGACTTCTTATGCTAACGGACATAACAAAATCAACTCATAAATATCGGTATCCATTATGTGGAGAAGATTATAAATATCGGTATGCATTATATGCAGAAGATATTGCTTCCATTCTTTATTATATATCGGCATGCATTATGTGCAGAAGATATTGCTTCCATTCTTTATTCGTTCTTTATTATATATCGGTATGCATTATGTGCAGAAGATATTGCTTCCATTCTTTATTCATTCTTTATTATATATCGGTATGCATTATATGCAGAAGATATTGCTTCCATTCTTTATTATATATCGGTATGCATTATGTGCAGAAGATATTGCTTCCATTCTTTATTCATTCTTTATTACATATCGGTATGCATTATGTGCAGAAGATATTGCTTCCATTCTTTATTATATATCGGTATGCATTATATGCAGAAGATATTGCTTCCATTCTTTATTATATATCGGTATGCATTATGTGCAGAAGATATTGCTTCCATTCTTTATTCGTTCTTTATTATATATCGGTATGCATTATGTGCAGAACATATCAAATCATTTGGGTGTGGTCAAAATGGGTGTGGTCAATATGGGTGTGGTCAAGATGGGCATGGTCAAGGTCAAGGTCACGTGGTCAAGGTCAATATGGGTGTGGTCAATATGGGCGTGGTCAATATGGGCGTGGTCAAAATGGGCGTGGTCATACTTCCTGGAATTTACCTCAAGTTTATTTCTTGGAATCACCGATTGGAATTTTGCGTTGGAATGTCTGGGTGTGGTCAAAACTGGTTTGGTGTGGTTAAAACTGGTTAGTCAATATGGGTGAGGTCAAGGTGTCTGTCTGTCTGTCTGTCTGGAATGCGTTGGATTTCGCATCAAAAAATTGCGTTGGCCCTACGTCGAAAGCGCTGGTTACCTCAACATCTATACTACTAATATCGAATAAGACGAAAATCTGTTTACCACAGAAAATATCATTTAGATAACATTCTTATCAAATTTGATTTACGATTTAATGAACGCAATAAGATCCTCGAATATTTTAATCAGCTAGAAAACGCTATGACTAAATTAGGATCTAGGAAGAGATATCCAATTTTAGATTACGTATTTTATAAGCTGTTCCAATTGAGATATCATGAAAACCAAAATTTAAATTATGAAGCTAATATGAAAAAATGTATACGACCCATAGGAAAGAAGACCATTCGACAATATGAAGAATTGTGGAATGGAATTTGTGAAATAAATAAGTGGCACTGTATAAAGACTAATAATGGTGTTTTTATGAAGAAGATCGAAAAGAAACTCAAGAAAAAGGTTATAGTTTAGGATATTATGAACATTTTATCATATTTAGCTTAAAAGCAATCAACTATTGGACAGAGGTCTGATACTCGATCATCCAACCAGTTCAACTCTAATGTAAAATTGTCAATGTCGAGTTCTTCTCCACGCAGATATGCCCTTATTTTATTTAGAATCTTTTGATAACTTGTGTATGCAAATTTACACATTTCTATTTTCCTATTGTAGTTTTTCATTTTTAGTAGTCCCTGGAGCGCCAATCCAGCACCTGAAATAGTGCCAAGAACAATTGGATTTAGTGTTATAGACCCAACAATTACACCTGTACTTGTGAGACCAATTGACGATAAGTGAAGAATTGTGTTGACCTTTTTGAATCGTTTGTTTGCCTGTTTGTAACAGAAGCATTTTTTGTGTAGTGTGCATATAGCTTTTTTAACATTTCGACGTCTGCTTCACTCAAGTCCTTGTCTATATGATTGAAGTTGAAGACCTTAATTTTTGTTTTAACCATATCTTGTTATATTAATATGTTACATAAATTGTTGGTACATCTGTTTGTAATCACCATTATTAATCAAACCATCATTAGAAAGCTTATCGAGTATCTCAACAGCTTCATTTGAAAGCTCCCTACTGTTATTCCCTGCATTTTGTGAGGCTATTATTAGTTCTAGTCTTTCACACAGCTCATTCGGGTTGTTATAGTATTTTATTTGACCTTTATTACAACCGCCAGACCTTTTTCCTAAGCCTATTTTACCACTTTTGGATGTATATGGAGATATGCCAGACAGTTCAATTAGTTTGTTGAATATGGTTTGTGCATTATCAGTGTACAGTCTTCTAGGATTATACCGTTTCGTTAACAAATCCATAAATGAATGATCGACCTTATGGCTTAGTACCTTTTTACCACTACCATTATAAGCCTCTAATTCATTCATCTCTAGTAGTTTAGCTGGATCGATATACAAGTTTCCAAACGTATAGTCGGATCCTATTTTTAGACCTGTGCCACCTGGTTTTCACTATCGACGGAAGCAGAAGCGTAAGCAGAAGCGGAAGCGTAAGCAGAAGCGGAAGCGTAAGGAGCCTTACGTTCTAGTGAAAATCAAGAAACGGAGACGTAAGCGGAAGCGGAAGCTCGACGGAAGCATAAGCGTAAGGAACGGAAGGTTTCCTTCTTCTTACGTCTCCGCTTCTGCTTCCGTCGCTTCCGTCGCAGTGAAAACTAGTCAAACGTAAGCAGAAGCGGAAGCAGATGAATTTAGCCAATCAGAATACTCATTCTTAGGCCCTTTGTAATGTAAATATAGCATGCAAGCGAGGTTTTCGCTTCTGAACGAGGCTTATGCTTATGCTTCCGTCGTGTTGATTTTCACAAGAACATTAGTTTCTTGTGCTTACGCTTACGCTTCCGTTTCTGCTTCCGTCGCTTCCGTCGCTAGAGAAAACCAGCCTTAAAAAACGTCCTCATCTGGTACAAATACGACTTCTTTTTTTGGTGTTTTTAGTTTTTGTACTTCATTCAGGTATTTATTTGCGGCTAATTTTTGGTTGCCTAGTATTTTTGTTACTGTATACGTAGGTGATTTAGATGCTTTTATTTGTTTGTTCAGTATTGTTATAGCATTTTTTATTAAGTAATCTGAAGGTGGATTTTCCAGACTCGGGTCGAACCCTAATTTTTCTAGTCGCTTAGATTCTTGTGTTCCAAAAATTGGTTTTACCTTCGGGTTCGTGCCACCATGCACCAACGGCTCCTTCGTCATCCTCATCCTCTTTCATGTTCATCTTCCTCATAATGCGATGGTAGTTTACCGATCCATGATTCTAAACCTTTAGTAGATCCTTGTGTTGAGATTGCTTCAGTTAATATATCGATTGCTCCAGTGATGTTCTCTTGATTTTCTTGTAGCTGTTCGATCATTTCGTCCTGTTTCTTATCAGCCGCTTTCTGTGCTTTTTCGACAGATGTTGTGACAGGTTGATTTAGCTTTTCGCCAGCTTCTCGTAATGATTGGTCACCTAACTTTTTATCGAGTAATCGTTGTTTTAAGATTTGCCTATTTTTCAAGAATGTATCAATCAAGTTTGCTCTTTCTTCTACTGTTTTAATAGTTCTGAATGACATATATATGTATTAATTATATAATTCTTTACTCTAACTTATTCTAACTTTTTGAAATCATATATAAGCCACGCGAAAACCATCAAAGTCTTTTTCTCTACATATTGGGTGTATATAAACCATCGAGGTTTTTTCTATACATCTCAGGGATATGTTTAGACGTTTTATCCAATACCATGAAATCGAATGGTTCTATTGTAGCTTCTCGATATATATCTTCAAATTGTTTCCGACTTATGTTTTTACAGTTATCATCAGCAATGTGTCTAATATCCTTATTATCTAATCCACTGAATAAAACGAAGCACTTAGTATTGCGGTATTTTGGTACGTCATAATAGCTTTGACACAAGTAAATGCAGTTACAGTTCTTATTTCTAGACAGCGAAAAATATTCTTTAACATTGCTCATATTTTTATTGTCAATTTTAATATCATCGAATACGATAACCTTATTCGCGCCATCATCTAATTCTTCAACATGTGTGATATCTTCTGGATCACCTAATTCAACATTACATATGTCATCGTCTTCTACTTCGTCGTTAATAATATCATGAAATTCTTGTATCAGTTGTTATTTATCCTGTTGTGGATTTAACGTGTATATTTTACAAGAATCATAATTCATCAATTTTAATAACATGTTTATCAACAAGTTTGTTTTCCCCTGACCCGTACTACCAACTAACATATAATGACAATAAGAAGTGATGTTTTGGTTTCTGACTTATTTTTTCATTATCATCGAAGTTGATGATATTCATCTATTATAATATACGTATATAATATAAATGAGTTTCACAAAATTTGGAACGTTTCGAAATGGAAGCCGTGATGAGTGCATACATGAGCAAACACCAGTAAGAATAGTTAGTATTAATGCGAAAGAGATATCACTCTTATGGATTCAACGCGATACCAATTGGATTGATATACCCAATTACGAAATACAGCTAACACCAAAAGGCACGAACATGATGAGACTATCATGCCGCCTATACATCTCAAACGACACGGGAGGAGGCATTTTTTGGTTCCGGTGGATTCTATTAACACCAACAACAAGTCCAGGCCACCACTTACAAACGATTATCGGTGTAAGTAATTTACCAAATGCAGCGCTTGGTGTAAGGGACAGATGTGCATTTGCCTCACAACCACCAAGAGATCCAGAGACATTAGTTTGTGTTTCAGACGTTTCTTTCCATAAAAAAATTGGTAACAGCATTCTACACACGTATAAGCTGCGTGTAAGATCACTGATACAGGAACGATGGTATTGAATAGACTGTATAATGGCACCAATGCGACATGGAATGGGTATGTGAAATCGTCAATAATGGTCGAGGAAATCACAGGGGTTACTAAAAAAGTCGTTCAAAATGGGATAAACGAATATGCATCAAACTACTCAATCTGATCTTAGAGTAACCCAAGACATGGGGAATACAAATTTCCTAAGCTAAGTTTCGGTAAGAACGCTACGTGAACCTTCGGAGCTTAACTCAAATCTGACCTTAGAGTAATAAAACGCAAGACACGGGGAGTGCAAATTTACTAAGGGGGTGCCAATTTCCCTAGGAAACAACTCTAGAGAATTTGCACCGGGGAGTACATATTTCCTAGGACATTTTCACCGGGGAGTGCAAATTTACGGGTGTGCAAATTTCCTGGGAGACGGGTATTCAAAGCAACGAAATATGTTACTTATTCAGTTCAGAGAGGCTTGTGAGCATTAGATGCTATCGATTGAGTTCAATTATCGAACGTTTGATCCAAGTTCAGTAGCTAGGATTGAACTCTGCTTACAGGGAACAAAAAACAACGACTGATATTCAATCGAGAAGACGGTAAAGGCATTCTTCAGTGATGACTCAGGAAGGGTCCAGGAACATCGCTAGGTCTCCGATTCAATAAAGTGCGTCGTTGACTTGATGAAACCCTGTGAAACTAACAAATGAGCACTTTATGGAAGCGAAACTGAATTGCGAGTACGAAGTACAGCAGTTATAGTACGATCGAGTTTATAAGTTGGTTTTATTTTTTTATAAATTCAATATCACATTCCTTTGTACTGTTAAGTATCAATGAGTGTGTTTTCAGTATATCAAGTAAGCCCTATTATACTTCTGTTAATGTTGTGCCATATGCTGACGTCCCTATAATTCGGTGTAAGACTGCGAAAGGGTTAAAATAAACTGACATTATTATTATGATGATGAAACTTTGTCTAAAATATTGTGCGAGATAAATTCGTAGCCTTGCACTTTGCATTGAGAAGTACTTAGTGAACTTATATAAAGATCGCCAAATTGCGTAGGCCGATTTTGAGATTGCGCAGATCGCCAAATCGCGCGTAACATATATACTATTGTTAAAGGCAACGGACATTAAATGAGTGCATTTAAAGTTGAACTTATTAAGAATTTCTGAAATTGTTGCCAGATCCAGCATGGATACGAAGAAAGCGATGGGAAACTGCAGCAAAGCAAAACCCCGTTGAATGTCAGCACCTGTCCAGTATACCGCGGTTGCCAAACCTTTCTAAATGGTCAGGAGATAAATCACCGCCAAATTGTTGATTTATCAGTATTACTGACTTACCTGTGTACTGTTCAAAAATGATTACAGCATCTTCAGATAGCTGCAAACATGGAACGTCTCCTTCAGGGTGATAACAATCGTAGATGTACTCGTAAACAAATCTTAAAAAGAAAGAGAAAATTAAAAACGAATACAGATTAATATTAGTTTAATTCTCCTAAGTCCGCGGCCCATGAAGAACGAAACCGAGAGGGCCAGCGTTTGGCCCGGCGTGACAGCGATTTCGCTCCCCCCCCCCCCCCCCCCTCCCCCCCCCCCCCCGGCGGCTCCAAGGACAAATCCGGCTACAGATACAGATATTTTTATTAGCTCCTTGAATAGCAGATTGTACATTACAATATAGCGCTAATAAGAAATAATTGTATTACAGACTATAAGATTAAGTATCGCTAGTTAATTTATAAGTCTAGCTAGGGCCCTCCCCCCTACCTGGGCCTGATAAATGGTTATGAATTAACTCTTTGTCGTCCGATATATCGTGTGAGCTCAATTGGTGAAATCCTGAGTGCTAACTAAACCCTCCCCCTACAGTTCCAGTTTGGCTAGCGCGGGGTAATTAAATACTGCTGACTTATTAAGCCAAGGGCTCAAACTTTCCCCACAATGCCATTCGGGAGAATTCTACGTACTGGCCGACGGTAGGTATGGCTGCTTCGGTAGGATTTCCAATGAAATGTGCTCTAATTTTGGAGAAAAATGCCACTGTCAGAGAGCTTGAAGACATCATTAAGTCTGAGGATGGCTGAAAAGTACTTGGTTTGCTTTTAGTAGGTCTTGTGAGGGGATTTCACAGGGTTTTCCCGTTGTGTTTATGCTTTGAGATCCACAGGAAAAAATTCTTCAATGAAATCCTTGAAATCCTGCAGTTGACATTCTTTTACCCCTGCTCAACCTATTAGGATGTGTTTTTGTCACTTTAAAGCAACGGCTTGAGTGCAAATCACCGCTCTTGGTTGTACGGCTCCCCTACCGGAGTCCCAGAGGGGGCGGACCCCTTGTGATTTTTTGTCCATTACCCAGCATGCAATTGGAGGTGGGAGCAGGAAAATGTGGTCGAATGAAATGCAGTGTAGACATCGGCGTGGTTCACAGTCGTTTGGTGTGTTTTGTGAAAACAAACCTGCTGGTTGGAAAGATTAAACAAGGTACTGTAACGACTGAGTGGTTATTTTGTGTTTGCTCTTGATTTCAAGTGCAAATGGGAAGGTTTTTTTGAGCCGATTTTCAGCTCCTCGAAATTCGTGAAAATCGAAGAAACGAAACAATCGGCGCCAAAACAAATGGGCTTTTCAACATGAGGGGATGGTTGAAAATTCAAACAAACAGAATCAGTGGTTGGCTTATTATTCTGGGATACTACCCTGTTTAATTCTGATGAAAAGCGGAAGCGGGGTGAATTTTGACGTGCGGAGACTTTAAAGTCTCCTTTTTACAGGGCCGGACGACAAAGAGTTAATGCGCTTTGTTCTATTTTCAATTGAGAACTTTCAAAAGAAAACTCCCTTAATAAACAAGCTGAAGAAGTAATAACTTATAAGCAGCTAAAAAGGTCTTAGAATTTGTTAACTTCGGTAGAAAGCGCGGAGTGGAACTCACGGTCGGTGCGTGAAGTTGTCACGGGGGAGGAGGGCGCACGGCTCCCCGGGCCAGCTTTTCTCATATAAACACGGCCTTAGAAGATCCTCTAAGCTGAGTTATCGGAGTTATCCCGGCTGGTCTAAATTTAGACCATTTAGACCATGTGTACACATTTCCTTCAACATTGGTAAGGGTTGTGTCATAGACTAGTGGCCATATATTTGTTATTACGAAATTTACTCTCATTCTATATTTTAATATAGATATGTTTAAGGATTAAACTGGATCGTAAAAGCTTATTCCTGAAACTTAATTTGATTTACAATAGTTTAGACCAATTTCAAGTTGCTCTCAGATTTCTCAAAAGCAGTAACTTTTATCTACCGTAAATTCTCGAATGAGCGCCAGGTACGCTTATTTGATTTTCTGGGTCGAGAGGGGGGCCTTATTTGAAGGGGGCGCTAATTCGAGCATTTACGGTACTCCAATATTTGCAATAGACCAGTTCGCGGAGTTTTTCCGACATTTTGGAATAGACGCAAACGAGGCCCATATAAGGGAGCAGGTCAAAACACATGCCTTCTCGCCGGACCCATTTTGGGATAGAAGGGTTGGGCTGCTGCCAGCCATCTCAATATTAAAAATAATTTGTTCTTAAATATCTTCAAAACTAAAAGGCATAATCTAGAAACAAATGCACTGCATGTTTTGTCTTACGTTATCATTTCATTTTATGTGTTAAAATTACCACTAGGCCCCCCAGAATGGAAAATAGATGGTCAAAAATGGGTGTGGTACCCTGCGCTGACAGCTGTGTTTGGTGAAACAAAGTGGATCCCAATCTGGGGCGTGTGTTTTGACCTGCTCCCTAAACAATGTTTATATGGGAATCCGATGACAAATAATTTCCGTCAATTTCAGTGTTTTCAAATATTTGTTTGTAAATTTTCTTGCGGACTTTGACTCGTTCTTACAAACGAATATATGGAAAACTTAAAACACGACTGCACGCTTCCCGACACATCTACATACAGTATATCAAATTTTGTTCAGTTAATCTTTAGCCTGGTATCTTAAGTTTGCAAACTGTAAATATTTCAGAAATGCCATGTTTATAGGGAAATTATTCTGAATCGGATTCTCATACAATCACAATACTTTGCGGCATGTTTGCACCTCTTCCAAAATGTCGGAATAAACCGCGCGAACTGGTCCGATCATTCATAAAAATGGTTTCCAATTTGTTTCCCCTGCTAATCTAAATAGTTATTTGTTTTCAGTACTTTTTGACTTTGGGCACGAGGATTATTTGTGTGGCCTGTGGGGTCGAACCTCCGGCTAAAGCGTTACAAGTTGTAGATAAGTTGGAAGTAGTTCCTCCACCGTTGTAAGAACCAACCAGGCTCTGCGCGCCAAAATTATTCGAACCCCATGTTCTAAAATCCACCCTATGGGCCTGTTGAAGGTTGACGTCAGTATAGTTACCATCTCTAAATTAGAGCAACAACATAACACCATAATATTAACAAGTGATACAACCAAATCTTACCTAAAGTCCTTCAAGGGACTAGCCTGGACAGCTGCTATCTTGGTTTTGCGCTCTGTAGCAAGGCAACGATGTGGATTGGTTGGAGTATACAAACATTCTGTCTACCCCGCCGTCTTTTCTTTCCAACATCTTTTTGTATACCGGAAAAAATCGCTCCGGTTGGCTGAAGCCAGCAATTGAGACTCCAGGCTTGTCGATTATTTGTCGGGCAGTTTTGTTGCCTTTGGAGTACCGCCACGTTGCTCCGTCGTACAGATTTATCAATCGCTCCATATTGATGGAAGATTCTCTAGTACCAAGAACGCGATCAAAGAATTGCGAAACATCTTCCTTCCCAATAATTGCCTTTGCTCCTGTAGCACTCCTGAGCTGCTTAAACAATCGGCCCTTTTCTGTGAAATCATCCACAAACAATGGCGAATTATTGTTCTTCTGCTCCATATGCAAGCGAAGCGGCACCTGGCAACCATGCTGAAACGCAGACGATTTCCCTGCTCCTGGTTCACAGAGACAAACCATAAATATATTTATGTTCTCTGGAAACATTTTGCGAGGAACACGGACTGTGGTCTCCCCCATTTAGCGTAGCTACGCTTGGCAAATTAAAATAGCTGTCAGGATGATATCCTTGGTACTGTCGATAGAAAACGCGTAGTTTTCTAGCTATCTTACCACTGGTTTAGGCATTATATCTTACCACGGGTAACCCCGGTTTTTCCCTGTTTCATAACTTCTGCGTCGATAGTTTTGGCCTTTTTCTGTGGTGGTCACTAGGTACTGCTACCGGACAGGTAAAGACTAAAGGGCTCCGAAAAGTAACGGGAAATTAAAGAGGTGTATTATGTCGTTACACGTCAACAATAGGAGCGGCAAACCATCCTTCGTTAGGAAAAGCCGTCAGTTTTTATCTCTTTTGCTTCTCACAGCGGTTAAAATAATCTTATCAACTGATAAAGCGTATTGTGTGAATTTAACAACTTGTAAACTATGTCAAACTCCGAATACTAGCCATTTGCGAACTTCATATTCTTTGAGTTTCGGTAACAAAGCTTTAGATCATTTCGCATATGGATTGGCTGTTTCCTAATCTTTTGTTCTTTTTGTTTTGAAATGGGGAAGAGGTATTCATTCTTATTTCCGTTCAGCTCAGTTCCAGGATGAATGGAAAACAGGCACAGGGCTTGGAACGGCTTCATTAAAAAAGTTCAAGGAGTGATACTCACACCTCCGGCGGAAAAAAAGTATTTCAGTCTGTTGTATCCGAAACTCAGCAGTTGCGTCAGTACAGCCGGTGTACCAGCGATTTCGCCCCTCCGTGATTTCGCCCCCTGGCGAAATCGCTGTGACACCGGGTATGTAGCTGTACTGAATCTGTAAACCTGCGCGTGCCGTATATCAGAGTACAGAGCAAGTAATCTGGACGATATTTTGGGCATTGCCGTCAACTTGCATCGACTTACGTTGGGTGGCCAAACGGTAAAAGCTTGCGTCGACTTGCGTACGAATTTGAGCTTGATCAAATCAACGCAACAGGGGCACCTAACGAGAGTTTTCGCTAAAATGCTTTAATATACCATTATATTACTTCTAAAGCACTTTTAACGCTACCTAAATGAATTTCAAACTGCGCTGGTAAGCTTTCATTGTCATTCCGAAATTCTTAGGTGTGGCAGAGGCCTTGACGAAAACTGAAAATTTTAGGCAACCTTTTTCTCAGAATCTTAGCTTTCACTGATTACACCGAAACTTCTAGGGACTGTAAATTGGTTGTCGAATCTGACAGGGGAAAAACTTGCATCCGATCGAAATTCTCAAGTGTCAACAAGGTGTTTCGAAATACTCCGCACTCACTAACATGTGACCTGAAAATGTTTAGATGTTTTGCGAAATTCGAGAAATCGAAAAACGTAGAAAGTTACCGATTTTTACGAAAATCTTATATTCAATTTTCTCTTTATCCGCCGATGTTCCGAAAATTGTAGCCCAAAATATATGTACTCGCAAATTTAAGAAAATTCCGAAAATTTTAGCCTACGTTTTCCAATTAAAGAAAAGTATAGACAACATTTTTCATCCGAACAGATATTTAGCCGAAAGTGGCCGATGGGTGCCCCTGCCGCAAGCCGTCCATACAAGTGGGTGGCCAAACAAAACACAAGTTGGAGATTTGTGCTGACTTGCGAGTCAATTTGGCGAAGTCTGAAATCAAGAAATGTGTCTTAGCTTGTCTTAATCTTAACTTTGAACTCTTTCGGGAAATTGGAATTCTAAGCCGATGGTTTATAAAGTATTGTTCTCGTCAAAACCTATTGTGGCTCATAAGTTCCACACACTGTTGTAACTACGCTCCAAAGCTGAAGATACTTCGGGTTTGCCGTTACAACTTCGAGTCTGTAGTTTAATTTTGAAGCGTAGGTTTAATTTGGATCCGTTGCTAATTCAAATAAAGTGGAATTTAAACATAGTGGCACTCAGTGTTTCCGTACCATTAAGTGATTTTAACACGGGTTTTACTTCTCCTGCATCGCTTGAAAGTATTTTTTGGCTTTGTCCGACCGATGACGATATGCAATATCTGTTGACGGAATAGCACCAGTGAACAGTTCCAGCTCGAAACCGCGTGAAATAAAAATTAGAAGGGAAACCAGTCGAGCGACAGCTAGCTGCTGAATAACAAAATATTTGCGCCGTGTTGTGGTATTTTAGTATAAAACTCTAACTTTAAAACACTTTTGAGTTAATTTTCAAAAAGTCCTGTGCTAGATTTTGAAGATGAAAGAACCACCATTATGATGCACTGATTTTCAAAACGGTACTGCCAAAATAGTATCTTTCTGCACTTTAAAACCACGAACTTTTACACATTTCATGAGTCATACACAAAATGAAATCACTTTTGTTTTACTTAAAAGTAATCTGAGTTAAAACATCCTTTGCTGCAAATATTGCGGGGATGTTTAATATACACGTTCCCCCGACTTCGAAGTCTGTAAGGTTAATTTTCGCTGTATCTTTTTTAGGTTGAATTTGTAGAGCTAGTTTTCTCTGCATTACCCGCCATATTCGAATGCACACAATGTCCCTAATGACCTGCGGCCTGACTCCGCAACAGGTGTTCGAGGAAATTAGGTTGAACACTAATTTAATTTGCAAGCCTATTGTTTTTGTTAAAGTGTCTTTGAAGTGTTAAAGCTACGATCAGCTGCCATCTGAAATTTAGATCGAAATAAACCGGCGTTCAGCGGGTTTCGCTAATGACAGAACAGAACGGTTAAGTAAAGCACGGAGTTAATTTACGCAAAATCGCTTAGACATGGATATCGAACGAAATGATCGACATGGATACTCGAACCGGGCCCACTTGGAGTTAGTTAGGGAAAAGAACCGTCCCATGTTTCACAAAAGCACGTACTCTAAAGAATTTTCATGTTGATTGAGGAAGCTCTTATTTAACTATGAAACTGCGGTCGAGATTGAGTGAAACTGCGAGATTGCTCAGAATCTCTTTGAAAAAACATACTCGAATTTTATTTTGGAACTGATAAGTATAAACTCGGGGCAGGGCTAGAGCGCGAGTTGAAGTCTCATTAAGATTTCAGGAGGGCGGTCAACTTGAGTTTATGAGAGTCCAAGTCTTGCATAATAATGTTCACGTTCATGTTCGTTTGATCGAGGCTTTTATAGATTTAAATTCAAATTGAGTTTCAAATGATTTACGCGCACTGGAAAACTAGAACATTGGGACTGGCTCAGTGCACAATAGTTAGTGTCATTGATCTTGGAGCGTTGTTTGTTATTCTGCATGCTGCCCGCGAGTTCTAAATTCAGAATGTCATGGTGCTTTTACCATATTAGGTGCTTTTACCATATTAGGTGGTGCTTTTACCATATTAGGGACTTTAAGCAACCAGGACGGCAATGCGACGGGACGTAGAAAAGGGTTTTCTCCCGAAATTTAGTGTGTACTATTTCCCTTGTTCGCCTTGAATTGTTTTTCACAACCAGATTTTGGAAAAATATGATGAGTATAGAGTTCCGTTCACGCCGAACGAAAAACGGATTAATTGCTTTACTTTCTTTTAAATCTGTTTTCCATATCGAAGTAAAGCCATCGCAAACAGTTTGCGATGGCTTGATTGCTGGTTGCGATGTGACCGAGTTAATGGCAATACAGTTTATGTTGCGTTTGCGATGTGTCGCCAACGGATCGCAAACAATGCGTAAAGATAGAACCAGTTCTATCATTGCGTATTGTTTGCGATCAGTATGCGATCCATCGCAACGCAACGTAAACTGTATTCCCATTAACTCGGTCACATCGCAAACAGTTTGCGATCAAGCCATCGCAAACTGTTTGCGCCTGTTTGCGATGGCAAAAACACAACGTGAAAACCATACGTTTTACGTTCCATAGAGAACGCGAACGTCAAAAAGTAAATCACTCCGTCTTTCGTTCGGCGAAAATTTGGATGTGAAAATTAATTAAAGGCGAATAAAGGAAAAGGAAAAAACTAATTTCCGGAGAAAACACTTTTCTGTGTCCCGTCGTCACTAATCCCCTGAATGTAGAGCCGCACCAGAGGCGCAGCGAAGCAAGAAATATCTACGTATAACAGCAATAATAAATTATGTGCGATACGAAGTTTAGCATATAATTGTACTCTGTGCGTTTTGGAATCCGCCCAAGTGTACACGTGTTGTTTGGTATGTCAATTGTGTTATTCGTTGTAGTGTGTTATGTTAAGCTAGTTGCGTAATAGCTTTGTTTAAGGAGTATATAAGCAGGTAATTAGAGTTAGTTCGTTCTCTCGGTCGCGTGTCCAGCACTTCTACAGTTTACATTATTGTATTGTAGAATTATTCTTTATAATAATAATTCGCAGTGCTGGTCTACCGCGGCACATGCAATATTCTCCACACTGTGTCTGTCTTGTTAGTTATTGGAAGGGTAAAATAGCACAGAAAGCCGCCGATACTGCAGATCGAAATGAGTCAAAGTACAAATTTTACGAGTTATACCTTGTCAGGAGCCCATTACCACTTGAACTTGTATAG
The DNA here is from genome assembly GCA_030867875.1 of Actinernus sp. WN-2022. NCBI lineage: Eukaryota > Metazoa > Cnidaria > Anthozoa > Actiniaria > Actinernidae > Actinernus > Actinernus sp. WN-2022. Next base: position 83,592 of record JAOWCC010001632.1, read on the forward strand.
TACTAACATACAGACAGTCATATAAACGCCTGTAAAATTTCCCGACTTTGCGAGGCTGTAGCTTCGCTCCCATACTGATCATACGGCATCAAAACGAGTCGAGTCTTAGGAGCCATTCACACTAGTCCATTTTAGATCGATCGATCCGAGTCCGCAATGAACAGATCATTCACACTGAGAGATGGGCTCGCTAGATCGATCTCCGATCGGTCACAGATCGTTCAGCGAGTGTTCACACTTGCCACATATTTGGCTTTAGATCGATCTCGGATAATTGTGAAATTCTTGTTATTTTTTGGTTTTATACTCCTTCCCATCAATCGCTTTTAAATGCAATGAGTTCGACCAAAAGTAGTAAAAATAGGATAACTTAAAAAGTATTTGGAATATAGACAATTAAATTAACTGAGAGATCGACTGAATGACTGTCTCGGCAGAGCATCTAGTAAGACTCTGGCTACCCTTTTCTGAAGTGATAAGACTGTCCAGTTTTTCTTTGTTACAGAAGTCCATACTGCACTACAGTAAGGGTTTAATCATAGCATTGTAAAATATTAAGACACGTTCCTTAAATGATGCGACTTAATGTTCTTAAGGATACCGATTCGTTTAATTAGATATATTTTAACAAAGGTTCTCTGTATAATCAGTAGTTTAAGTTCAGTTTCTCATCAAAATCTAAGCCTAGCAGTTTTGCGTATTCTACCTGCTCTACTTTACTACCATTTGTATAAACATCAAAAGATTGATTAACACTGCCGCCCCGGGCGAGTGAAGTTAACGCGAAAGCGTTTCAAGTAACTAGCAAAGTTTTTGAACTCCTGGCACTCCTGGCACTCCTGGTTCGCTTGTTATAGTTATCATTATTAGTTACTACTTAATTATGCTATGCTGTGACGTATCTTGTGCATCGTACACGGGCCATAAACCGAACCAGGACGTCCCGCGGATCGAAGGACAATGTGGGTTCCCAGGCCGGGAATGGTAGTGCGACCTTTCTCTTTTTAGGTGGAGTCTGAAAGCGAACGGCAAGAAAAGAACAAAAAATAGAAATAAATGATAACAAACAGAAGGAAATATAAAATCCAAGGGGATCGCAACTTTGAGCCCCGGTAATCCGACAGGGCTGATTTAGTTAACCTTTCAAAACTGTCATTAAAAACATTATTGCCCGATACCCAATAGTAAGGCGTGAGGTAAGAAGATGAAACAAGCGGTAGGGTAGGCGTAAATAAGGCACGAAACACCACTATATTGCAGTGGACGTGGGCCGGTGCGGTCGGGGCCTTGTTCTCCAGAGAGCATCTCGAGGCAAAATGACCAGGTCTACCGCAGTAGTAGCAGTGGTAATTGTTGGCAGATGGCCGCGACTGGGCAAGCGAGGGAGGCTGGGGCTGCATGCCTGTCAGCGCGGCTGAGGAACTTCTCCACACGCGCCACAAACGCCATTATTTTCTCATAATTATTGTCGACCAGCAAGGACACGTAGTACGCCTTGAACTCCTGCATTGGCCTTGAGATCCGCTCTCGCAGGGTCTCTTGAACGAGTGCGTAGTTGGCGCCTTGTCGTGTTTCACCAAGTGGGCGACCAGGCTTAATTGCCGCTCTGCAAGGGCGAGCGCTTCGTATTTGTCGAAGTCCTCTATGCACCTGAAGGCAACAATGATGTGAACGAGGGCTGTTGAGACTTTGCTATCACCTTGAGGCGCTCTTGAATATACAATATCGTAAACTGCACCTTTAGCTTTATGACATTAGCACCTTTCTTCTACTGTATTTCTGCACTTTTGATTAACATAACAATAATAATAAAGTATTTATTCCGTTGATAAACATATCAATAGTTACAGCAATTATACAATCATAGGTACTTATTGGCTGAGTGGGAAGGCTGGACGGGAAAATATTTGGCTCGAGGTCATGACGTACAAAATGACCGAGAGTCAATCAATAGGTTTTTTATCATCTGACCATATTTTTTTGTAGAACAAACCGCAAAACAGCAAGAAAAAAATGTGCAGGGCCGGACGGCTTTTACCGGCCCGCTCACGCCATACACGTCCAGCCCTCATCACGTGACTTTTGTAAATGGTTTTGAAAAGAAAGGTCGCGCGGGGCCGTACGGGTCATGTGATAATTACTATTAAGTACTACTACGGGTGCATGCTGGGTCCATAGCAGAAACTGTAGCCGTGGGCTCCGTCGAAGCCTTTGCTGCTTTCGGTACTTGCGCCAAAGAAGCAACCTCACTGGTTCACGATGCTTTAACGAATGTAAATGAGGTCTAATGGTGTAAATTGTAAAAGCTTCTTTCTTTAATTGGGTTCTCTGTGGAATATATCCGCGCGAGGAATGAACAACAATAGACTGCTGGTCAACTCTGCTTGCAGACTCGCATTTCAAGATGGCGGACGCGTACGAGTTATTTCGACGTTTGAGTGCCGGGCAAAATTTGATAGGAAAACTTACAAAGAAGGTCTAGAAAAGTTTAGGGTGAGTGTTTATTGTTCCATTGATGTGTCATAGTTATTTTGGTGTTTTGAGAGTAGTTTGGTGTGCTACAAACTACGATTGTGACTAAACTCTAAAGCCAAAAGGCTGGTTCACACTTGTGACATAAGCATAATCATGAAAATGTCCACACTTGTAACATACATGTAAGCATAGGAAAAGCAACATATGCAGCCGCACTATGTGCTAAATTAATCACCACAGCTGCCTGGAAATGCTTATGTTTACGTCACCCGGTTCACACACAAGGGTGTGGGTTTGGAGATCACGATATGGTCCATAATTTTATTGGAACTTCCCTACGCCCAAAGCCTTTACATCCACCAAAGAGAAGAATATTCCAATACTCTAAAGGGAACTTTACTGAACTTGTTGCTGATCTATCTAAATTTAGTGACTCTTTTCTTGGTACCATCCAAGAAAAGAGCATCCAAGAAAATTGGGATTTGTTCAAGAATAAGCTCCATTCCCTAATAGATTTATATATTCCAAGTAAGTTATCCTCTACTCGTTATAACCTTCCATGGTATAACCGTAACCTAAGGAACCTAAATAAGAAAGTACAAAAGCTTTATAATATACAAAAATGCTCTCATTCCGATTCTGATAAAGCTACAATGTAGATTTAGGCAGATGAGAAAAACCTATAAAAATAACCTTAACAGATCTTATTGGGAGTATATTAATGACCTACTTGATTCCTCATTTGATGATCAACCCAAAAAATTCTGGAGATTTGTTAAGGGTAAACGACAAGACAATATTGGAATTCCCCCACTTAAACACAATAATTTTCTAGTTTCTGATACACTGTAGCTCTGGTAAATCAAATGTTCTTAATAACTTTTTTAAATCTGTTTTTACACATGAAGATACTGCCAATATGCCTAAATTGAAATTACCTACTTCCTATCCAGATATTAGTCCAATAAGAATTTCAGCAAAAGGTGTACAAAAACTTTTGGACTCACTTAAAGTAGATAAGGCATCAGGCCCAGATGATATTCCTGCTCGGATCCTAAAAGAAACCTCTTCTGTTATTGCACCTATTCTTACAGCTATTTTTCAACAATCTTTAAATGAAGGTGTGTTACCAAATGATTGGACACGTGAGAATGTGGTTCCAGTATTTAAGAAGGGCAAGAAACATGACCCTAGTAATTATAGACCTATATCATTAACTTCTATTTCCTGTAAAATCTTTGAACATATTATATGTACTAACATTTGGGCTCACGTACTATACAGTACTATACAGCACTATACAGCCCTTACCTTATGAAATTCTAGTATACTACAAGTATATTTGAACTTACCTAAAAAGTGTGCTTTCCCTGGTGAAAATCCTGGGCAGGATCCTACAGGATCCTATTCAGGATCCTACATGTACATAGGATCCTGTACAAGATCTTGAATAGGATCCTGTAGGATCCTGTAGGATCCTGTGTAGGATCCTACAGGATCCTGTAGGATCATGTTAGGATCCTACAGGATCCTGCACAGGATCCTGCACAGGATCCTGCACAGGATCCTGCACAGGATCCTGTAGGATCCTGCACAGGATCCTGTAGGATCCTACACAGGATCCTGTAGGATCCTGAACCATTCCTACAGGATCCTGGACCATTCCTACAGGATCCTGGGCCATTCCTACAGGATCCTGGGCCATTCCTGTAGGATCCTGGGCTATTCCCTGTAGGATCCTGGGCTATTCGCTGTAGGATCCTGGGCTATTCGCTGTAGGATCCTGGGCTATTCCCTGTAGGATCCTGGGCTATTCCCTGTAGGATCCTGGGCTATTCCTGTAGGATCCTGGGCTATTCCTGTAAGATCCTGGGCTATTCCAATAGGATCCTGGGCTACCGTATTCCCTGTAGGATCCTGGGCTATTCCCTGTAGGATCCTGGGCTTATTCCCTGTAGGATCCTTACACCCAAATTATACCATACATATAGTTGTCATTACTCGGGCCGGGCCTTTGGCCGGCACGAGTCAGAAAATGCAAGCCGTTTATTATTATTATTATTTTTTTTTGTGTCGCTGTTTGGCGCCAGTAACCAATCAGATTACACAGGAGCCCATTGTTCGATCCCAACACGTGACAGGATCAACCAATCAGATCCGACACCCGCCAGATCTTGGTTGTGGAAAGCTAGTATGTAGCTCGGCAAAGCCAGCAATGCAACGTAGCGAAGGTTTGGGTTCATTCTGAACCATTATTTTGCTGAAACCAAAGGTTTCTTCGAATGAAATATCAAGATATTCAGTTATTCTAGGGCTGACAGGACTTTTAGGGGCTTTCGATGGAAAATTCTCACATTTACGAAAGGGATGTGGCGATCCAAATATTGCACAGTAAGCTAGTCTAGCCGGCCGGAGGAGTGATGGTTTTGCCTTTTGGTCCAATAATCCACGGAAACTGAAAGAAAATGCCTGTACTGCTGCATCTAAGTGCCATACGATTGCAGTGTTGCGTTGATATTGTTGAAATGCTCTTCATTACCATCACACACTGTGAGGAGGTCAAATCAGTGAGGGATTGATTGTTTGCAATGTTGGCTGTAATTGTTTACTGCGAAGTCCTCTCTTGAAAATGAAATACTCTTGAGATTACACAACTGGGAAGTCTTGACTAAACCAGTCAAACAATGCCGAACTTTGCAAAGACTTCAATTCAAGAGTCGGAAAAGCTGGAAGTGAACAGTGATTGACCCTTGGCTTTGAACGCAAACGGAAATCAGAACTGGTGAGGTTGAAATTATGTGTTTATATATGCGCACACAAATCTTACTTGTTCCCCACTTTTAAATTAAGTGTAATGGTGACTGTAATTCGAACTGGAAATGAAATTGTCCGTAAGTTGAACTGTATGTGACTTTATAGAGACCAAGAAGGAAAAAGTTAAAATCGATCGTCAAAACAATAACAGAACTCGGAAGATACAGAGAGGCATTCGAATTTACTACGAATTATACCCTAAAACAGAACTGGATATGACTTACATCCCTTACATGGCTATAGATTGCAGAATACCCTACCACTTCGAAAGATCACTTGAAAAGCCCTTACAAATTGTGCAAAATTATCCATTTATATAGCTCAGGTGTATTTAGACTCGTTCTATGAATGATTTGGAGTTGAAAATGGGTAAGATTTATTTGAATTTCAGGGTTAGGTTTTTAGAGGGTTTGTATGAGAATTTGAGAAAATACATTATTAATGAACCAAGTGGTGGGGTATTCTGCAATCATTCCCAAACCAAACCGAGAGTACCGAATTAAAATTGAATTGGATGTGAAACTGTCAAAAGAAGAGCAGGATTTGTTGTGTAAAGCCATACTGGAGAGTACAATTATATAAGTTATGGCTCTATCAATTCCAAACCTGTTCCCCCCCCCCCCCCCCCTGGATATTTGTAGAGCATCAACACTGTGGGGTCAAGTGCTCCACGGTGGGGCTTTTGTACAGGTGCAAATCTCTTATCAAATTCGCTATTTTGACTCTTTCTACAAATGAATTCCTCACCCTGCCAACTTTTGTTTGCTCCAAAATGTGTCACCCCTGGGACAAAAACTCAGTCAAATGCCCCACTTATGACCCCCACCCTTGGGGGATGGGCAGGTTTGGAATTGGTAGAGCTATACACAGATACTGGAACTGATTAAAACAATCATAAATAGAATTGGGTGTGGAGATTTATTTACCAAGCGAACACTGTTGCCCTGAAAAATGTCGAAAAAGTCAACTTGACTGAAATATGTTTTTATGTTTTCAGATAACGAATTGAAGTGATATATAATTTATATGCATTCACTTGTATACTGATATTATTATTACAGTCATGAACAGACAATATTTAGCTTAATTAGTGACATATTTTAATTGATATTAATCTAAATCATGTTCTACATTTGTTTCAAATTTTTAATTACAAGGAGGGCCACGCATTTCTTAGCCTCCCCCACAGTCGTTTTTACGGGCTCATACCTAGCCCCTAAAAACGACTGTGGTGGAGGCTACGCATTTCTATGTGTGTACTACTAAGTTGGTGTTACCCTTAAAGTTAATTTAATTTTCCAAGTGGTCTACATGCATGAAATCAATGCACACAATATTTTATTAAACATTAGGGACTGGTCAAAAAATTAGCAGGGTAGGTGCAAAGGGGGTGGGGTGGAGATAAAAAAGTCTAAAAATGTATAACCCTCCCTGGACAATTAGTATGAAATATTTTGACTCTTTCTCCCTATAACCAATCCTTTTTCAGTTGCCCAATATTTATGATCACAACCCCTTCCCCTGCTAATTTCTGACCAGTCCCTTCAGCGACCACCCTTATGCAACCTGGTTTTAATTATCAGTAAAACTTTGTAATTAGAAGCTCCTGTAAGTGACCGTGAGCACCTTTGGAGGTTGAGAATTGTAAGAAGGTGGAAAATAGCATTTACAAACAGGTTTTACTAACACTACCAATCTCGTACAAGTGCCTTTAAATTTATGAATTAAGATTTGTTTGCCATCTAGTACACCCATGTGATAGCAATCATGTAAATTATCACAAGCATGAGTAGTGAATCAATTATCCTGCTCCCCTTCCACAAACCAAGGGCACCCAACAAAGTTTTCGGTTAAAAAGCTGTTCGGGAGAGTAAGTTAGCCTAAAACTTTCGGGTTTGAAAAAAATGTCCCTATAATTTTTTTTTCTGAAATACTGGCTAGAAAATTTGTTTTCAATCCCTAGAAATTATAGAAGACAAGCATACATGTGTGCAGAACTCGCACTCTGGCATGATTGAAAAGTGCTTCGATACTGTATACAAAGCTATGACAGGAGTTAAACTAGAAGTAATCAGATTATCAAAGTGCGTTCAACATATTTTATAAGAGAAAGGACTGGGCTTCCTGTGGTAACACAAAAGGCTGAAAGATTGCTGCAATGATGTGGACAGTGTAAATAATCCTGATCAAAAATGCTTGTTTTTAACTTATTTTGAATGTATTGACTTATATGTTAATATAAAAGGGGATGTATCTGGGTATAAAACTGTAATTATCTTTGTGTAACATTAAATCATTGGATGCGATGCTTATGTGGCTATATGTACATGTGTGTTTCATATGGTTATCATTCATTTCAGCATTCGTAGCACATTTTGCAGTGTAGTATACAGTGTAAAGCAATAGTTGGAGTTAGTGTAGAACACAATCAACCCTATAGCTAGCTACAGCTATTCAGATGTGTATAAACTGCATTCAATTAATCATTCGTGTTCACTATTTATCACTGGTCTTGTGTTGCCACATGTATATTTTCTCAAACACATGTAGCTACTGTTAATGTTACAAACATGGCTGCAATTTGCTTTCAGCTTTCCATGGAAGTTCGCATCACAGGCACCATGTAAAATAGGATTCTTTTTTACATGACCAATATAATATTCTTATTATATGGCTTCTCTGGAGACAAAGAATCACAATTCTTCTTCAAAAGAATTTATATATGTAACTCTTGTAAAAAGAATCTAAAGTAATTTATTCTTCTCTCAAAGCCAGGCTAAAAATATTAGGGACTAGTCAAAAATTTGCAGGAGAGATGCAAGGGGGAGAGGGGGGGGGGGGGGGGGGGCGGGGGGGGGGGTGTGGGTAGAGAATGAAATAAAAAAATAACCCTCCCTGGACAATGAGTATGAAATATTTTGACCCTTTCTCTCCTATTATCACCCCTTTTTCAGTTCCCATGATTTACGACCCTCCATTTTTGGCGATTCAAAAAAATCTCAACCTCCTCCCCCTGCTAATTTCTGACCAGTCCCTTCAGTGACAACCCTCATGAAGCCTCAATTTAATTATCAGTAAAACTTTGTAATTAGAAGTTCCCATATGTGATTGCAATGTAAATTATCACAAGCATGAGTAATGAATCAATTATCCTGCTCCCCTAGCACAAACCATGTATGACACAAAAATATGCTAGAACTCCATGTATTAATTAAAAGTGGCCCAAGTTAAGGTTGTATTTATTCGTTATGCTCTTCTTCAAATGGCACCATTTTTTTATTTCTACTACATGTTTAATAACACAATTCTCTGCTGTACAAAAATTATTAGAACATTGTATTGACGATTTCCTGTCTTAAAGTTTGGAAACGTAACACATGCATTTAATGCTAGAAACTAATTTCAAGTGCCATTTTTAATGTTTTCACAAAGTCATCAATTCTTTACATGAATTGTTTTAACTGAAAGCCCGAGTATAATGCCCAACGGGCGTCTTGTTAAACATGAAAATAACACAGTAATTGTTTTAAACTCTGTATATACACAATGTAGTTTAATAGAAACATGCATGTAAGTGAGTTACATGTATCATTACAATCACCAGACAGTAAAATACTCCTATTTCTATAAATATAAAGTTAAAACTATTCATTTACAAACTGTACATGTATGTGTAGTTCAAGTTACATGCATATACAATAGATGGTTTGCACATGACGTCACAGCAGCCATGTTGGTGTACCTTTAACAATAGATTCTTTGTTAGGCACACCAACATGGCTGCCATGCCCTTTGTCATTTGAATCTCTGGGGATTGAGTGAAAACCATCTACACACATGTGTAGTCCAATTCAAAAATGTCATATTCTACTAGCTAAGAGTCTTGATGGTCTGACTATTTACTATTTACATTTGTAATGATCTCCTTAATCTCTTTTTTGTGTGAAAAATATTAGATTTTGGAGGAAATCTGAAAACCATGTACTTGGAATGCAGTTATTTTCAGCGATTTTGAAATGAACTGAGGAACCTTGCACATAGATATGTGGAGTGGTTAAAATGAAAGCAAAAATGACAAGCAAATTGTATGTAAAGAGAATGACTATATACAGGTGTAAACCTTAACATAGCCCTTTAAAACCTAGTTTACATGTACATGTAGGTTTAGGCAAAAAGTAACAGAGTTAATAATGAATGTTCCATGCCATTCTAACTTTTAGTTTATTACATCATATAGCTATAGGTTTCACAAACTATACAGTTTTAATAACAAATGATTCTGATCTTCACTCACTACTTGGCAGTCAACTTTTCCCTGATTAGCATTCATTATTGGTGATGATTTCAAGAATTAACCCCTTAGCCCCAAGGGTGATCAAAGGGAAGCAGGCAGATCATGAGTATTAATGTATCCAAATGTATAGAGAAAAGAATTTGGATGTCACTTTTGGGGCTGAAAGGGTTAAAAACTTTGGTCCTTCGTCTTTAATCCAAAGCCTGTAAAAACAATTAACCACAATAAGAATTACGATTTTAGAATGGTACTGTAGTGAATAAAGTCCTGTGCGGTTTACCAACCGGAAACTGACAAATATTTTTCTACATCCCACTTCCGTTTCTACCAAAATGACTTCGGTTTTGTGGGTGATTGTGTTAAATAGGGTACTGAGAAGCACTCCAACATCAAACATTTCAGAATGATAAAATTCGAAAAGGGATTAACAAGACCCGGGACATGATCATGTGAGTTTTGTCATTCCAAAAAGGCAAAATGTTTGAATTATTACTAGTACAATACTAGTAGTGAATCGGCTCAATGAAGTCCATCTCAACTCTAGAAGAAATTTCGATTGCAATCATAAACTACACTTGACCTCTTGGAAGCTTTCATAAACAGTTTCTTCAAATATATCTTGGAATACAATGTATATTCAAGTACACTAACTACAGGGCTCCAACTATTATAGGCTATAGATAGCAACTTTTAGTGTGTTCGGTTCGTTAATTTGTTCATGTTGCTCATAAACTAACGCTCACCTAGTACTGCACAGATTTCTTCAGGAATTCATCTCCTTCCAGAACTGAAACTGCCTCTAGATTGGAGCAGTTATTATTATCTTTCATCTGATGAATATTGGCATTGAAATGCTGTTGAAATGACCTTCTAAGCGAGTTTAAAACTCCAGCAACAAAATGGCCTCTTGCTATTTGAAATGTCCAACTGTTACCAAATATGGGTATAGACTTGGTTCTAGGCCACTCGGTTGAAGCACAGGCAGCCCAAGCCAAAACGTTTATAGAATTGCCTCAAACCAAATTAAACACAACAGTGATGAACAGGAACAACTTCTCAACACACAGGTACTATTTCATGACTTTATTTCTTGTTTTACTACAGTTTCAATTTTTTTCTAAAAAAATCCCATACATTACTAAATCATTAGCTTGGACTCCCTGTGGTTAAAATGGAACTTTGTGTCTTCCAGGTTTATATTCGAATTTCTCAATGAAAGCACACTTTTAAGGGGCTGGATGAAATTATTTTGCTTAATTAAACAATGGGAATTTTCTTTTTGGACAAGCCAGCCAAATTGGTGAGTAATATCCAATATTTAGTCAAAAACAACTAGGAGAAGATCGTTAATGTTAGAGATTTTTTTATTCTCTCAACAACAATTAACATCAGGAACCAGTCATTAATTACAGGGGGAGGGGGGCTGGCGGGCTGGCTGGTGGAAAAAGGAGATGGGTCCCCAATTTTCATGCCATAGTAAGCTAGAGGGGAAATTATTGGGGGGGGGGGGGGGGGGGTGGGGTGGGGGTCATCACAAATTGAGCATGACATTTTTCAGTTAATTCTTATAAGGATTCTGTTCCTAGAAAGATTATATATTTTTTCAAGAATTTCCTATGTCAGGATTCAATTCCTATAGGATGCTACTTGGATTCTTATTCATGCATATATATGTAGAATCCTATTCAATTAAGAGCTGCATTTTCCTGCATGTATATGTAGGATCCTGATATAGGATCCTATTCAAGATGCTGTTCTTATGTAGGATCCTACTCAGGATCCTTTTTAGGATCCTATTTAAGATGCCGTTCCTATGTAGGATCCTACTCAGGATCCTGTATAGGATCCTACGTAGGATCCTTTTCAGGATCATATTGAAGATGCTGTTTCGATGTATATATATATATAGGATCCTACTCAGGATCCTGTGTAAGATCCTTTTCAGGATCCTATTCAAGATGAGGTTCCTATCTAGGATCCTACTCAGGATCCTGTATAGGATCCTACATAGGATCCTTTTCAGGATCATATTTATTCAAGATCCTGTTCCTACATAAAATCATTCAGGATCTTGTTCCTACATAGGATCCTATTTAGGATTATGTTCCTATGTAGGATCCTATTCAGGATCCTATTCCTACATAGGATCCTATTCAGGATTATGTTCCTATGTAGGATCCTATTCAGGATCCTATTCCTACCTAGGATCCTATTCAGGATTATGTTCCTATGTAGGATCCTATTCAGGATCCTATTCCTACCTAGGATCCTATTCAGGATCCTGTTCCTGTTTAGGATCCTGCTCAGGATCCTGTCCCTGTGTAGGATCCTACAGGATCCTACAGGATCCTACAGGATCCTACAGGATCCTGTCCAGGATTTGCACCAGGGTTCCCAACAAACAAAAAGTGTATATACTTAAAGTATACTTATATGATACTTTTTTGCACCAGAAGTTTGAACACACTAATTAAAGTATACTTTTTCCCAGAGAAAAGTATACTTTAAGTACACTTCCATCAATATAATTGTGTTATGAATTTATTCTCCTTCTACATGTAGGGGGCTGTTAAGAGGGATGTAGCTAGAGTGCTGTGAGTCAGCTGTAGAGGGCTGGATAGGGTGTATGGCACTGCATGTATACTGGGTATATAGTGCTGTATACATGTACATGTAGGCTGTATAGGGGTGTATATATATATATGGCTCGTTATGGTGCTGTATAGGGCTGCAGTGAGCTGTAGAGTGCTGTATAGGACTATAGGGGGCTGTAGAGGTAGTACTGTATAGTGCTATATACAATGTAGTGCTGTATAGAGCTTTTGGTATTCGGTGTGAGCTATTGGAATTCGGTGTGAGCTTTTGGAATTCGGTGTGAGCTTTTAGAATTCGGTGTGAGCTATTGGAATTCGGTGTGAGCTATTGGAATTCGGTGTGAGGGCTTCCGTAGAAATTAAGCAACACTCTTGATTTTTCCATGTCTTTTATCTCAAACTAAAAGTATGCTTAATAAGTTCAAGTCCGACATTTTGTTGGCGACGAAGTCACAAAATAATAAGCCTTTATATAAGGCCAATTGTTATAAAAGAAAATTTTGGACCCTCTACTCCTTGAATGCCTTAAATTTCCTGATATTTGTTAGCCTTAATGAGCTTACCTTATGAAATTCTAGTATACTACAAGTATATTTGAACTTACCTAAAAAGTGTGCTTTCCCGACAAACAAAAAGTGTACTTAAAGTATACTTATATGATACTTTTTTGCACCAGAAGTTTGAACACACTAATTAAAGTATACTTTTTCCCAGAGAAAAGTATACTTTACAGGGCCTCTGACAGAGTGCGAAAAAAAATTGAAATTAGTGCGGAAATATTTGTCAAATAGTGCGGAAAAAAAGCTCAATAGTGCGGAAAATAGTGCAATTTTTTTAGGCTACTTTATATTCTCTGCAAATCGTTATTAGGGTAGAAAACAACTCGTTTTTTGCCTTCCTGATGTCAGTAAGAGGGTGTAATATAGTAAAATCACACGAAACGAAATGAAAAGACTGAAGAAAACATGTTTTTGCAGATAACTTAACTTGACTTTATTGATATTTAAACACGGTGGCTACATTCAGTGTATAAAATATTGATAAAAATACTGGTTTTCAAGAAGGCCGTGTATACTTATAAACCTAACGGCACTATCTACCTATGCTAATTAAAAATATCAATATAACAATTATCTAATGTATAAGTAAAGTCGCTAAAAATTGCTTGAGTCTCGTTTAAAAATTCCAAGGCCACCTGAATCCACATCACTGCCATTTCACTAGAAAGACTACACTGATATTGCCATTACAACCACAAGTATAATATGAATATAATAACATCATTATTATAATACTGTAGATGGATCAAAAGTTACGTATTGATATACAAATGTGATCAGGCACCATCTATTGTTTCCATTCAGTCTTACTTGAGCTCATATTGTAATACAGGTTCGAATTTCAAGTTAGTTTTCACTGGACGTTTAACATTACTCTACACTTGTCTTTAAAGTTTTCGCCTAAGGAGGTTATCTTTCAGTTTATATTTTACTTTAGCACCTATACATCAATGTTCTCGTGTGAAGTATGTACTCATGTTTTGCTTCATATTGACTTAATTTGCTTTCCTGCTTTTCTTCAGCCAGTGATATACAAATGTACATGTTCCACTTCATTCACTTGGGAAATGGTAAATGGGCCAATGCCCGCAATTGAAACAGGCCCATAAAAGATACATGAATTATGACACCTGTCAAGATCATCACGTCTTGGCCAGTTGTAGACTTTCGCTCCTGTGGAGTGCAGGAACTTGAAGTCTGTAAATGAGCCATCGTCTCTTCCTAGAGCACGGTCAAAGTAGTATGCCTTCTCGTATTCAACCGCATAGTATTGCCCAACTTGTGGGGGAAGCTCGGTGAAATCTTGCACCTCTTCATCATGTAATTCTATCACCATGTGCCTTCTGAAGCTACTGATGCTGACACTGGTAGGAAAAGGGGATTGCAGAATCAATGACCGTGCATATAGGCATACAAACACACCGCAGTCATACCCGTTCTGTTGCTGTGGAATGTCCTTTGGTGCATTTGTGCAGGAGCACCACTGGTTGGCATCAAGGGCTGGGTCCAGTTCCTGCAAGATATTCCACATCTTAAGAACTGCTTTCTCTGCAGAAGGCTTTGTGAATGCCCCAGCCAAACTATCAAGTACGAAAATATGTCTCTCTTTTGGTTTAGCCACCAGAAGGAACCAGTGCCTGCCTTTGCCTGTGTTGCATGGCACTAGTATGAGATCTTGCTCCAGTAAGGCTTTCCCTTTCAGAACATCTTTTATGGGCTGCTTATCAACGCCTTTCTCAAAGGTCTCCCACCCAATGCTTACAGTTCGTACACCCTTTGGACAACCTGCATTGGCAAGAACCTGTAGATATGCGTCAATTGTAAAGTTATTCAGATAATTGTCCTCATCACATGGTTTGCCGCCAACAAGACCTTGGATGTCTTTATCGTTGATCATACTACTACCTTTAAATTTAACTGAACCATCCAGCAAACACTCGAGTAAAGGTTCTTTATGATTTGGCAAAACACAGGTTGCCTCTGTGTCGATTGCGGCAGTGATATTTTGGTCTAGGCCATAACACACCTTGATGGGGAGAACATTGTGGGAAGAGCATGTGGGAGTACACGTCTTAGGAGAAGGATTGCTGTCAACTTCTTTCTTCACTTCCTTTGTGTTTCTTGCGACAGTCTTCAGAGAAGATCTAAATTATAATTTCCCATCTGATTCCTTTGTCTTTTTCCTTTTGAACGATACACCTGACGTTTTGATGTCTGCCTCCTGTTGGTTTGTCTTTCTCTTCTTCCTATTTTCCGCACCGTCCATGGTCTCTGGGGATGCCGTGGCAGTAGCCAATTTAGACTGTTGGTTTCGTCCTTTACAAAACTGGGATACTCTAGGAAAATCACTTGGTTTGCCTTGTACTGGTGCCGTTGCTTTGGGAGTGGTATTCCCTGGCTTTGCTTCACTTTTTTCCTCAGGTTTCCTGTTTTCTAGTAGGTGTTGCTCTTCTCTCTCTTGTTCCAATGAAGACTTCGCTCTAAGATTCCAGTTAAGGAAATGGAAAGCTTTGATTGTACTTTGGTCCAAGGATCTTCGTTTACAGTTAAGAACATCATTGTAGGCAGAAAACGACCTCTCTACGTCACAGGAACCAATTGTGGCTGTGCAGTAGCACGATGCCAGATTGTAGAGCTTCGGTAGTTGACCTGCCTTAGATTTCCAAAATAGTGCCAGATCCATCTGCCCGTTCTTGCTTTGTTTGACAGCAGTCGGGCCGATGTTATTAGCATACAGTTCCCATTCATGTCTAGGGACACTCTCGAACCCGGGAATACTGTCTATGCTGTCAAAGTCCCACCCAACATCAATCAGATTTCTCGGATCTAGAACTCGGACCTGATCAAGAAATGTTGCAGCTGGCTGTGCACCCTCATTAACATATTTGTGCAACTTTGTGTGGGCAGCACTGAAAGAGGAGTTTGCGAGGTGGATCATTTCCTCCTGCTCTTGGGAAGTGAAGTCACCTGGAAAACAAAACTCAATGTCGTCTTCCTTTAAACTGATATTCTCACTCAAGTAGCAGAGCTTTCCATTTTCTCATGTGCTTGGGTCACATGTGGCATTCGCTCTTGAAAATAATCCAGGTATACCATGAGCGTGGGTGCCTTAACCTTTATAAAGGCCAGTTCAGCATGTAGTTTCTTCATAAACTCTCATCTCTGTACATCTCATCTAATCGAAGGAGGGAATTGCATGCAGAATTCCTTGCCCGGTCAATTTCCTCTTGAATAAAATCTCCTAAAAGGAAATAGTGGTTAGCCTGATAGAGGGCGGAGTCGAACCACGCATTCCAGGATTTCGTTGTAGGATTGGGTGGCATCCTGACGGTACTTTGTGTGCCAAGGGCGTTCTGGAGAAAATTTCTAAACCTGCTCTTAAATCTTCCACTTGGAACAAAAAAGAGGTTTCGGAAACATTTCACAAACTCTGTCACTTCTTTGAAGCTCTTTTTGAAGTCGGAAGCCACAAGATTGACTATATGGCTGTGGCAGGTTATGTGAACACACATAGGAAACAGGCAGGACAGTGTTTGGTTGAATGCCTTCTTCATGTATGCGACATTGTCCGAATTAAATACACGGACATTGTCAAACTCAATGTCATAATCATTCACAGTTTTCACAATGGATTGAGATACTGTTTTGTTGTTTGTCGCAGTTAAAAAGTGTGAGTCAAGTAAAAATGCCACACAGTTACCACGTGGGGATAGTCCGTCAAAATCTAGAAAAACGGCCATAATGTTCAGCACATACCTGCCCTCATCGTCACTCAGTTCATCGGCCATCAGTGCCAGTTTCTTGTCTTTGACGACATCTTTGAGTTCCACTTTTTCCACTTGATACACATCGAACAAATAGTAGTCCCGCAGCTGGGACGATTTCGGTATGGCTCCACCGTTGGCAACTCGAGTTTGAAGAAATGCCTGCATGACTGGATTGTCGGACTTATACAGTGGAATGTTAGCAGCGGTACACAGTTCAGTTCAGATTTATTTTGCACATGTTCAAAAAGAAAAGTATTACAGTTTATGGGTATTAAAAAAGGTAATGTAAGATGTAAATATAAGTGAGAGAAAATATAATGAATCAATTGTGCGCAGTGGTCAAAGTAGCATTAGGGCTTTCGAGTTGACCACTGCCTGCGATGTTAATATTTGGACGTAAAGATTACTCAATGATACGTGAACCGGAACTTAATATAATAGTAATATTGAAAATAATGAAAATAAATCCCATGTCTGTAGTAGTTTATGCTTGAGAAAGGAGAAGTGATTGTTTGTATTGTTTTGAAAATGCGTAGGACGATTTTGACTGTTTTATATTGTAATCGATTGACTCCCAAATTGAAGACGAAATAAATCTAAATGTATGGATTCCATAGTTGGTTCGAGCTTTTGGTCTGCTAAAATTTTGCTTAGCAGCGAATCTGGTGTTATAAGTGTACACACTTTAATCCACTCGTGACAAAGTTTCACCTTAGCAATTTGTGCTGGACTCTTGCATTCCAATGTTGTATTGATAGTTTTCTGCTTACCTGTACCATATCGTTTTCTCTCTTCAACTTTTTGCTTATGCGTGGCACAGTCAAGGTGTCTCTCTACGATATGCTTCCGTAAATGGTCAACAACAACATTACAGGACGAGCAGAACATGATATCATTATCGGCATCAAATGTCCCTTCAGGATACCGACGGGCCCTCTCCTTTGATGTAATCTTGACCGGAAGATGTGCATTCTTTTTCGGCCCGTTTACGCCAAAAACTTTTGGCTCCTTGACTACGAATTTATCCATTTGTACAACGAATGCTTAAATATTAAAGAAGCCGATGGATTTGTTCACCGTAGAACATTTCCCGCCAACTTTTCATCGATCAAATACCGATTTCTATCGATGCCTGTGATTGGTCAACCCAAAGAAAACTTCTATCCAATAGCATTTCTTGTTAGAATGAAAACTAGTGCCCAGCTTCCCGCAATATTACGTATGGAACGCCTGGCTGGTTTCGGACCACGAACAAAGCTGACGTTGTTTCGTTGTTTACGAAGGTAAATTGTTCTCAAAAGCATACAAATCCACTTGAAATCGAAAATGGTGTCTGTACAATTATGTAATAAGTCAGAACAATTACGCAAATTTAGGGACTTTCAAAGCGAATTTTGTATTATTGTGCGAAAATAGTACAATAGTGCGATTGGGTGCGATTTTAAGCCAATAGTGCGAAATCGCACCCTCGCACTCTGTCAGAGGCCCTGTACTTTAAGTACACTTCCATCAATATAATTGTGTTATGAATTTCTTCTCCTTGTACATGTAGGGGGCTGTAGAGGGCTGTAGCTAGAGTGCCGTGAGTCGGCTGTAGAGGGCTGGATAGGGTGTATGGCACTGTATACTGGGTATATAGTGCTGTATACATGTACATGTAGGCTGTATAGGGGTGTATATATATGGCTCGGTATGGTGCTGTATAGGGCTGCAGTGAGCTGTAGAGGGCTGTAGAGTGCTGTATAGGACTATAGGGGGCTGTAGAGGTACATGTATAGTAGTATTGTATAGTGCTACATACAATGTAGTGCTGTATAGAGCTTTTGGAATTCGGTGTGAGCTACATGTATTGGAATTCGGTGTGAGCTATTGGAATTCGGTGTGAGCTTTTGGAATTCGGTGTGAGCTTTTAGAATTCGGTGTGAGCTATTGGAATTCGGTGTGAGCTATTGGAATTCGGTGTGAGCTTTTGGAATTCGGTGTGCACTTGTGGGCTTCCGTAGAAATTAAGCAACACTCTTGATTTTTCCATGTCTTTTATCTCAAACTAAAAGTATGCTTAATAAGTTCAAGTCCGACATTTTGTTGGCGACGAAGTCACAAAATAATAAGCCTTTATATAAGGCCAATTGTTATAAAAGAAAATGTTGGACTTGAACACCCAGTTCAAGTCCTCCACTCCTTGAATGCCTTAAATTTCCTGATATTTGTTAGCCTTAATGATCTTACAAGTTTTGATATGAGAAACAAACCTACAGTAATTCCGAAAGATTACACCTAAAATTGGAAGTTCTATATATTGTGTGGGCAGATAAACATTTGGCATGTTCTTTCTTACAGAATGCGGGCTGTTAATTGCTGTGCAGATTAAATTAAGTGCAGTATTATATTGTAGGTATGACAAAACAAGCGAGTTATATATACAGGTTGTTTCTCATTTCAGGTTGTTATTCAAACAACCTACATGTAGGTTGGAATATCAATGATTCTAAAAAGGGATTTTTTATTTTTTGGGACTCATAAAAAAAGGGGGTTTAGTTTTTTTTGTTTTTTTTGGGGGGGGGGATTTAAAGTTCAAGTAGCACCATAAAACAACATTAACTATTTTTACTCCAAATTCTATTTCTGATATACTTCAGTTGTCTAACTTACATGTAGTTTTCTTTGAGAGGCATGCAGGAACAGAAATAAAACTAGAATATAAACACTACCCGAATTGCGGGATTGATTCATCTTGTGATGTCACAATGAAAACCTACAGGATTTTATTGTAGTAGTTTTCTCTAGGGAAGGAGTTGATTCATCTTATGACACCACAGGATCCACGAAAAGTAACCAAAATTAGGGATTAAATGCCAGAAATGTTACAAAATTTGCAAGATTAATACCTTTTTGTGAGAAACAAACACAATAGTACAATAAAAAATATATTTTACATTATACTTGAACTTTTAAAAGAAATTCACCCACCCCTCCCCTACAAAATATTTTTTGACAACCCACCCCTCCTTCTACTTCCTCCCCCTTCCCTACCACTGCCTCTCCTCCTTTTTACTTGTCCCCCCTGACACACCTAACTGTACCACTTACATTGTACCTTGATCTTACCTTACTAATCTCGCCCGGACGGACTTAACTTGAGCTTGTCATGAGGAATGCCTGGTATATATACTCGGTAATCCAGTGGATTATCAAACTGTGCCAAAGCGCTTATTAATTTGAACACCATCGTTTATTCTCCAAGTGAGTAATCGTCGAACCTAGTCCCTCTCATTATATGTGCATGCGTACTACTGTCTAACAAAATCGAAAACATAACATGGACGATATTAAACCGGGACGAATCTGTAACACAGATGAAGTTTGTGTTCATACATGTAGTTGACTCTGTGTTCTTTTATGAAAGCTGCATCAACTCAAGGGAAGTACAACTGTAAGGAAGCTAAATCCAGAAAAAAATACATTGTTTATGGACTTTATTACGGTTCCACTCGTACTTCAAAACAAACTTTGTCAACTGACTTAGAGTAATTACTGAGCTAAAATAAAGACCCAAAAAAAGTGCATCAACATTTTATCAAGAAGAAGATTTTTACGATTCAAGAGCTAAATAGTATCTCAATATTGAACTAACGAGTGCAGATGATCTTGGAGTAGCTGGCTCGTACTCGTTAGACTCAGCTTTTCCAATGGAATAAAACATTGATCCACTACTAAGCTGTGTCTAGAAAAAAATGTATTATATTATCTTGTACTATAATCAAAGAATTGCTCAGAGAATGTGAAAAGATGTAAAAATGGATAAATGATCGAGAACTTACACGGAAATAACTCCAAACATTATCAACAGTTATTTCACTTTCCCGTTTCCATGCGGTCCGAACAACAATCGCAGGTCTAAAATGTCAAGTGAGACTATCCCCACCCCTCAGGTCTAAAATGTCAAGTAAGACTATCCCCACCCCTCAGTTAAGACTATCCCCACCCCTCAGGTCTAAAATGTCAAGTAAGACTATCCCCACCCCTCACTTAAGATTATCCCCACCCCTCATCTCTAAAATGTAAAGTAACACTGTTAGAATAAAATGAATTTTATTTTATATCATTCCATCAATAGTATGATGTCAAGAACCGGCGGCTTTTCCTGAAGAGGTCTGTTTTAGATGGATTAAAGGCTCAAGATTTTTATATTGGAGCTATTGTAAATATTCACTCACGACAGGTAATTGTATTCAGTGACATAACAGCTTTTAAAATATACATATATTTTACATACAGTGTACATACATGTATGTATATATAATTACATTTCAAATTTCATCATGCAACATGCATTTTAATACAAGGGTGTCATCAATTTAGAAAGTAGACTGTCATATTAAGAAGAATTGAAATTTCCTGTACACATACGGTTTTGAGCTCAATTTGGGATTAATTTGCACAAGTGTGTTTTTCAATGAGCATTAACATTGTGTGAGCCTGCAGGGTGAATGCAGTTTGAGCTCTTTGAAAAACACACAAGTGTGAATTAATATAAATACCCAGGTATAGGATGCATCTGTGTATTTCCCAAACTAATGCATGTGTACTTGTAAGTTTTATAAATATGCTATGTTTCGCGTCAGGTGGCATATGATATACATGTACAGTGTAATTGCAAATTACCATAAAAAAATGTATGCACAAATTGCATTATGTGGGAAAAAAGCAAGTTCGGGGGTAGGCTCGGTTTCAGCCGTTTGGGTGTTGATTCTCCAAAGCCTCCCCCCACTAATGGCTGGACACATGGTCAACACACTGTTTACCCTTTCACGTGTAGTGTAGGTTAGATTCCAGTAAACTTTCAAAATACATTGGAATTCTTTAAACTAAACTCCAAATGTGAAATGAATTCTCAAGGACAAATGCCGTGTAAAATTACTGAGAAACCAGGCTTTATTTGTTACTCTTTAATCATTTATTAATGCAGATCAAGACAGAAATTAAAACCCAAAATTCATGGGGATAAAGTTCAGATATGATCTCAGAACTACACTGTACATGTATTCTGAGCTAGAGTCGATTATTCCTGCTCAGTATTTGGGTAGAGTATGTCTTTGAGCCATTAAAATATTTTACAAACTTACCATACATAGAATTTGAAGAAGAATAATTATTGTAAAACTTTGATGGAGCGATTATCAAGGGAATTTTGATTGCAGTACCGGTATTAAACGCGTAAACATGGCCTGCGTCATGATCAGACGTGATTTCCCCTCTTTGTCCGTCTCTTTTCTCCGATGAAGGCAGCACTAATTTTCGTTGAAGTAAGATCATGTACTAGATAAAGTTAAGAGAAATAACGAACATTACAGACTTTGTGATTTCTGATCTAGTCACACATCTTGTCTCAGCTAATTGCCAGATACAAGACAGTGATCATGGTTTCCCAAGTGACTTTCCAGAGCTGTTGCATTTACTGACAGTGTCTTTTATAGTGAATCCTTGAATTATTCGAAGCTTTGAGAAGTTTTCAATCTAAATTTATAATTAAGCAAATATGTTCAGCTACAGGATTCTGCAAGTAGCAAGTTCTGTGATTGGCAACAATGCCTCAGCTCACGCACCCAGCCATGAGTGGGGAGAGGATCGCAGGCTCACCAAAATCCCCATGGCTGGACACCGACCCTTAAGTTCCAGGGGGGGGGGGGGGGGGGTGCAAACAAAACAACAGTCTGGTCCAACAGTTACATCATGTGTTACAATGATTTTACAAATGAGTGACAAGTAATTGTTTTGGTTTTGCATTATTTTGCTTATAATATTTCTATTATAATTATTGAAGGGCTGTTTGCAAAAAGGATGTAAGTGTCTCCTGATCACATTCTAAATTCTCCTAAATTTCTAGTTTTCCTATTTTAAAACACTGATGCCTGGAGGTCAATTTATTTCTATTGCACCATAAATACCATCACTATTGGGCGAGTTGTCACATTTGCAGTGTTGTGGCATCAAAGTTGTTTTCTAACATGATCATGAGTCACTTGCACCCTTTTTGCACACAGCCCTTCAATTATCAGCCAATCATTGGTTATAAACTAAAACCAATTGTCAGCTTATACACGGTCACAGGTCTTTACGCTATTTTGTTTTCTTTCTAATATTCAATGTAATATTAGTTTAATATACATGTACTCTGATTGAATTTAAGAAGGCAAAGATTAGTACTACATACATGTACATATAAAAATGCAGTTGCACCTTTTACCATTGCAAAAAATGCATCGAAAAAGGTACTTTAAGTATATATAATTTAATCCTCATGTTTTTCCTTATCTTGCAGGAAGTGGACTTTTTCTTTTGCCACAGAAGACAGAACACAGCCCAGTTGTCTGATTGCACTCTCTGTGTTGTAAAGCCACATGCTGTTGCAGAAGGTGAATATCATCCAGTTATTGACTGTATAGATAATGCATCAAACAGTCATTGTAATAAAGGTAGTGCTAGTTATTTATTCTCGGATTTGAGGATTACTATATACATGTAGTCCTCGATCTATACATGTAGCTACATTTTTAAAATAATATATCGCTAATTGACCAAGATTAATTAATTCTTGCCCAAGAACGTGGTGGTACTTGAAAGGAGAGCAGGCTGGTGTACAACAGGGTAACAATCCCTTTCTCTTCACCAATAGCTCAACAGGTTATTTAATGTCTTGCCCAAGAACGTGGTGGTACTTTAAAGCAGAGCAGGCTGGTGTACAACAGGGTAACAATCCCCTTCTCTTCACCAATAGCTCAACAGGTTATTTAATGTCTTGCCCAAGAACGTGGTGGTACTTGAAAGGAGAGCAGGCTGGTGTACAACAGGGTAACAATCCCCTTCTCTTCACCAATAGCTCAACAGGTTATTTAATGCCTTGCCCAAGAACGTGGTGGTACTTTAAAGCAGAGCAGGCTGGTGTACAACAGGGTAACAATCCCCTTCTCTTCACCAATAGCTCAACAGGTTATTTAATGTCTTGCCCAAGAACGTGGTGGTACTTGAAAGGAGAGCAGGCTGGTGTACAACAGGGTAACAATCCCCTTCTCTTCACCAATAGCTCAACAGGTTATTTAACGTCCCTCTTGTTGGAGTACAAGGTCAACATCTTGTATGTCCCTGCCCAAGTACATGTATGTGGCTGGAATTCTAACCGACAACCTCCCACATGCATGACCACTGCTCTACCATCTGAGCTATTTGTTAGAATCATGATAATTTATGCTGTGTGCTAATTAGACCTGAACTGCTCTGATTGGTTGGTTAGGATCACATGTATAGAGTTAACCTGTTCTTTTGCTCTGTTCTTGTTCTGTTCCACGTTGTGATTAAACTACAAGGTTTAAGAGTGATTTATAACACTATATAGACCTTGAACATGCTGCAGCCATCTTGGGATAACACCATAATGATTGTTCATGCCCAGCCAGCCTCGGTTAAGGTGAAGTAAGGCTAAAGTGAACAATCTGCACCGAAAAAAAATTAACAACCACTTACCGACCACTTACCAACAACACTTGAGAACAGCCTGCAGTTTCTATGGTTTGGAACATACACTTACTATGTTGTAGACAGTTAGATATTGATGAAAATAGTGTACTCATTATATTTGTCTGTTCTTCTTTGCAGCATTTTCTCAGTATTAAATGCCAAAAATGGTCACATTCAACTCCGTGAATTAGCGAACCCGACAATACTTGAGAACTGCAGTTTAGATGGTTTCCTCTGCCATTTATACATTGGAACATACGCTTACAATGTTGTAGACAGTTGGATACTGATGAAAATCGTGTACCTGTCTCTCCTTCTTTGATCTTCTTTGCAGCATTCACTCAGTGAAATAGCGAACCCGCACCATCTTGGATTCCCATCTTGCCATTTAACAACACAGGCAGCCCGCCGCAAATAAACATACTGCTATCGATATCGATAGCAGGTGCTAACAGTGATCGACTTTATTCATTATAGACTATAAAGTTCTATTGTGCAAACTACAAGTTTGGCGTGTTGAGAAGAGGCCATTTATTATTAGTGTAAGCATGCCGCGAAGAAAAGCATACCGACAAGATGCCATGCGGTCAAAACAAAATGGTGTCAGGTTTACTCTCGTGAAGAACTATCGATGTTATTGTTGGCCCTCATTGTTGCAAGAACACTAAAGTGTTGTGAAACTATCTTTAGAAGCTTTTTAAGTGTTCTTATATGGTATTTTATTTCAACTGGACCTAGTGAAGAGATCAGACAACACATACTTTTCGAGTTTGCAAGTTACCGACCACTTACCAACCACTTACCAACCACTTACCAACACAGTTTTACCGACCACTTACCGACCACTTACCAACCATTTTTTTGGGTGCAGATTGTTCAATTTAGCCGTGAAGTAATACGGGCAATAATATCTTGCAACAATGTTGTGTTGCGAGTTGGAGCACGATGTTGCACGTATTACCTCCCACTCGAGCAACTTGCCACGCAACAAATTCCCATGTTGCAAGTTGTGGTAAACTATGGCAAATCCAATATTTCAGGCTTGTCTTCGAAGTCCACCATCTTTGTTTTACATTCTGCATGGGCACGCAGGTACATCGACATCATCACTTACCAGCCAATCACAAGTGTTCTTTAACTAGATTTGTTGCGCAACATGTTGCAGTACCAGTGGTAATATGTATCACTTATAACCAGCCAATCACAAGTGTTCTTTAACTAGATTTGTTGCACAACATGTTGCAGCACCAGTGGTAATACGTATCACTTATAACCAGCCAATCACAAGTGTTCTTTAACTAGATTTGTTGCACAACATGTTGCAGTACCAGTGGTAATACGTATCACTTATAACCAGCCAATCACAAGTGTTCTTTAACTAGATTTGTTGCGCAACATGTTGCAGCACCAGTGGTAATACGTATCACTTATAACCAGCCAATCACAAGTGTTCTTTAACTAGATTTGTTGCGCAACATGTTGCAGTACCAGTGGTAATATGAGCAACATGTTGCTGCATCTTGCAACATGGGAATTTGTTGTGTGGCAAGTTGCTCAAGTGGGTGGTACATTGTACATGTAATACGTGCAACATCGTGCTTCAACTTGCATTGCATGAAAGTGTTGCCATATTACATTGTACTGTCACCTTTCACATGATTTAGAACGAGGCTGGGCAGGCATAAACAATGGTTTTATTCCCAGATGGCAGCTGTGTGATAAAAGTCTATTTGGCTGCTGTCTTACTGACATGCCTTTGTCTCAATCACTTCTACAGGGCTTGCAGGAAAAATTATCACAGCTATTCAAGAACAAGGTTTTGAGGTTTCTGCACTGCAAATGGTAGGCATTTCTTAAAACTTGGTCACTATTTAGTAAAATCATGTTTTGATTGCCATTAATTACTGGTACATGTACATGTATTTATGCTTTAATTATAATACTTCCAAAGCCAGTTTGTGCTATAAATTTAGCGCATCCATGCAGGGCTTTTAATACATGGACCACATCAAACAGCAAGGACTTGGGCAACGTTTAAGCTAAATAATTCATGATAGTGTTATAATAACAGATTCACTAGAAAGGGCTAAAGTGAACAAGTTGCACCGTAAATTTGTAGTCAGTAAGTGAGTCAGTGCCACGGATATTTTCATTTGTTATCTGTTATCGAAGCAGTTTATCATTGCCACAACGTTGGAAACTTAAGAAGGTATAAAGCATATTTTGGTTCAAATGAGTCAACCACTTACCGACAGCTTACCAACAGCTTACCAACCACTTACCGACCACTTACCGACAACGTATTTACAGTGCAACTTGTTCACTTTAGCCGATTGAAAGGTTCGTTTTATTCTTGACATGGAGTGCTACATTGTACATGTACATTTCATTCCTAAAATAAAATGTCAGTTTCATGAAATTGACAACAAAAATCTGATGTGAAATGTATATGATTTTGATGTGAATGCCCAATTACAGATATGCATGACCACAAAAAATAAGAATCCTATCATTGGGGTTTATTTTGATGAATGACATTCATGCACACCTGCTAATGCTAAAGAGTAATAAATGAAATAAGATGAACAGCATGCAACCACTTTTTCATCCAAAAAATAATACCCTTTCTATATCAAGTGAATAGTAGAATGGTACAATATATCTTGCTTTGAATGCTGTTTGTGCCACTGAGTTAAGGAGGTTTTAGTTTCCAAAATGCTAATTACATGACGTCAGGGGAGGCATCAATTATTATACAATTTTTTTTGTTACAATTAAACACATTTTTTAAATTATCAGTGTTATACCCATGGTTGAAATAAAGTAATGTTAGAAATTTGTTTTCCTATATCAGTAGAAATGCCCATTCACAACCACTAAGAAGTGATTGCAGATACCTCCCCTGACGTCGTGTAATTAGAACTTTGGATATTAAAATCTCCTTAACTCAGCGGCACAGCATTCAAAGCAAAATATATTTTACTATTCACTTGATTTAGAATTGATATCTAAAATAAATAAAAAATATTGCTCATAGGCACTTTATTCATGCAGCACCACACCATGTCAGTAACAGATTATGGTGCTTATGATGCAGATTCTAATGGTACCACAGGTATCAAAAACATACAACAACTTCGAAAGATATTTCCATTAATCAGCACTACACCATGTCAGTAACAGATTATGGTGCTCATGATGCAGATTCTAATGGTACCACAGGTATCCAAAACATAGAACAACTTCAAAAGATATTTCCATTAATCAGCACTACACCATGTCAGTAACAGATTATGGTGCTCATGATGCAGATTCTAATGGTACCACAGGTATCCAAAACATAGAACAACTTCAAAAGATATTTCCATTAATCAGCACCACACCATGTCAGTAACAGATTATGGTGCTCATGATGCAGATTCTAATGGTACCACAGGTATCCAAAACATAGAACAACTTGAAAAGATATTTCCATTAATCAGCACTACACCATGTCAGTAACAGATTATGGTGCTCATGATGCAGATTCTAATGGTACCACAGGTATCCAAAACATAGAACAACTTGAAAAGATATTTCCATTAATCAGCACTACACCATGTCAGTAACAGATTATGGTGCTCATGATGCAGATTCTAATGGTACCACAGGTATCCAAAACATAGAACAACTTGAAAAGATATTTCCATTAATCAGCACTTATTAACACCATGTCAGTAACAGATTATGGTGCTCATGATGCAGATTCTAATGGTACCACAGGTATCCAAAACATAGAACAACTTCAAAAGATATTTCCATTAATCAGCACTACACCATGTCAGTAACAGATTATGGTGCTCATGATGCAGATTCTAATGGTACCACAGGTATCCAAAACATAGAACAACTTCAAAAGATATTTCCATTAATCAGCACTACACCATGTCAGTAACAGATTATGGTGCTCATGATGCAGATTCTAACGGTACCACAGGTATCCAAACATAGAACAACTTCAAAAGATATTTCCATTAATCAGCACTACACCATGTCAGTAACAGATTATGGTGCTCATGATGCAGATTCTAATGGTACCACAGGTATCCAAAACATAGAACAACTTCAAAAGATATTTCCATTAATCAGCACTACACCATGTCAGTAACAGATTATGGTGCTCATGATGCAGATTCTAATGGTACCACAGGTATCCAAAACATAGAACAACTTCAAAAGATATTTCCATTAATCAGCACTACACCATGTCAGTAACAGATTATGGTGCTCATGATGCAGATTCTAACGGTACCACAGGTATCCAAACATAGAACAACTTCAAAAGATATTTCCATTAATCAGCACTACACCATGTCAGTAACAGATTATGGTGCTCATGATGCAGATTCTAATGGTACCACAGGTATCCAAAACATAGAACAACTTCAAAAGATATTTCCATTAATCAGCACTACACCATGTCAGTAACAGATTATGGTGCTCATGATGCAGATTCTAACGGTACCACAGGTATCCAAACATAGAACAACTTCAAAAGATATTTCCATTAATCAGCACTACACCATGTCAGTAACATATTATGGTGCTCATGATGCAGATTCTAATGGTACCACAGGTATCCAAAACATAGAACAACTTCAAAAGATATTTCCATTAATCAGCACTACACCATGTCAGTAACAGATTATGGTGCTCATGATGCAGATTCTAACGGTACCACAGGTATCCAAACATAGAACAACTTCAAAAGATATTTCCATTAATCAGCACTACACCATGTCAGTAACAGATTATGGTGCTCATGATGCAGATTCTAACGGTACCACAGGTATCCAAACATAGAACAACTTCAAAAGATATTTCCATTAATCAGCACTACACCATGTCAGTAACAGATTATGGTGCTCATGATGCAGATTCTAACGGTACCACAGGTATCCAAACATAGAACAACTTCAAAAGATATTTCCATTAATCAGCACTACACCATGTCAGTAACAGATTATGGTGCTCATGATGCAGATTCTAACGGTACCACAGGTATCCAAACATAGAACAACTTCAAAAGATATTTCCATTAATCAGCACTACACCATGTCAGTAACAGATTATGGTGCTCATGATGCAGATTCTAACGGTACCACAGGTATCCAAACATAGAACAACTTCAAAAGATATTTCCATTAATCAGCACTACACCATGTCAGTAACATATTATGGTGCTCATGATGCAGATTCTAATGGTACCACAGGTATCCAAAACATAGAACAACTTCAAAAGATATTTCCATTAATCAGCACTACACCATGTCAGTAACAGATTATGGTGCTCATGATGCAGATTCTAACGGTACCACAGGTATCCAAACATAGAACAACTTCAAAAGATATTTCCATTAATCAGCACTACACCATGTCAGTAACATATTATGGTGCTCATGATGCAGATTCTAATGGTACCACAGGTATCCAAAACATAGAACAACTTCAAAAGATATTTCCATTAATCAGCACTACACCATGTCAGTAACAGATTATGGTGCTCATGATGCAGATTCTAACGGTACCACAGGTATCCAAACATAGAACAACTTCAAAAGATATTTCCATTAATCAGCACTACACCATGTCAGTAACATATTATGGTGCTCATGATGCAGATTCTAATGGTACCACAGGTATCCAAAACATAGAACAACTTCAAAAGATATTTCCATTAATCAGCACTACACCATGTCAGTAACAGATTATGGTGCTCATGATGCAGATTCTAACGGTACCACAGGTATCCAAACATAGAACAACTTCAAAAGATATTTCCATTAATCAGCACTACACCATGTCAGTAACAGATTATGGTGCTCATGATGCAGATTCTAACGGTACCACAGGTATCCAAACATAGAACAACTTCAAAAGATATTTCCATTAATCAGCACTACACCATGTCAGTAACAGATTATGGTGCTCATGATGCAGATTCTAACGGTACCACAGGTATCCAAACATAGAACAACTTCAAAAGATATTTCCATTAATCAGCACTACACCATGTCAGTAACAGATTATGGTGCTCATGATGCAGATTCTAACGGTACCACAGGTATCCAAACATAGAACAACTTCAAAAGATATTTCCATTAATCAGCACTACACCATGTCAGTAACAGATTATGGTGCTCATGATGCAGATTCTAACGGTACCACAGGTATCCAAACATAGAACAACTTCAAAAGATATTTCCATTAATCAGCACTACACCATGTCAGTAACAGATTATGGTGCTCATGATGCAGATTCTAACGGTACCACAGGTATCCAAACATAGAACAACTTCAAAAGATATTTCCATTAATCAGCACTACACCATGTCAGTAACAGATTATGGTGCTCATGATGCAGATTCTAACGGTACCACAGGTATCCAAACATAGAACAACTTCAAAAGATATTTCCATTAATCAGCACTACACCATGTCAGTAACAGATTATGGTGCTCATGATGCAGATTCTAACGGTACCACAGGTATCCAAACATAGAACAACTTCAAAAGATATTTCCATTAATCAGCACTACACCATGTCAGTAACAGATTATGGTGCTCATGATGCAGATTCTAACGGTACCACAGGTATCCAAACATAGAACAACTTCAAAAGATATTTCCATTAATCAGCACTACACCATGTCAGTAACATATTATGGTGCTCATGATGCAGATTCTAATGGTACCACAGGTATCCAAAACATAGAACAACTTCAAAAGATATTTCCATTAATCAGCACTACACCATGTCAGTAACAGATTATGGTGCTCATGATGCAGATTCTAACGGTACCACAGGTATCCAAACATAGAACAACTTCAAAAGATATTTCCATTAATCAGCACTACACCATGTCAGTAACATATTATGGTGCTCATGATGCAGATTCTAATGGTACCACAGGTATCCAAAACATAGAACAACTTCAAAAGATATTTCCATTAATCAGCACTACACCATGTCAGTAACAGATTATGGTGCTCATGATGCAGATTCTAATGGTACCACAGGTATCCAAAACATAGAACAACTTGAAAAGATATTTCCATTAATCAGCACTATACACCATGTCAGTAACATATTATGGTGCTCATGATACAGATTCTAATGGTACCACAGGTATCCAAAACATAGAACAACTTCAAAAGATATTTCCATTAATCAGCACTACACCATGTCAGTAACATATTATGGTGCTCATGATACAGATTCTAATGGTACCACAGGTATCCAAAACATAGAATAACTTGAAAAGATATTTCCATTTTCGATTCAGTGTTATAAACCAAAACAAAGCAATTATTACAGAACCAATCATGGGAGTAAGTGAAAAACATAATCAGGGTCCTCACTGTTAGGAAAAAGTCAGGGGAAAACAAAACGTTTTCAAGGTAAGGGAATGTAGGATTGGGTCAGGGAAATCTCAAGTTTCAATGAAAAGTCAATTAATTTTTATTTTCAGGCATCACATATTTATTTATTTGGGCTGTTCTGTTCAATGTTTCTGTCTCAAAATATTGGAATATTTGGAAAAAATATGAGCTAGAGGTCAGTGAAAAATGCTTCTTGGTCAGCGAAAAGTCAGGGAATTTTGTTCCTGCAAATGAACCCTGATAGTGAGCCAATCACAAACTGAATTAATTCATGATTGACGTTACTTGAACCAATCACGGCATCTGCATTCGTGAAGTAAATGCCATCATGGATAATTCTCGCTAAAACAAAAATTGATTGGGTGATATACAAAACTAATGTTTGGGTCTAGTGTAGAGCTATCACCAAATTACTTTCAATGCTCAATCAAAAACTGCCCTAGATCAGAACATGTGTCTGGCTGTATTAAATTTGTGTTGTAATATGCATATAATCCCAACTTTTTTACCATTAAAATCGATTGTACATCAATTAAATAGGTGAATGGTAAAATATTCATTGATTGTCAAGAGTGTTGCATCTCTGAGTTATAGAGATTCCAATATGCTAATTGTGTGATGTCACAGGAGGCCAACAAAAGGCCATTCCTTTCTCCTTGCGAATGGAACTATTTCTGATTTGTACAAAATATTTGGTAAACTCACTGATAAAAGGGCCAAATACATTTATAACATGGATGTGTAGAAAAAAATGCTTTTGTATAATAAATAAGGCCTGGGCATTTAGGCACTTTAATAGCCAGTAACATAATTAAAGGGCTGTGGGCAAAAAGGGCATAAGTGTCTCCTGATCACATTCTAATTCTCCTCCAATTTCTTTGTTTCTAAGTGAGAATTTAGAATATGATGAAGAGTCACTTAGGCCCTTTTTCCACACAACCCGAGTTAAAACCTGACGTGTTTTACATTCTTGTTAACAGTTCCATTTGGAGAGAGCTAATGCAGAAGAGTTTCACGAAGTGTATAAGGGAGTGGTCAACGAGTACAATGTATGTTCATAAGATGTACAGCCTATGGCTTTTTTTCCTGGCTCACATACCATGGCGTTATTCTGTGTTAGCGTATTGCAGCTACTATTATAACAATGAGCATTGTACAAGGAAAATAAATGTTAGATTCAAATTCAATGTTTCCCTCCAAATTGACATATAATTATATGATGTTTGGGGTTCCATGCATTGAAGAATTGTGGGGACTAATTTGTGTCACATGGCCAGTCATCAGTCTTTATCGTTGAAGGTTGCATGAACCCCCTCCCCCATCTCATTTCCGGAACTGTTTGGTTTTAATGCCCCCTCCACCCCCCCCCCCCCCCCCGACCCCTAAAAGGTACCGCTTTACATAGAAATGTCTGTGTTTGATCGTGGATACCCTAAGTGGGACCAAACTCCTGATTTTGACCCCTAAAAGGTACGACGAGCATCCATGTACCACTCAAATAAGGGAGTTTCCCCCCCCCCCCCCCCCCCTCCCCCCGGGCTCCACCCTAAACATTTTAAGCAGGGCACTAAGAATATATTGACAGCCCTTAAAGATTCAAGCAATATTAGAAACTGTTAGTAAATATTTAAATTCTTCTTTGAACAGCATCAAATTTAAAGGAGAACATAGAAATAGATTCGGTCACTTGATAATTAAGCCATTTTCGTTGTGTGTTTTTTTTCACACTAGAACCCCCTTCAATATTTCTTATTACGATTTGACCATGCTTAACAGCTTGTATCTCCAGCTGACAATTCGAAAATCTTGTCATTTCAATGTACATATTTTTGTTTCTCTCCAGAGCATGGTTGTGGAGCTGTGTAGTGGTCCTTGTCTTGCTCTGGAGATAAGAGGGCCGGATGCACCCAAAGCCTTCAGAGAATTTGTTGGGCCAGCAGACCCAGTAAGTTTTGGACTTGATTTATAGCACTAAATCATGGGCATATATACCTTGTGGAATAGGAAAAAAACTAAGTGTTTACCTGTGAACTCTAGCCCAAACTTAGTGAGAACTCATCATTTACCAGACAGTGTGATCTTACTCTGAATTTCTAACGGGACCTGAAACAACCATATAGGCTGATCAAAGTCAGTACTGGCTAATGCACAGATCGAATTGGAATTTAACATGTTGATTTTTGTGGAGGGAGGAAAACCGGAGAAGCCGGAGAAAAACGCTCTGAGCAAGGGCGAGTTACCAACAAACTTGACAAACAATTCGCGCCACGTCCGGGAATCGAACACAGGCCACAGAGGTGAGAGGCGAAGCGCTTAACCACTGCGCATGCGCCAACCCAGCTCTTTTGTTGAAGATGGTTAAAGGGTTTTTAACATTTTGGGTTAGCTGTTATATTAATATTTTTTTGCGTGCTTACCCGGTACGCCCATGTTTAGCGCCACCCTCCCACCTTTGAGTTCCAAGTAACCCTACTATTGGGTAATTTATATTTATTGTATTGATTTTTAATCAGTTTTCCTGTTGCAACAACTCAGTGTCATAAAACATAACTTCCATCAACAAATCAAAAGTTGCTGAACAGACAAAATTATTTTAATATATTACATGTATGTGTTATTTTAACCGCCTGACACTGATTACCGGTATAATCATTATGACTTTTCAGATCGTTATGATGGTCAACCATAATTAATGTTGAGGTCGTTAATGTGTGATCTCGTGGAAAACATTAGTCCTTGAAAAGTGTGGATTGTTCTGAAGTCTGTATGAACCATGAATAAACTTAATAGTTCAGTTTCAGTAATTACCACTATATGTTAGCTTCATCTTAATGTTAAGTATTGATAAATACCAGTGTCAAGATGTGTTAGTCACAACTCTATGTATTGTTGTAGTTTCTTTACCTTCTCGCTGGTATTTATGAATATTAATGTTACATCAGAATGAGACTAACGTTGAGTTGGTAATTTGAAATGCGAAGTGGTATTATTGCTAGATATTAAATATAATGTACTTATAGTAATTACCGCTATATGTTAGCTTCATCTTAATGTTAAGTATTCATAAATACCAGTGTCCAGATGTGTTAGTCACAACTCTATGTATTGTTGTAGTTTCTTTACCTTCTCGCTGGTATTTATGAATATTAATGTTACATCAGAATGAGACTAACGTTGAGTTGCTAATTTGAAATGCGAAGTGGTATTATTGCTAGATATTAAATATAATGTACTTATAGTGATTAAGAAGCTTATATTAATTTAATCTCTGTGTTATTAGGACTTCAATAAGGCAGCCTGCTTTATAGTTGGCTTTCGCAGAGCATCGCTTTGTTCTTTTTGTTGGGGGGGGAGGGGCTTGAGGGGGGAATTATGAGCACAAACAAAGGTCCAGCGGCTAGCGTTTTAATAACTTTTTGTTTTGCAGTTGTGGAGGAGCCATTTAAGGCTAACAGACTATCAGGCATTTGACTCAGACAGATACATACCAATGGTTTGCTTTTATTGTAGGAAATAGCACGCCACTTGAGACCGAGGTCTCTCAGGGCAAAGTTTGGGAAGGATAAAATAATGAATGCAGTTCATTGTACAGATTTACCAGAAGATGGAGTGTTGGAGGTGAGTCACATCAAACTAACTGCAATTTATTAGTGTCCTCTATGTTATCAATAGATTGATGCCATTTTATCTTTGTTAAGAAACATTCTGGAAGTTATAAAGAAAGTTAGAGGTTTTCCCCCATTCTGCGAGCAAATAGCCTTCTTTTATTTTACATCACAATATCATGCATAAAGCCTATTCAGCCTGGGCTTGAGATTGTTTCTCACCTAGCCTGTTCACAGGCTCTAGATACTGGGGAAAATGATGAAAATAAAACGTGGCGAAAACAAAATGGCGGACGGAAAGAAGAGGGGGACTCCTCCCTTCACGTTGTCTACCCCAGTTCTCATCTTCTCTTTTGTTTTGTCAGATGTGTTATTTTTTTTAGTATCCAGGGCCTGTGAACAGGCTAGAGCAAACCCTGCTCGCAGAGTGGGTTTTACGCTATTTGCTCAAATTATCACCCTGTTCACTAGTTGCCCTAACCCACTTCACAAATGGTCCCATTTTTTTGTGGTCAGGTGTAAAAAATGACAATATCGAAACCTCAAGTGTGGGTCTGAAAGAGGGTCA
Source organism: Actinernus sp. WN-2022 (assembly GCA_030867875.1). NCBI lineage: Eukaryota > Metazoa > Cnidaria > Anthozoa > Actiniaria > Actinernidae > Actinernus > Actinernus sp. WN-2022. The sequence continues at coordinate 119,206 of JAOWCC010001632.1, forward strand.
GGTTTTTGGGTCCCTGGCAGTACACCCAAATTTCTAGGGATCGATTACCCTCCACCTTCCTGTACTGACTTAGGAGTTCATTGCATGGAATACACTTGTTTGCATCCTGTTTCTTAATGCATATGCTCATATTTCTGTAGGTGGAGTATTTCTTCAAGATCTTAGATCAGTGAATGGATCGGATGAAGATATCAAAACAGGCCGCTGACATTGTAAATAATCTAAATGCAACTCAGTACTTACAATGTAAATATGACTCTTTATATGCAAGCATGTTGAGGACTGCTCAATCTTTTATTAATTTTATGTATGTTGGAAATCTTTGTGTTTTGTAACTGACATCGTGTGTAATAATGTTAGGTGAATAATAAAGACAGGTATAAATATGTATCCTAATCCTTGTTTCTAACTCATAACTGGATTCCCTGTGAAGGTTAAAATATGCCTTTTTAACTCGTGGATGCGTGAAACGTATGTCGCACCTTGCTTTGATACAGACCTCTAGGATATATCTGTCTAAACATATGTTTTGAAAAGCTGTATATGCAGTAACACAGGTTACCCTCTTGCAACACACGTTCTCGTGTTTGTCTGGCATGGGCCGACACACCTTGAATTCACACCAGTCTGGACGATTTCCTGTAGGTGGTCCCAAGTCTTCTCCAGGTATTCCAACTAGCTGGTTTGTGAAGTCAAGGCTGCTGCTACTCATGCCTAAAAGGTTGCTCAATAGCATATCTTTTCTCTCCATGTTCAGGCTTGAAACAAAGTACTAAAAAGACAACTTATTTACCTATATTGTTATTTATACTGCTATTTTCATTGTTTTTGGAAGGTGCATGTTCATTGCAAAATAGGCCCTTTGCAGCTAACAGTCACGTGCTGATATAATACTTCATTAACGAATGAATTGAGCTCATGATCCTCATGGGAAAGGCGTTGCCATGAATACTGGAGAGCAAGCTATCTTTAAAAAACGCAGTTTTAGAGAGATCGGCAATTGATTGGAGGTGGAAAATAGCATTTGCAAACAGGTTTTTCTAATAGCAATACCGATATCGTACAAGGCCTTTAAATAAATGAAGTCAGTTGATTTTTTTGCTTTCCAGTACAACCACGTGATTTGCTAGCTGCAAAGGGCCTATTGTGCATGCTTTTCCGTTGAAAATGAGCAATCGAAAGTTATAGATTTTCATGTGAATGTGCTACGAAGGGATCCAAGTTGGGTTGAAACTGGTATTAAATACGATTTCTGAAAATTACACGCATTTTTAATGCCTCTATTTCACCCTGAGAATTTGAATGTTGTCGGCTCTTTCTTCGTTCTATTAAACCGAAATATAAATAACGTATGATTTATATCGTTGAGACAATCTTAAACAACTACTTAATGTCAGCTAAAATTATCCAAGGCAACTTTGGTCATGACACTTCACGTCGGCTTTCGTATTTAGCGGAATTTGCACGAACCCTAGCCTGCGTCGCATCCGAACTGAACCCCGGGTTCAGTTCGGATGCGACGCAGGCTACACGAACCCTTGCCTCTTCTCCTTGCGCACTGAACTTTGCATGTGCATTCTACTCGGTTTAAATCGGCTTCCGGGACGACTGACTGAGTTATGTGTGATCCTGGTTGTAATTCTTGGGTTGCACATGACGTCATGGCGGCCACGTTGGAGGAACATTAACAAAAGATTCCTCATTAGTGTCTTTTGTTCCGTCCTCCAGCATGGCTGCCGCGTCTTTGGAATCTCCAGGGATTGATTGCAACCCAAGAATATCAGTTTCACAGATACGAAGTCGAAGATCACAAACCTCCATTAGTTCTTCGTCGATTTGAACATCCACAATTAACAAGTCATATACGCATTCCTTCAACCTTGTTCCACTAAACCAATAGATGAATTGGAATCCCTGGTGGAACCATTTGTTCCTTAAAAGCTTCGTGCAAATGATTGAACGAACCACACGACGAAGAACAAACGCAGTTTAGTTCACTCGAAACAATAGAAGCCTCGTCTTGATGCCGGTCAAAACAAAAACCGCGGCGCGCAAAGCATAATGGTTGACACTGGTTCTTTAAGCTCTCATCAGACTTGAAGTGCCTATGAACAATTTTTTTTATTTTAGATATCAATTCTAAATCAAGTGAATAGTAGAATGGTAAAATATATTTTGCTTTGAATGCTGTGCCGCTGAGTTAAGGAGGTTTTAATATCCAAAATGCTAATTACATGACGTCAGGGGAGGTATCTGCAATCACTTCTTAGTGGTTGTAAATGGGCGTTTCTACTGATATAGGAATTTCTAACATAATTTTATTTCAACCATGGGTATAACACTGATAATTTAAAAAAAATGTTTAATTGTAACAAAAAAATTGTATAATAATTGATGCCTCACCTGACGTCATGTAATTCGCATTTTGGATATTACCACCTCCTTAACTCAGCGGCACAGCATTAAAGCAAGATATATTGTACCATTCTACTATTCACTTGATGTAGAATTGATACCTAAAACAAGAGCCCATCTGGGCTTTCACTCGGGCCACATGAGATTGAAGATGAAATACACTTTCATTTAAAATCCTTTTAGTAATAACCGAAGGGAAGAATTATTAGCTGAATTTAGCAGTCTTTAGGAGTGGCCGGTAGCGCGGTGACATGCATTCTCTGCTCCCCTAGTATATATATTTCTCCTGTATGCAAATTAAAGAAGTTGACCTCTACTTATTCATGTACCGCACGCTTACAAATTTAGTCTGCTGTTCTCCAGGTTCAGAGTACTAATAGATGAGTGTCTCAAATGTTTATATTTGTCCCATATTATAAGTTGTATCCTGTCCATCTATGATGGAGCTATCATATGATATATTTATCTACTGTTCATTCTACCCTGCGGCTCTTTATCGCAGCTCTCGTCCATATTGGTATTTAAATGAAATGCCTGTTTCTTATATACACTCCTTCCCAAAACTGGTCTGCTTATTATATTACATAACTTTAAAGGGAACTGTTGGAAGCCTTTAATTTCTCGAACCAAAACCTCGGCCGTGAGGGGATTCTTGTTTAAGTTGACCATTGCTTCGCTCATCATAAATTATTCTGTGCGAGTGTTTATTCCTCCGGGGTATTTCTGACAGCCAAAAACACGCTCAAAATTATTTTAGTGCGTGTTGGCCTACAGATCACGGTGTTTGCGCTGGTATGTATTATGACCGAGAATAAAATGAAATGTGGCATAAAACCTACGAAACGTACCTCAAACAAGAATACCGTCCGATGGCAAAATCTATCTGCGCCACAAGGTCAACAAATCGACAAAGAAATGCAGATATAAACATGCAATGATTTCAACCTCACCGTACCTTAATTCATGACCTGACAAGACACTGTTCACTTTCACTCTCAGCTTTGCTCTTGAGTTGAGTTCGGCTTTGTTAAAGACTTCTTATTCAGTTGTATTGTATTGTGCAGTATATTTGAGTATACCAATCCACAGAGATTCAAACAACAAAGCCGTGGCGAAAGAGAAGCTTAAACGAGAAATATGTTGTCCTCCTAGAAAAACACAACATCTTGCCCTTTCTATCGAAGAAGCCTTGGTTTCAGCAGAAAGGAAAACGCTAAATTCCAATTCGATATGTGTGGATCTTTGAGTCCTTCAGGTCCGGCGTCGTGTCGTATATAAAATCACAGGCCATACAACGCGGTCCTTCGGCTCCGACAAGAGCGCCAGTTGCAATATCCTGAGCCTGTTGGAAGGCTTTCGCACGAGTGAAGTTAAACAAAACATCAGTAAACTGCTTACATTTGAGAGATGGGATCCAAATTTGAGAGAAATTTGCTCGCGGATCCACCATTTTGATTTACTGTATTAAATTATGTACAGAAATTAACCTGGCGAGTTTTACGTGACCAGCACAGTGCTATCTGATTGGTGCTGAAATTTAATACATGGGTCAAAAGTCACATTTTGTTGCACCCAACAAAAAAAAATAACCGCTTGCATTTTAAGACTCGGTGCTGCCACAGGCAGCCCGAGTAATAAAAAAAAAGCTTCATAGGCACTTTATTGATGTCCACCTCTATAAATGATGAAAAGGCTTTAAAACTTGAAATTCTCTGTATTCCACAAACACACTTCCCGCGAGCTCCGTAGCAATCCAACGACAATGCTTCTAAATGGCCGACTGAGAACTTTGAGCCCCCAGTATTATGGGTCAGATGAAAATTCCATGGTAACAATGACTACATTTTTTATAGGGGGAGGGAACGTTTTAGGGTATAAATAGCTAAAAATCAGTTAAAACCCCTTGGGTGAAAAGCGACCTTGAAATTGACGGCCGTTTTTGGCTTAGCGAACATACCTTGATTCCTTGACTCCCCGCTCTCTAATGTTGAGGTTTCTGGGAAAAGCGACTTGAATGTTACAGAAACTGCTTCAGAGAAATACTTTTGCATGAAGTCCTCCGCCATCTTGATTGAATATAAACCTAAAACCGGTTCTCGTCGCTTCGGTCCTCATCAGAGATTTTTTTCTCTTTCCCTCGTAGGGCGTGCACTCTTAGCACTTTACATCACATCCTTTACACTTACTAGTGCTACGCGGCAAACATGATTTCCTATCATAACTACATATACATATATAATCGCCGTGACCCCATAAAACGCACCTATACCCACGATGGCTCTCATCTGACTTGATAGCTCAGTTGGTAGTGCGCCAGAGGTCGTTGGGTTCGAGTCCCACTTGCGTCAGAAATATTTTCTCTTTCCCTCGTAGGGCGTGCACACTTAGCACTACAGCTTACCACGTGACTTTACATCACATCCTTTACACTTACTAGTGCTACGCGGCAAACATGATTTCCTATCATAACTACATATCATCGAGCTAGATGGCCGGTACAAGTTGCGTATCAATGTTGGCCTGGGAAACCGAAATTAACCGGAATCTTATTTCAAAATCATAAACATGATTTCTATAATGTCAAGTGATTTGAATTGGTGTAGCAAAAGAAACACAGAGGCAGCAGAGAAACTTCACAGCAGTAAACTATAAGTCATTTCGGAATATTTACCTTAGAAAGCGGCATATCTACAGCATGACCAAATCCCGGCTCGAAAGCTTCGACGCGTCTTCTCCGATAAGTTTGTTAAAAAAAGTGACTAGCGCTAAGAGGTAAGCATGGCTTGATGCGCCTTAATAAACCTAGTTTCATACTTATCTTACAGCGGGTATTCTCTTAGTGATCACCCCATGTGAGATTCTTGTTGATAACTATTCCCAGGTACAAGAATGATTGTACCTCCTCCACGGCGTTGTCATCAGAGGTCTATCTTACTAAGGTGCGCATTGCTACCAATTAACATGAATTTGCATTTGTTGTAACATTTAGTGTGAGTTGGTTGATCCGGTTCCAACTACAGAGGGTTTTTGCGTTTAAAATTGAGGGGGCTTATTTTCGGAATTTTACGGTATTTGGCATCAAAATTTATGAAATCAGCTATCCAAACATGCAGTTAATTGGGGATAGATCTATGAACGTTGAATGCGATTTTTGGCCACGTTTGCGTAGTTTTTACGCTATTTATCATTGGGATTGTAGGTTATTTAAAATTCGCTTCATTCATTTTGCATTTGAAGTTTCGCTTAATTTATTATAATATTTCTGGATTTTTTCATGGTTTTCATAAGGATATTTCCTTATGGATTTGTTTTTGAGTAAATAGGAAAAAAGGTTTTATGTAGGTGTGTACTAATTTCTATTTTCCTCTATTTATTTCATGCTTCATTCTCAAACCTTTTCCTACAAATTCAACTGTTATGCCCCTTAAACTTGAGAAGATTTCACTTCCGATAAAATTTCGGCGGTTCAAAAAAGAGTCTCGGATTCTGAAACAAGGGTCTCGGCGAGTCTCGGATTTGACCATTCTATACTCCTTATCTGCGAACAGTCCACTTGACTTGACTTTATGTACTGACACTGATCACTCTGAAAGTCAGTCCGGTTCCGCCTGAAAGGTTTGAACGAATTTAAGTGTACGTTCCGTGTCTTCAGTCAGGATATATTCATATGTATATATGGTACAGTGCAGTTATGGCTGCTTAGGTTTTCTATGATCTAGTACACAACTGAGTACATCACAAGTGAAACGTAGCGTAGTTTATGAGTGAATTTCGCTCGCGTGGGCAAGTCAAGATTCTTACACAAACGATCCATTGACAACATATCTTAGTCCTGGGATCGGCAAAGCATGACCTTCTCAGGACGGTTTAACAATATACAATACAATGTGATTTATTAGCACCTTGAAAACATATTTGTTACATTGCTGTCGATCTAAACAAAATTAATATATATATAATATTAATTTACATATGATGTAGAAGATAAGCATATTTTTTAACAAATAGATTTATAATATATTTGATAAATATCGAGCTAACATTAACTAGATTATTGTCCTGTATCTTGTCAAGTATTGTTTTGTATTAGCCAGTCTTTGACTATGTGATTGGGCTTCCTGTGGACAAACATTTAATTAAAGTGGCAAAGTCCATTTAAACAATCGGTTAGCTGAAGTTGTGAAAATGATATGGGACATTACTGGTTGTGCAAATATCTGAATACTTCGACATTCAGTCAGTGGCAGCCCACAGTAGCAACACACGCAAACTGATAAGAAGCCAATAATTATTTATAGAGTCGATCATGCGTATCGTAGATGTCAACTGAACAGAACGACTCGTATTACCAATGGCCATTACAAACACACTGAGTGAACTGGTACAAAGTGATAAATATGTACCAACTTACTAAAGTAATACCATCATCGGGCAGAATCAGGCGACATTACTTAGTCACGTGACACGATCAAGCGCGCTGGATTTAAATTTCTGCTCCAGCGCACATGCCAAATAACAAAGAAAACTGCCTCAAACTGGTCTATGCCCTGAAAATATTGCCAATTTTGGGGTTTAAAAACTGATATCCACAAAAATGTAAACACGGGATTTTAAAGTAGGGATGTTACGCTGCAATTTCCACTAATTTGGGGGTAGATTAAGTGGAATCGGCTGCCATTAAATAAAGGCTGAAGTTTGGGTTATTTCAGGTCGGAAACGTATGGAAAGCGTTCTCATTTGCTATTCAGGACTTATTTTCTCACGAAGTCTAATATCATTAAAAATTGTAAAAACGGGAAAATATTATTTTATAACTTATCTGTTATCGAGCGTTCTTTTATCGAAATCCGTTAAATATTTCTGCCATTAAAGTTTAAAAGTATTTCTAGCAGTGAAATTGTCCTCAATGCTTGCATATTAATCGACCTTTCAAAACTCCCGGGAGACCGGCAAGCTATAATAACTCCGCCTCCTGGGTTAAAATAGAAGAGACCGAAACAAAGGGGCGGCAGTGGAAGCTAATTAGTCAATCGAGTTGGATGATCATATCAGCGGTAGCGCCTGGCTTTTGAATTTGACAAAACTGCAATAACGTAGCGTAGTGAATCCTACAGAATACAAACTATACTTTCTTCAGGAAAACTCGAAATCATCCCGATTCTTGAAAAATAACAATCCTGGATTCGGTAAGCGTTTTCACTAGAAGAAAATACCGGGCACTTATGAAACGATTTTGACAAGAAATTTCGGCCCGAATTTTGTATTTATCGCGCTGAGTTATAGATTTTTGCTTGCCTTCACCAATTCTTAAAATTCGTTAGAAAGCTCGAGACTACACAAATCCGGGATACACCGTTAAACACTAGAAAACTATATTTGAATTCACGTTCCCACTTCCAATCCCGGATTCGTTTTTATCGCGCATTCATCGAAAAGTATCCATGTGTTAGGACCAGCTTCTGATCAGTATTATAGTTAAGCGGCACTTTGCCTTTGGTATAAAACCAACGCGCTTTGTGAAATGACAAAACTTCAACGAAGAAAACAAGTTCAGAAATCAAGAGCGCATCACAAGCGATTAAACAGACGGATTGTTTAATATGTCTTAAGCTTTAAAACGAGACCTTTCCCACGATTATGTGTGGCCTAGAAGCGAACTGTTATGAAAAATAATTTTCGGCTTTACTGATTGAACTCGAGTTGCGATTCTTTTACTGATATCTAGACTTCTAAGTGGTCAGATAAGCTTCAATTATATCTTATTTTAAAGCTACAAAAGTACATACATCTGTTTCTAAACCTTTAGGTCAGTGATGCGAACTTCTGAATATGATCGTTATTTTATGTTTAGTAAAGTGCTGTGATCTGAACCAACTCGTATTTTGACTTTAAAGCTACAAATTACAGAACTGTTTCCACGCAGTTTTATGATGCGCTCTCAAAGTGAGTGATCATGACTTTTCATGTTTAACAAAGCGCTTTGGTCAACAGTTAAAAAAACTTTTATAGCTTGTATGGAGTTTGAAATCTTTCGCTTGGATAGCTCGTGCGAACAATGCCGAGGTTCACTTTTATTTAACTAGTTTCACAAATATGGCACTAAAATAAAGATTGCTGAATTTGACTTAGGCTTTACGAATAAGCTCTAAATACAGACATTATCCTCCATTTTAATTTTGACATGAGTCAAACCTCGAACGCAAACGAAATAGGTTTGGAACTCTTCGCGCGATAAAACTTATAACCCAAGTAGCCACGGCAAACTGATTTTGCGGTGATCTTTTACTGTAACCGAGTTTACCTATTTACCCAAGGTCTATTGAAATCTCTTAATGAGCTTTGGGATTTCAGTTAGTCCCATGACAAGATAGATGACAGTGATTGACAGGCCCAAGAGCAAGTATGGGAATGAGATATTCCCAGAAGGATTCCCTAGCAGCCAATCACAAGCGCTTTGCTGAATATCTAATAAGGCGTATCATAATTATTCATATCTCACGGACGCGAGTAAATGTCGCCTAAAACAATGGGATTCTACCCGATGATTATATGTGTACTTCAGTTGTTACTGATGTTATAGCAATAAAATAGATTAATAAATCACAAACCACATAATTGAAAGTGAAGGAAGGATCCAGATGTTTCGTTGGATCACAGGAAGCCCAAGCTCTGTTTATGTAAATTTAATTATAAGGGTTTGTATGGGAATTTTTTAATCTGGCTTTTCGATAAATATACTGTAATAAAGTGAATAAAACTTACCTGGTGTCTATGATCTGTGTCTTGGCTGTGTCTGTACGTAGTTTCAGCGAATTTGGGCGAAGTAAGGGATTCAAAATTCGCCCAAATTCGCTGAAACTACGTACAGACACAGCCAAGACACAGATCATAGACACCAGGTAAGTTTTATTCACTTTATTACAGTATATTTATCGAAAAGCCAGATTAAAAAATTCCCATACAAACCCTTATAAATGAAATTTACATAAACAGAGCTTGGGCTTCCTGTGGTTGGATGAACTTTGTTTATCAACACTGTAGAATACAGCAGCGTTGTTTTGACTCGTTTCGACTCATTTAAGATTGTGACAATGGTAGTTCATCCTTTGAGCAAACCGGTTTCTTTATCCTTCATAGTTGTACTAAATATAACTGAGTTTGTTTTGTAGTTGTTGAATTTTTTGAATTGTTTCTCACGTTGGACAAACTTTGCTGAGCAACAGAACTAAAACGAAACCATTTTTTACTCGGGCTGCCTGTGGCAGCGCCGAGTCTTAAAATGCAAGTCGTTATTATTATTATTATTTTTTATAATTGGTGTCAGACGGCTTCTGCGCATGCGTTAAAGGTCAAATTCGAACCAATCGGATTGCACTGTGCTGGTCACGCAAACAAAGGTTAGATTTCCTCAGGCGCGCTCAGATAAGAAAGTTCCAAGCTCAGACTAGGCGAGACAAGGAGATATCAATTTCAAATAGTCATTGTCAGAAATCTATTCCATCGTGGGCAATGATGCAATACAACCTAAATTTGGGTCAGGTCCATGTTTTACGACAGAATAACCAGAGTCTTTCTACTGGATTCGGAGAGCTCGAGACATTATACAAATCTGCTAATATGGGGAAAACTGAAACAAAAAATGAACTTTGACGGCAGAAACCCTCATATTTGAGCCAAGCGGAATATTTACATGATCCGCTAAGATTTTTACAAATCTAATTAGTTAAGCAGATGTACGCAGTGTATGCTAACTGAAATGCTGTGCTCGTTTTGTGGTTACGGCTCAGTGGGGCAACTACACGAACAAGAAGCATGAACTGCCAGCAAAGAGAGAGGAATTGATCGGAGACGTTAAATTACGTTACTGTGAAGAGGATCAAAATTCAAGTTCTTTGAAACTGTCTTCTGCCGTGACTCGTGAGAGAAATTGGAAAAGATCTAGCTGTTTCATTCAGACACTGGCAAATTTATTGAAAGCTACGGGCTTACTTTATGAGATTATTATTCATTGTGGAATGAAAGGAAACAGGTTAGCTGAAAGTTAAGTTCGAGGTAGGCTTCGACTTTCATTCCGATTCAGTGCATATGTGCACGAAGGTGGAATGCTTTCAGCAACAGTAACAATAGAACCAAAACGAAAGATTCAGTTACGTAAGTACTGTAAGTAAACTCTTTTAGATTTGAATACATTTCCTCTCAGTTTGTCTGTTAATGTACTTTTTCTTCTAATTATCGCTTTATTTAACATCTCTGTGATTTAGAGTATGCGTACCTCAGAATAAATTATTTGAAAGGTCAACTGAACTGCCCAAATGTTTTTTGTAAAACAGTCTGTGAATTTGAGAAGCGGACTTAGAAGAGCTTTCTAATTAGGAATTACATGTTTTTCTTGCTATGAAATTTATGTTTCATTTCACATTTATTCATACAGTTTTAGCCGGACATTTCCCCGAGTTTTTGATCTATTTTCAATCAAATTCAAATGAAAGTGTATTTCATCTTCAAATTATCTCATGTGGCCCGAGTGAAAGGCCAGATGGGCTCTTTTCTACTTTCAACACGCAGTCCGGCGCTAAACTGTACGAAATCTCCAAGAATAAATCCCTAATATCCAAACTAACGGGGAAAACTGAAAGAGGAAATCCTTGTGAGAAATCGACGTACATACGAAGCTATATAAGTTATCATCGACTATATGGGAGTCAAACATCGAGCTGCTATGAAACCGCTTGTGACAGTTTGTTTACGCACTTTCATGACAAACGAACGTTTCTACTTTCGACACAACGGTCGCTAAACTGTACGAAATCTCCAAGGATATATCCCTAATGTCCAAACTAAAGGGAAAAACTGAAAGAGGAAATCATTGTGACCAATCGACATAAATATGAAGCTCCAGAAGTAATTATTGAATACATGAGAACCCATAGAGAAAACCGATAATAATGAACACGGTATTAGTTTCACCGATATTTGTGGCGTAACTGAACTCGCACTACAGCATAGCTTGAAATACTGTACGAAAACTCCCGTTTAAAAATTTCCTGATGCCGAAAGGACCGTAGCATTTAAACAAGATATCCTTCTGACCAATCGACATACATATTAAGCTGTGAAAGTATGTTTCCATTCCATAACAGCCGATAGTGCAAACTAGTAAACTGCCACTAGTAAATTGACCTTGCGAGTACTGAACTTTCTAGCGTCAAATGCATGTGTTACGTTTCCAAACTTTAGGACAAGAAATCTTCCATAGAATGTTCTATTTTATTTACAGCTGAGAACTGTATTATTAAACATAAGAAATAAAACAATGGTGCCATTTGAAGAATTATATCATGTCAAAAGTGCAAACGAAGAAATATATATCTACGGACGCGAGCAGCTCGATCGTTTCACTTTGGTCAAACTCGGACTGTTTACGACTGGAACCTGCAGTTTTATCGGACCTGCAGACTAAATTGTAAACGTGTGGCCGTGTTCAGGCTAGTAAATCTAGCTAGCTAACCACAGGAGGTAAGCGAGCTTCTTTAGTCTGAACAGTTTTTCTGCTCTGGTGATTAGCTAGCTAGTGGTCGGTGGAATACTTTGAAGTTCCAGGCTACCTAGCGAGGTAGCTTGAATAGAATCTAGCGCGCTAAAAGCCCATCGATGACAACTACCGGGTGTATTGTACGTCAATTGAGCCATCATGGATAACGAGGATCGCCAAACACCAGTCAGTAGCAGTTTTTCGCACAGTTTTAATATTTTGGTTGAAATTTCAATTGAGCACTTTGGCGGTCAATTATTTGCGATTACGAAACACTTGCGCCAAGGGCAGTTATAGACCAAATTTCTATCTTTTAGAGAGGGTCTGAATGGGGGGGTCTACATGTCAGTTGTCAGTTAAAATGTTGGCCATTTGTCAGTTGTCAGTTAGCCCTAGTTAATCATTACTAGAGAAAATTTACAATGTTTGACCCACAAAAACCAAATTTGTCAGTTGTCAGTTATTTTTCGGTTGTCAGTTGTCAGTAAAAAAATCGTCATTTGTCAGTTGTCAGTTATTTTTAAGGCTGTTTGTCAGTAGTCAGTTAACCCCATTCATGCCCTCTTTAGAGATAGAAACAAACCAGAAGAGGGGAAAACAAAAAGTAAAACCTACTAAGTTACTAGGTCTGAACAGTACTAATTTATTAACTAGCTGCGAGTTGCTGACAGATATCTCAAGACTCTAGCTAGCTGCACGATAGTAGTCTGAACATACATACACACATGAATAAGTAGTGTTTTCAATAAAAGATCAACTACTTTAATTTACATACGAGAAAACAAAAATATTAAATTACGTACATGTATATATATACTAGGGGAGCAGAGAATGAAAGTCACCGCGCTACCGGCCACTCCTAAAGACTGCTAATAATTCTTCCCTTTGGTTATTACTAAGAGGATTTCAAATGAAAGTGTATTTCATCTTCAATCTCATGTGGCTCGAGTGAAAGCCCAGATGGGCTCTTGTTTTTTTTAAAGTAGAAAACAGTTTCAAATCGTATAACAGTTCTCAGACAGTTCTTTAGAATTAATAGAGGTAGATCAACTGTTGAGCTTCAGTGTGCTATTTATGTCTTATTGTAATTCTGAACAAATATTCATGATCACCAAACCTTCAAAAGAATCCCACGACTGCCACGTACGTACTTCCTGCTGTCAAGTCTGAATTCTGAGAAACCCAGGAAGTTGATTGTCTTGTAACATTTGCATATTCTCCGTGTTATATTTTCCGGGGGACTGACATACATCACGTGAATATGGAGTCCTCTCTTCTCTTTATAACAAGTTTCAACTGCTACCAATATTTAAGAAATTCACTCAATGCGTTAGAAATTTTAAAAGTTGCTTCAAACACCACCAGACAGCTTTCTTGTTCCCATACCTGTTCTGACATATCCAGCGAAGATCAAAGTTCAAGCTTGAAACGTGAAACAATTTGTAGAGTTTGACTGCGTTTCAAATGCAACGTTTGCCAAAATCAAATGTGGAACAGTAGTTGTGTTGTTTCATACGGCCAAACGAAAGAATTTCATTGGTCAAAGTGTCAGGTTTTATTGAAACAAACGTCGCCGTTTGTAACGACAAATAGTTTACTATTTCTGTCTTATTCTAATTCTAACAAATATGCACCAACCCTTCAAAGGAATCCGGCCCACGTGCCAAGTTATTTTTCCTTTGTCTATAAATTCTGAGAAACCCAGGAAGTTGACGACCTCTTGCTCTTGTAACATTTGCATATTCTCCGTGTTTTTTTGTTTTCCGGGGGACTGACATATATCACGTGAATATAGAGTCCTCTCTTCTCTTCATAACCAGTTTTTACTGCTATCAATATTTAAGCAATTTACTCAATGCGTTAGAAATTAAGTTGCATCAAACACCATCAGACAGCCTTTCTTGTTGCCAGACCTTTCTTAGATCGCTCGAAAAGCGTGAAACCCTGCAAAATCTGATTCCCATTTGGGTCTAAGCGGATTCAGTGGTGTTTTAGTACAGTTGTTGTAGCCAAAGTATAGCAAATTTTGTAAGACGTAACACAATCAGATCTATGGATATTTAAACGAAACGTTCAAGCCATTTCTTGTGATCTAAATCACCATCTTTACTTTAACTTTGAAAGTTCAGTTCTTTTCAAGGAGAATATCTTAAAGACGAGTCACTACTAAAACGCGCTTCTTTCAAGAGCTGTTCATTAGTTTACCCCTCCTGACAGCAACCTTCTAATCCATGGTAACTAGAGATCCACACGCCTAGATCACGTGTTTTTCACAAGGTATAAATAATTTACGCATAGCGTTCTGCCACAAAGTCTGGGGAAGACGCTGACATTGAAACAACGCAAAGAAAAGATGGCATTTGAAGAGATCATAAGGGAATTTTCGCAGAAGTTAAAATGTGGCATATGCAGAGAGATATTCACGGAACCTAAAACTCTACCGTGCTTGCACAGTTTTTGTACACACTGTATCACAAGCTGGTGGAGTAGTTGCCAAGAAAACCACCAGCCCTTCCAATGTCCGGAGTGCCGCTCGGTAATAGAGCTACCGAATGGAATAACAGATCTTCCCTCGTCCTTTTACCTTGATGGCATGCTAGAGCTCTTTACAGCCTTTACTTCAACAGTTTCCAGTCAAGAAAACCAAAGAACAGTGTGTGGCAGCTGCGAGAAAGCAAGCGTCGTTGCTGCATTTTGTTCCAATTGCAGTGACCTTCTATGCGCAAAATGCGTCAAAATACACAGAGAACTCAAAGCCTTTCGTGATCATCGAATTGTTTTGCTACGTGAATTCCAGTCCGTAGATGTTCAAGATTTCTTACAACGACCCCTCTTTTGTAGGGAAGAAAACCATGAACGCAAAGAACTGGAATACTTTTGTTGCCGAAAGTGCGTTTGCCAAAAGTGTGTGACGCTAACTCACAAGACACACGATTTCACAAGCATGGAGGAGGCAGCAGAAGAAGCGAAAGCAGCAATGATGGAACAAGCCGAACGTGTAAAGAAGGCAGTTACATCTTGTCGTACTGTACTGACCAGTTCGCAAAAGGAGTTAGCTGATAAACAAAAAGAATCAGACTTGGCTCGACGCAAAGTGCACGAGAGTGTTGAAGCTGCAATTCGTAAGCTGAGAGAACACGAAGCGGAAGTGATGGCAAAAATAGACGAGGTACAGAACAAACAAGAAACCTCGCATAGCGTCCTGCAAGAAGATTTGGAGCTGAAGATTGGCCAACTGGCAAGTTATGTGGAATACGTAGAAGGAATAGTTAACAGAAACCTGAAAACCGAGGTTTTGCAAACCCAGTCAACTACTGCTCAGCGTGGACAAGAACTGCTGGTCGCACATGAGAAACAAAGACCACAACTACGAGAACATACATCAGTGTATTACGAGACGAGTGAAAACGTTCATGAAGCTCTAAATGTTGGGAAGTTGGTGATTTCAAGCTGTGCAGGTAACTAATCTTTTTACCTTGTTCTTGTTTTTGTAGCAAAATATCCAACGATTTTAAATTTATTTATTTTCTTCATTATAACTTTATAACTCTCCACCGTATAACGTTTCTATTTTAAAGAAAAATAACAGATATCAATATTTGAATATCCTACTAAGTTCTTAATATTTTCTATTTATTTAATATTTTGCCTATATTACATGACAACATTTCTGGATTGATTGGCTTAGAGCAGTGTAGTTCGAGTATACCAGCGCTAACAGCAGTGCACAAAGTTTATGCTGAGATTCTGACGTAAGTGTATCGTAGTAGTATTGGATATTGTGTATTTCTGTCTCATATTTTTAAATAAAGAAAGGTTAAAATAGGTTAACACTGCTGAAAATTGCTTCGATGTAGTTTCAGTTTTTGTTCGTGCGCTGCCTACCCGCTACATAATGGCACTTTCGAACAAAGAGCGCGCGCTCGTAACTTTATGAATGCGCAACTGTATAAACAATGTGCTCCTCCCCTCCCCACTGGAAGATTTTTTGGCAGCCACTGATACGATACTGAAGGAAAGATCCGCGCATCATTGATATTGTAGTTTATATGCTTGGCTTTTGTATTCTCCAACATTTCAGCTTCCTTCTTAATTCAGGGAACACTGGTACCATAATAGTCTCCATTGGGGAGGGGACGAGCAATCCTTTGGCGGGTTATGTTCTTTGCATTTCTTGCAGCTTGGCATCTGGAGGAGAGTGATTTACGCAATTCGCGAGTGCTTTGTCGTACGCTGTACTTCAGGCTAATTCTGATCATCTTCGTTTGTATTTTTACTACAGTTCCTTCAGTGCTCCTTATTAGTCTTGTGTTGTGACGTGAAGTTTACTATAACAACGAAATATGTTTTGTATAACTTGATGATCACATGCGCGAGTCACTGGAGTCGTGTAAACGATCGGACCGGCTCGTGTGAGCATAATTATACAGTTTGATAGTTTGGGGCGGAGATAATGGCTATCAGTTTCCAAAGAGCAAGATGGTGAGAAGCAAATCATTTTCTTCTATTGGCCTTCGATAAAGTTCAAATACAATTAGAATTTACAATTACGTTCTCGATTACAGTTGATTGCCGGTGCAGTAAACTTCACCCGGGAGAACAGCGGTTCTTTGTGCTGGGAATTGGTAGGCTCGTGATCAGGGAATTTACAGGGAATTTATTTAATTTTTAAATGAAAATAAATCGGACAACTTTTGAGAAAAGACACCACAGCTCAAACAGGCTTCAGTCGCATGATGGCCCCAAAACTACAAGATATATTAATCTAACGGCCTTCGGTATTTTTATCACGCAGTAATTTAATATATTTTTGCTGTCAAAGAGCTACTGTAGGTTTGTATTTTTACGTAGGTTTATTAAAAGATTATCATTCGGATTTCTTGTGAACATTTGAATCAGTTCTACCTTGTGTGTTTTTCAAAGAGCTCAATTTTTTTTTGCTGTACGGGCTCGCGCAATTGTGATAGTTTTTCAATGTGATTTGAGGCCATGCGAGGAATAATTATTAGTGATCTTCTCGCTAACTTGTGACAACGCTAGGGGCCCTTTTAATTACTTTGACAAAACTACAGATCAAATATAGTTCACTTGAATGCGAGAAAACTCGTGTACATTACTAATTCCGACAAATGTCGGAATTAAAGTTTTAGGTATGATTTTCTAGGTCAACAAAATGTTCAAGAACTTCAGAGATGTCGCCCAGGACTCGCATGCATGTAGCCGAACATATGAACTCGCTGACATACCCATAAATGCAAATAGCTTCAACAAACCAACAAAGCAGGTTTCAGTTTTGGAAAAAAATGTCAAAGTTGTTTAAAAACAACTGAATTCCTAACGAACTGTTGTACACCTGAGTGCATGAAAGCTAGTGCATGCAGCTTCTTGTTGCTAATACTTAACAAATAAAGAAGCTTTAGACATGCTTTATATTGGAATACAAATCTATATTGTTTTGTGCTTGTTTCACATCTAGTTTTTTCACTCTTCCTTATCCCAATCAGAACAGACGAGTTCGGTGCACATGGCGCGAAATACAGTATTTGTATAGGAATCCGATGCTAAATAATTTCGTTATATCGAATTTCTGAAATATTTACCGTCTGCAAACTTAAAGATACCAGCAAAAGATTAACTGTTCAAAATTTGAGAGATGTTTGCACGCTTCCCAAATAAAGTCTTGCTTTATTTTTAGCCGTGCAAATTTTCAGCGGAGGTGACGTCATTTTACTCACTCAACATGACAACATATGTGGAGCTACATGTACTTTTCACACAAACCGGCTTCGCGTGAACGAATAAGTAAAGTACAATATTTTACTATTTAGAACGCACTTCAGTATTATGGCGGACGTGATTTTAGCTCTCGAGTCGGCTGGTTTCCAGGCTAACGTGATTTTGACGGTAAACTCTACGCAAAATTCATAGTTTAATTTGGCTTTGCCAATATTTGTCACTGAGTTGGATATTTCCGCCACTGTTTGTCCTATTGGAAGACTAAAAAGTGCCACAAGAAATGGTTGAATTTCATCGTAGTGGCAAGTAAACAGTAATTAAGTCACAATACAAACATTATAGAGCAGATTTCGTATGAGTGGGACAAACTACGGCATGTCCGTTCATGTGCTGTACTGTAACTCTGTGATTTGATTGGATCGGCTGGACAAAAACAATGGGAAACCATTTCACGTCAGGGGCGTAGCCATCATTTTGCATAGGGGGGGGGGGGGGGGGGGGCATCCACCAAACTCACGAATTTCGCGACTGCAGTACTCTTTTACATACATGTAGAGAATCTCGTCTATTCAGGTACATCTCAGTTTTCAGTCACCAACCTTTTCCAGTAAGAATCCCGGTAAATATAATCACTTAGCTTATTAGGTGCGTTACTTGACGCTACTTTAGACATAAGACATAAGACATAAGACATAAGACATAAGACATAAGACATAAGACATAAGACATAAGTTTATTACCAGCCCTTATCCTATACAGGACATCGGTTACGCTAATAATAATATAATATAACAGCAATGATAGAACTGCAACAAGACTATTTAAGTGTACAATGACTTCTTACTACTTTAGTCTTTACGGCGTTCTTTCCTTAAAACACTCATAGACGTACTTAGCCACATGTACAGTGTTTTGAATTTCATGTGGCGGATTGATAAGGAGGAGGAATATCTCATTTTCCGTAGATGGTTTATTTTCTTATTTAACTGCCTTTCTAATTTTTTAAATAGCTCCATATACGTTTCATATAATAAAATTTGCATTTGACGAGAAAATGCCTTCTGTATTGCATTTTGTACAATTCTTTCTTCTAACTTTTGATATGGCCTTAAATGCCTTCCTACTTCAATTTGAAGGCAGTGATTGCTGATTCGGAGTTTGGTTAGACTTAGATATCCTGTGCTTAACTACACTTACGTTTTTGAGATATTCCTCTTGGGTGCATGTAATTATATTTAAATAATCTATATGTTCCTACGTTATTGGAATGAGATGGATTTTTTCTTTCGTCGTTATGAATTTCTCCATGCCAGTTTTGGATTTCGATATCTTTGGATCTTTGACCTAGATTGTTGAGTATTCTCTTTACGAGAAACGTTGAAGGGTCTTCACTAAAATTTAATTACCAAATGAAGCTGAAACCAAGTAGGTCAATTACGTTTTTTAGTTTCTCTGTCCAGCTGTACGAGTGGGCCCTATTAATGCAATCAAACATTGCCTTGTCTGATAATTTTGACTTATCTGATGATAAATACGATGTCCATAATGAAAAGCTTCTATTGATTGCTTGATGCTTCAGGGCAGCCTTCCCAACTCAGCCCGACACGCGTTATTTACTGCGGTCTTGTTGACCCCCAAGAGCATTTTGCAAAACTTCACGTGTACCTGTTCAGCTGGATCTTTGTCTAGATTTGTTTTCATATCTACTCCCCAGACTTCGCTCCCATAGAGTAATATTGGTCTGATTAAGCAACAATTCAAAAAGCCTTGCAGTTATTGAAATGTCTGTTCTAAAATGCTTTCCCATCTCTTTTCTGAGTCTAAATAATGCTTTTAGGGCCACTTGTTTTAGTTCTTGTCTTGCAAAAGCTAGAGTTCCAACAGATGTAAAAGTAAGCCCAAGGTATTTGTATTTTTTAACATTGTCTAATAATTTGTTATCGTAATAGAATCGATAATTATTTAAGGTCTTTCCATTATTGTTAAATATCATAATTTAGTTTTTTCTAAGTTAACATTAATTTTCGATATTGAACAATAGATTTTGAAGAACTGATTTTTGTAAACCGGTGTAAGACTTAGACATTAAAACAAGATCATCCGCATACAACAGACAGTTAATTTTTTTGACTTGTGCTTCAACTAAGTCTGATGTATTCTTGTTAAATGTTTCTGGTAAGTCGTGAAGCAAAAGATTAAACAGCGTCGGTGACAACATACATCCCTGCTTCACGCCGGCGAAGCATTTAAAGCTTGGTGATATCTGGTCCTCAGTTTTGACCACAGATATGTCATTTGAATACATGGAGGTAATCAACGAATACATTTTTCCAGTTATCCCTACTTTCCTCATTTTTTCAAATAGTTTATTCAGTCGTGGTATACGTCTATCGAAGGCTTTTTAAAGTCTACAAAACATGCAAAAAGCAAATACCTTTTCCGCTTTGGCCTGCTTTTAACATACTTATCTATAAGTGTCTTGAGAATAAATATGCTATCGACTGTTCCATGCTTTTTTCTAAATCCCCCTTGCCCCCCCCCCCCCCCCCCCCCCCCCCACCCCCCCGTCTGGCTATGCCCCTGAGCGTCACAGCATGCCGTACCGTAACCATGCTGTAGTCATGCTGTAGTTTGCCCCACTCATACGAAATGTGCTCTAAATGTACGGCACCGCCAGGGGTCTCGTAAATTTACTTCTTATTTTATGCAACACCCGTAAGTTACGGTGACACTGTAGTTAAGTGTTACGAGCGTTTTATGCAACCGGACTCCAGCACGTTGTTGACCGAATAAATCCCTATCCAATGGATAAGTATTAACCAAACTAGATTATTGTATCCACTGGATAGGCATTTATCAGGTGGATAGCGTTATCCACCCTTTTCAACAACTGGGGCTCGAGCGCATAGGTTTCCATATTAGAAACGACTTAATTAAACCGATACAATTACTCCGGTTTTGTGTTTGACGTAAAAATGCAAAAAATAATGCAAAAATCCCTCGAGGTTGTTTTTCAAAGCAACAGTTGATTTGTTTTATAAAACCCAGTTAGTGTTGACTGACTGTATTGACAGAATGTTAACGTTGTACAAGCTTGTTTTTCACTGAACTATTTATTGTCCTCGACTGTTGTAAATCAACCTAAACGTGTACAGTCAACTCTCTCCTGCGACCACCTCCCGTAAGCGACCACTTTACAAAAGAACCGTTTTTTTCCTCAGTCAAATTCTGTTGTAAAAACTCTCTCGTAAGCAACCAATGCAAAATAATTTAATCGACCGCGACCACTTTTTAGTCTCAATACTGGACATTTCTATTGTTTATTTGTTTCCGATAAGCGACCACCAAAGTAGATTGTACTGTATTTTTAGAAAATCATTACTCGGATACCACAAAGTTCAATTTTTAATGGCGCTGACAGATAAGAAACTAAAAAAGATTGTAACTCCTGCTCTTAGCTATGTTGTTATGGTGACAGCGCGCTAGAGCTGTGCTAGAAGTCTGATCCGTTTAGCAATCACTTGGGCTACCTGTGTTGCTTTTTCCCTTAAGCGACCACCTCCCGTAAGCGACCACTTTGTCCGTGCACCAAGGTGGTCGCTTAAGAGAGAGTTGACTGTAGTACAATACAAGGAGCACGATAAGATCAAGAGAGACCGATTCGGTAGCACGCGATATTATACTAAAATCGGGATTTTTTGGCATTCGTGTTTATAAACTGTATGTCGTAATGAGTCGATTTAGCGCTCTGTATCACATGAGTGGCCCAATTATCAATAACCGCCTCAATATTCCATATATCAGCAATCAAGCTACAGTTGTTCTGTTTTATGTACCGATCAAATTGAAACATCCTCCCAACCGGGCATTTGAATGTTTGGATTGTTCAAATTCCTGTCCGGCGGGACAAAATGTTGTTTAAATGCCCCACTAGGCGATCAAATGCCCCTACCCCAGGGACATGGTATTAGTTGTGACACCGCATTTTGTTTTTGACACAGTTTAAATATTCTTAAGCAATTTACATTTTAATACCTTCAAATGAAGCACAAAGCTTTTGAACTCCCTTTTAAGCAGAATGTTGTCCTTTGAAGTGACCTAAAGTGACCTCCCGCTCCAATTCCAGACTTGTTCAAATTCTTCCCCACCCCGAGGACAGCAACCGATGTCAAATTCCCTACTCCCCACGTAAACGAGTGAAATATGCCCGGGGGAGGGAGCGTGGGGGTGGGTATGTAGATGTTTACATTAATATGGTATCTAAACCGTAGTATGTAGTCTTGATCTTTATCGCAGCTGTAATTTAATGCGTCGTCACGCAACACTCTACCCTAGTGTACCATTTTGAGTTATTTATAATCGGATTGTTTTCTCATCCCAAATAATACTTTGTCTATATATTTCTCGAGACAAGAGATGGGTCAAATATTCTATCACCAATCTAGCGGAGATTTCACGGTGATTAGCTATAGGCTACGGTTGGATAGATCATCAATGGTTAAAGTCACCGGGGAATCACTGCTGTTTCGAAAATGTTGTTCCCAGTGATTCGCCACCGGGCTCGTAGATAGATCCCAGAAAAATAAATCGCCATTTTGTGAACTCGCTTTTAGGGTGATTTGGATCGAGTTGGTATGTTTTATTAATCAAAAGTGACATAGTTTGTATTTTCTATGATAAGCAATTCTTTTTACGAATTATATATTTTGTAAATCCGTCGAGGTATATTATATTCTAAACCACAAAAATAACTAGCAAAAACCGGATCGAAGTCCACCAATCAGATTACAGATACCATTTAACTGCAACACGTAAATCTCGTTTCCTCACGCGTCCGAGGATGTTCCTGCGTTGTGATTGGTGCACTTTCCTGTGTTGTGATTGGTTAACTTTTCTTACTTAGCTCAACTTCACCAAAGAAACGAAAACAAAACGTTGGAGTTCTTCATAGAACCTGATTCTGTGTTAGAAAGAACACAATCTCTTAAAAAGGACGTCAGTAGGTCCACAAAATTAACAGGAAGTGTTCGTGATGAAGATAGAATAGTTTCTTCATTCAGTTTATCGGGTGAAAACAGATTATCATTCAAACAAGGAATTCGACAATGTGCAGGTTTCATAGCCGGGTAAGCTTTTTTATTGAAGTTGTTTTAGCTAGAACTCGTTGAATTTTCTTTGAACTGCTGCGGTTATTTTTCTAATCATTCTCTACTGCTGAGAGCGGTATATCAACTGGAAAATCTCTCCTGCTCATATTGTAGTAATAATTAGTTCGGTGTTTTAGCAAATGCCATCCTGAATCAGTTTACTTTTAGTCTGCCGGTTTGAAAAGAATCTTCATCTTGAAACCTTGGTAAAGAACTTGAAAAACACTAGTTTGTATTAGTGTGTAGAAATACTACCTTAGCCTAATCAATAAGAACTCTTCATGTAATATTAAGTGTTTAATACATGCATAAATTTCAGTTTAATTCTGTCTTTATTTCTCTCTTCTCAACTAACGGTTTGTGTTGTTTTCTCTTCACAGTCGACCCTCGTCGCAGCACAGTTCAAGTAGAAAATGTTTTTCTTGGAATACAACTAAGAATATTAACAAGGAACAGAATGGGAGAGTTGTGCTTTTGTCCTGAGGAATCACTACGTGTTAAAATGGAGGATAATGAAGGACGGCAAATAGACGTAAAGATTGTTTATAATGAAAAGGAAAACGGCAATAACATTCTACACCAAAAACCAGTGAAGGAAGGAGAGTACAGAATTACAACAACATTTGAAGGACACGACATTGATGAGAGAATTGTAAATATTATCAGTGAATTGAAACCTGTTAAAACGTTTGGTTCTTATGGTAAAGGAAGAGGACAGTTTAATTGTCCATGTGGCATAACAGTGAATGAACAGCAGTGTGCTCTCATAGCGGACACCCATAACCACCGAGTTCAAGTATTTAATAGCAGTGGAGAATATCAACGTCAACTTGGTGGTGAGGGAAGCAAAAAAGGACAAATGAAAACACCTTGCGGAGTCGCAGTAGATAAATACAATAATAATATTATTGTTAGTGACATGGGTAATAACAGGGTTCAAGTGTTTTCAGTAGATGGAGTGTTTATTCGTAGTATTGGTGAGGGGAGAGTTGAGAGTCCTTGTGGAGTATGTGTTTGTAACCAGGGTAATGTTGTGGTGTGTAGTCAGGAAGATAAGGGAGGCGTAAAGATGTTCAGTAGAGATGGAGTGTTTATTAGAGAGTTTGGTAACCAATATACAGACCCATCCTATATAACGTACACTGACGGTACATATTTTGTATCGTATCCTGCTGAACATTGTATACGTGTGTTTGCCGATGATAATGGACAATTCGTTCGTCAGTTCGGTTCACTTGGACAAGGTAATGGTCAGTTTAATTCTCCCAATGGCCTTACAGTGTATGGACACAGTTATCTACTGGTCTGTGACTGGGGTAATCATCGTGTTCAGGTGCTAACACAGGAAGGTGAATGTGTGAGTATATTCGGTAGTGAAGGTTCTAATCTTGGTGAGATGTGGTTTCCAGTAGACCTGACAGTTCTCCCTGATGGCCGTACTGTGATGGTGATAGAACCCAACAACCATCGTGTTCATGTATGGCGTTAGTGTAGAACTGAATCCACTCTACTCTATCAACACACAATATCTACAACCTTCAACACGTAAGTACAACATCTACAACTGTTCCTATTTATCACAACTATTTTTTTTGGCATTTTTACGAGTTAGATTTTTTTTCTCCGATAAAACTCGCGCGTATTTTTTTATTGCTGTCTGTTTTCTCGACAATGTTTAGTTTGAAATATTTTCTTCCTTCCTTTTTATAACTTTTCGTTCTTATTCTTTTATAATAGACAACAGGTTTTATTATGGATGCATTTTTCATTATTTTACTGAAACATTTATCAAACTATTCTTCTTCTTTTTTGCATTTTTACGAGTTGGATTTTTTTCTCCGATAAAACTCGCGCGTTATTTTTTATTGTTTTCTGTACAATGTTTAGTTTGAAATGTTTTTTCCCTTCCTTTTTATAACTTTTCGTTCTTATTCTTTCATAATAGAAAGCAGGATTTATTATTGATGCATTTTTCATTATTTTACTGAAACAACCAAGTTTGTTTGCCGTGTAAATGGGAGCTTACTGTTTGTAAACTTCACTACTGATTAGTGATTATCGGTTTAATGTTTTCCTGTAAACTATTTCTGTCAAATTGTCAAGAGTTCTTTTAGAACTAATTAAGCTTGACTTTACTAAAACAGTCCAGTTTATAAAAGAGAGAATTTCACTGATGCAAAATTAATTTAGTTGTAGTTTCTTTGTAAAATTAATGTCAGCTAAGTTTTATTCACAGAACTGTTTCAGTGTCTAAACAGATAAGCAATGATATTTATAAAGTGGTTCGTTTTTTTTGTAGTTGTCAAATGTTTTAGGTGGTAAACACAAATTCTTTTGATTGTTTCTTTGATGCACATATCATAAATTCAGAGCCTTAACTTTAAACCTTTATTCATTTGATCGAGAATTCTTGTCACAGACCAGTAAATGGCTTATTCCATACACTGTCTTTCTGGCGAACAAATTCTCCATTGTTGTCATGTTCATCAGGATATTAACATGCTGTTAGTGTACTTATCTCGTATGTTGTCTTGTATATAGAGTGGTGTGTATATATTGCAATTTGTAGTGTCAATTCATGGGGTATGTGAACTTAGGTAGTTTTCTTTTAACAGAAACAGCAATTTCATTAAATGTGTATAGAGAAACTAATTCTAAAGTAAAATATATTTTCCAGCACGTGATAAACCGTTATTTTGTTATTTTGTATCACTTTAAAGTTGTACATTCAGTCAATTAAATAGTTCTATTTGATTACACTTGAATCCTGTTATTTGAGGAATATTATTGGTTTTGTATTAACTATGACCCAGTTCTACATGTACAGTATGTGTAGAGTATTATTTAATTATCTAAATGATACTGTCACAATAAAAATGTCATGTATGTACATGTAAGGTCATCGCAAAAAAAATCATGTTTTTTATTAATCACGGTAACATTAAATGTTGCTGTTCCAAAATGGCGATTGAATATTTGGTCAGTGTAATGTCAGTTTGTTTTTTCACTGCAAATGTGTGAGAATCCTGAAAATATTTTGTTTGCCATTGCCCAAACTACCCTTTTTTTAAAAAAGCCCCCCAAAAATAGGTTTAAGACTGACCCAATGTTTTGGAAAAATTGAAGATTGAAAAAAGATGGAAGAATATTTTTCTAACTACACCAGCAACCACAACTAAACATGAACATTTTTACGAGAGTCTTCAACTGAAGCCAACTTGGTTCCAGATCTCCTGCTGTTTTCTTTGTTTAACCGACCGACCCACCACCATAAACCATAGGGCAATAGTAAACACAACATTTGATTGGGATGGCCTAATTAAACAAATGTACATTTGTATCAAAAGAAGAATAAATGTTGTTGTACAATGTACATGCACTTCCGTATCAATTTGTTGTTTTACAATTATAACAGAAATGGATTATAGCAGTTGTGGGTAAGATTTTAAGATATGAGTTTGGTGATCTGTTAACAGTTAATAAGGGGTTGGACATGTTACCTGACCAAAGTGGAGGACGGGGGTTAAAAGAGCATTATCAGAACCCCTCATTTAATTGAAGGGTCGTTAAACATTGACAATTAATAAAGAAGGATTCAATGATTTTGGATTCCTTTAAATATTATGGAGTATGGGATTTTCCAGGTAATTGTGAAACTTGTAAAAATGGACTAATTATTTGTTACTTCAATGCTACCTGAAAAATGAGTAACTCAATTTTTTAAATAATGTATTTCCTTCCATATAAACCACAGGTTTTTAACCTTTCACATTTTGAAAGTAACAAAAAATAACCTCTGTTAGGAGTGCAGCTTCATGAGTTTTTACAGAAACATTTTTTTCTGCAATTATGGCTGTAAACAATCCTAAAATTTGGGGGGGGGGGCAAAATGATTTTGGGACATTTTCATTGATGACTTCTGTCAATCCCTCTTCTGAGACTGGGTAGAGTGGGGTAACAGTGCCGGCCTACCCTATGCGACTGAAATAATGGAAATGCTACATGTACAACAATGGAGCACAAGTATCAGTGAGTTTTTTCTAGGCAAGCTCTAATTCTCCTTCATTTTACAAAGTAAAGCTCACTCAGTCCATTTGCTTGTCGTCATCTCTGACATGGGGCGCTCCTCTATATTGAACTCTGATAAGTGTATTCTGCAATCCTTTAAGGAGAAAATGTTTGCCACTACCTTTTAGTGTAATATTATTTATTTTCTATTAAATACAGTCTGATGGCATTCACTTCACCTATTTATAGTACCCTACCTTTTTTTTGCATTATGCAAATTAGAGCAGCCCTACTGGAATAGGGGCTATAATATATAGTGAACATATTACTGTAGCTGGCCTTTCTCTTTTGGGGGATCTTGAGCCCATCAATTTATTTTAGTAATTATTCGTTAGGGATACCTGTCAATAAAATAATGACCTGCTTCTCTGTTTGTGACTGGCTGAATCCTTTTAACGATTGCATGAGACTCAGTGAAAACGTCAAGATATTAAATTCCTTCTCCCAAATACTGACAACATACACAGTATGCGGGAGGCGGTCCTGACGGTCCTGTACTCTGCCGGACACGAAAAACCGCACACACAATTTATTATAACCTCAACATGCAAAATTGTAAAGATACAATGTATGATATTGCACTGTTAGTTAGATCCAACTGCTCAGACTGTTATCACGAAAACCACACAATGTGGTAAGTGGAGACATTACATAAATATAATCTGATAATTTGATGTACTCTGCCGGACACGAAAAACCGCACACACAATTTATTATAACCTCAACATGCAAAATTGTAAAGATACAATGTATGATATCGCACTGTTAGTTAGATCCAACTGCTCAGACTGTTATCACGAAAACCACACAATGTGGTAAGTGGAGACATTACATAAATATAATCTGATAATTTGATGTACTCTGCCGGACACGAAAAACCACAAAAAATTCCACAATATATGTGGTAAAAACTAAGTGGAAACGTATTCCCCAGCCCAATGCAGGAGTACTGACTTCTGAGGGGTGAAAGTCTGAATCTACTATAAAAACCGTTAGGTAATAACTGGGTAATGTCAGGAAAACTAATGTAACAAAATTAAATGTTTGAAGAGTCTGTAATTAGGTTACACGTAGAGTCAGGACCACGAATGATGAAATGTAACTGACACATCCTTAAGTACTAACGTTCCCGCCAAAACTTAGCTGACCATATAAGGATTGATCCACAGGGATACCAATACAGTCTTTAGGATAAGGAACTCATTTCTCTTTTTCTTTTATCCAAAGAGAAATATCATATTATCTTAAACTTTATTGATGCTCCAAGGGTCAAAAATAGAAATAAAGGAAAAGCAAATGTTACAATAATAATGGCAAAATTAGAAAGCATAAGCTATTTGGGCCACGTCAGGCAAAAAGGACTCAGACAATAAAATGTAAATATTGTTTGAATTTGCTTTTCGTTTTGTATGCATGCATGTACATGGCTATTAGGATCTGCATCGCAAGTGCCACATTTTGCTACTTAAACAGTGTTGATTTGATTTAGTTGACAAGTGAAATAGAGAACAAAATTGTATACAAGGTTTGATTGCAATTTTAGCAGTTGCAAATGGACTGCCTACAGTCATTCTGCCCGTTGTACCTCATGATTTTAGCAATAGTACAAGTTATCATCTGTTGTTCATGTTACTTATTGTTTTACTCTTTAAAACCAGCAGGTATAAATGAATGTCATACAACAAAATCATCCCCTATATTTACTCAGGTCACCAGTTGATACCAGCTAATCCTTTTTCGATTAGATGATTGGTCTTATCAGTTTACATAAAGTTATTATTAATTATTACAAGATTCCTAATTTGTAATCGGGCCTTTGAATCAAAATCACGTAAATAATTTCACTGGCCTTGTCAGGAACACAACATTATAGTCTGGTCCCGGATGTACACTACGTCATGGCTCATTAACATTACATATGCACAGGAAGTGTGTCTAACTACTACAAACACTACAAATACATGTAGCCTTAGCCAGAACCTTGCTTACAAGAGATATCTGGTCATCTCAACCAGACTCGCACAGCCTGCACAAGCTACATTTTCCTTTCAGTGTAATCCAATTCTGAATTAAACAAAGTTTAGCTGAAAAGAGTATAAGTAGGCAAACTCTCCTATTAACCTTTGCTTACTCCTGCTAAACACAGCAAATCCTAATGCGTATAACCCCCCCGTTTTATACAATGTATGTCAAGCAACACTCCAATCAGTATCCTTGGGATTCAGGGTGGGTGCTGATTACCAGATGACACACTTCTTAGCAGGATTCATTGGGCTCTCCACGGGACACTTGAATGCTTGTGAAAATTCCTTCAGGTTCAATAATGTCCCAAGAACTCTGTGAACATGTGAAAACAAAAGTGTTAAAATATAACACAAGGCAGAAATATACAATTTCAATAGGTGTATCTTAGTTTGTATCTTTTCCAGGAAACAGTCACGTGCTGCGGATAATGTGATCCCATTAATTGGAAGGACTTTACTGGGTGGCAAACAAAGTTCAAAATGCTGATTTTGAAAGATTGACGATCGATTGATTTACAAACAGGTTTTGCTACAACACTATTGATCTTGTACAAACGCCTTTAAATAAAATAATGAAGTCAGATTTTTTTGCCATCCACTTAACAACCACGTCATTGCATTTCTGCAAACGGCCCAAGATTGACGATCGATTGGAGGTGAAACTGACATTTTTATACAAACAGGTTTTGCTATAACACTTATCGCCTTTAAATAAATGAAGTCAGATTATTTTGCCATCTAGTACAACCATGTGATTGCATTTCTGCAAACGGCCCATTCCTTATCCACCTGAACTTGTTTGTTCAAAGCAAGAGTAATGTAAGCACTACCCAGGGGTTAAATCACTAACCCAAAGTTAAACTGTGCAGATTTCAGATTATGTACTACAGTGTAGCTTGATTAGCTTTTAACTTATTTCTATAGGCAATCCAATTACCTTTATATCGAATTTTCTTTTCCTATAGCAGTATAAATGTATTTTCCCCTTTTTTGGTACGTATGAATAACCTTCTTGTTGTTGATTACACTGTCTTAGAGATTAAGTGCTATCCTTAAGCTATAAAGTTACCCTTGCTTTGAACAACCAGGCCTTTTTCTTGTCTGCAGCCAGATTATAGACTAACAATTTAGTGAGCTGTTGATAACAACCAGGCCCTGTTCTTGTATTCAGCCAGATTACAGATTAAAATTTAGTAAGATGTTGATAACAACCAGGCCCTGTTCTTGTGTCCAGCCACATTATAGACTAACAATTTAGTAAGGTGTTGATAACAACCAGGCCCTGTTCTTGTTCTTCGCACAAAAGTGGACAAGGGAGGGAAAACCACGAGCGATCACAGCGACGTGAAACTGACAAGCCGGAAACCGAGCCACGATCAAGAGAACAACACAAAGCACAAGTCCCGAATGAACTAGCCCCAGGGCCACGCGAGCAAACACAGAGCCCACAGTAGTCGCCGGTTCTTTAACCATGCCTAAATTACATTTAGTCTCGACTAAACCAGGCCTAAGACTTCTCTGGTTGACATAGTCTTATGTCCGTTTCAGACGGTGAACTCTTCATGCACCAAACTTAATACAAGTAAGTTTGATGTCGAAGCAACTGGTTGATTCAGATGGTGAAGTTAAGTAATGATCCAGATAAAAACTGTAGTGCTCCATGGCAAGGAACGTTAAAAGGTGTTAATTTTCTATAATTACTCTTTCTCGTAATTTCATTGGTTGATACTTATAAATTCAATAGAAACTCATCATAATAATGCATTTTCATTCGATATTTATTTGTGGTTTGAATTTATTTTTGATCAAACCAACTATGGTTTAATTTTGAAGAATATCGTGTGTGGGGAAAGTTCTCAAATTTGTATTTGAAAAATCTTTTGTTTTCTCTATTATATTATATTGATTGGATATTGGTGGCTTGTCTGAGTTTTCACAGAAAAAAAGAGCCAATATAGCATAAAAAAATATTGATTTTCGAGATGTAATTTGTACTATAGAGGTTTTGCACCACCACGTGATGGCAGCCATGTTGGTGGCCAGAACAATAGAATGTTATTCCTTTGAGATTTAATTTTTCACATGATTGAACAAATCTCATTGTTCTGGCCACCAACATGGCTGCCATCACGTGGTGGTGCAAAACCTCTATAGTGCACCTCCTAATAAAGGCACTAAGGCTGATGATAATTATTCAAGCAAAATCATATGTGGTAGAGGCTCATTGCCTCAGAACAATGGATTCTACTACAGTTCTTATCTGGACCATTACTGAATTCATTGAACTGATTGTGGCAATTAGGAAATCTGGGTCTAGAATATAAATTAAATTTCAAGATGGCATAATTTAATATGCATTAATTAGACTGTTTGTTGCATGAAAAAAGTAGCATTTGAGTTAACCACTCCAGAGTTCCACAATGCAACATGTGCCGAACCTAATTCATCTGCTGCACCTAGCTAATCCCAACTGATCGATTTAGCTTGTACATTTGTTGTCCCAATTCAGGTCACCTGACTTTTCCCTTGAGTAATGTCTTCTTGTTTTTATATACATGTAGTATTACATGCATGTACCTCAAGAGTTAATGTATAAATTTCGCTATTATTGGAAAACAAAGTACTGGGAAGCTCTAGAGAGCTGTCTCATGTTCTGAATTGGGACAACGAATGTACAAGCTCAATCAGTCAATTGATTCAGATGCCACACTTCTATGGAGTGGTTTATAATTAGTGTCAAAAACAACATGTGTTTTCTTTTAA
This sequence comes from Actinernus sp. WN-2022, assembly GCA_030867875.1. Taxonomy (NCBI): domain Eukaryota; kingdom Metazoa; phylum Cnidaria; class Anthozoa; order Actiniaria; family Actinernidae; genus Actinernus; species Actinernus sp. WN-2022. Next base: position 150,891 of record JAOWCC010001632.1, read on the forward strand.
GTAATGTCACATGTATGAACTACACCAAGAACAATAGACCCTGCGCAATCAGCATATCCGCACATATGATTTTGATAGAATATGCCTAAAGTGCTGTTTGAGATGTTCACAGTCAAAGTTTATATACAAGTGAAAATTGTAGGAATCTGTCTGCTGTTTACCATTTTTTACTGTGAAAACGAAAAGAAAATACCATCTAGCCAATGGGAAAGTGAGAAAACAAAATATTTTTGAATCACCAATTTGAAAACGTTCCCCACATACAAATTTCTCCCAAATCAAACCATAGTTATATAGTTTGATCAAAAATTTAAACTTCAAAAATTAGCTAATGAAAGTGCATTATTTCAATGGTCTTCTATTTAATGAAATTATAAGAAAGAAGAATAGAAAATTAACATCTGTTAACATTCCTTGTCATTCAACTGTTCCTTTCTTATCTGGAGCCTGTTTTAGGATCCCCTTTCTTTACTTTTCTGCTTATTTAATACCCCTGGACATATAGACTAGCTAAACTCTTTTGTTCCTTTAATAAATTCCATGCTTATTGTTGAATTTTCAGGCTGATTACTGCTGGCCATTAAATACATAGCCAGCAGTAATCATACAGTTAGTATAGTATTACAACCCATTCTATGACATTTAAGTGTTAACCCAGCTATTGTGAACATGCAATCCCTCATTATGGACTAAGGAAACTATAGCTACATGTAGCTGGAATAAGGAATACAAATGGCATGTATATAGCAATACAAGCCTGCTAGAACTAAGGGACTAACTGGAGTATTAGGACTATGACAGCATCTGCTAGAACTGAGGCAACTAATCGGACTAATTTAGGACTGTGACTAGCATACAGCAATACAACCCAGCCAGAACTAAAGGGTACTAACTGGACTAAGGACTATGACCAGCATGCAGCGATACAACCCAGCCAGAACTAAGGATACTAACCGGACTAAGGACTATGACCAGCATGCACTGATACAACCCAGCTAGAACTAAGAGTACTAACTGGACTTATCTATTAGGACTATGACCAGCATGTAGCGATACAACCCAGCCAGAACTAACGATACTAACCGGACTAAGGACTATGACCAGCATGCAGTGATACAACCCAGCCAGAACTAAGGGTACTAACCAGACTAAGGACTATGACCAGCATGCAGTGATACAACCCAGCCAGAACTAAGGGTACTAACCAGACTAAGGACTATGACCAGCATGCAGCGACACAACCCAGCTAGAACTAAGAGTACTAACTGGACTTATCTATTAGGACTATGACCAGCATGCAGTGATACAACCCAGCCAGAACTAAAGGTACTAACCGGACTAAGGACAATGTATTTTCGATGTGGGACATGTTTTTGTGAGGAACTAATTCATCCCACATCAATAGCAAGGTGGGAGAAATCAAAGCTTAAGATTTTATGTGGTGCATATCATTAGTACAATGCAATATATGTGGCAATGTTGTATCGGATATTTTCATATAATGGCTCACCGAAGTGGCCCGCCATTGTATATCTGATACAACATTGCCACTCATATCATAAATAGTATTAAACAGTCAAAAAAACTGTCATAGCGACCAGTGCAATCCCGTTACATTTTGTACCTATGAACAGCCATGGAACCAAACCGTAAATAGTAACCGTGAACAGTAGTCACAAGCAGAGGGAGCAACCCATGTAGTGGCCCTCCAAGCCTACATGTAGCTCTGGCAATAACCTTTTGACAGGAATTTTGTCTACAAGTACTTAATAATTACTACAAGTACTTGATATACATGTACGATAGCTTGATATACAGTTGGACATCTCGTATACAACCCCCTCTCTTAAGCGACCACCTTCAATAGGCATTAAGGGTGGTTTCTTATAAAGAATAGATTGTTGGGTTTGATCTCATCCTTTAGATACATGTAGTTTGATATACAGTTGGACATCTTGTATGGGACCCCCTCTCTTAAGCGACCACCTTCAATAGACATTAAGGGTGGTTTCTTATAAAGAATAGATTGTTGGGTTTGATCTCATCCTTTAGATACATGTAGTTTGATATACAGTTGGACATCTCGTATGCGACCCCCTCTCTTAAGCGACCACCTTTGATAGACATTAAGGATGGTTGGCTATCAAGAATAGATTGTTGGGTTTGATCTCATACTTCAGATATACAGTTGGACATCTCTTATGTGACCCCCTTTCCTATTTAAGCAACCACCTTTGATAGACATTTACATGTAGGGTGGTTGCTTGTAAAGAATAGATTGTTGGGTTTGATCTCATACTTTAGATAGGTTCATATACAGTTGGACATCTCGTAGTATGTGCATGTTTCTGGTTATTCTGTTTGTTATTGGTGTGTTTCTGGTTGTTATCCTGGTTGTTATTGTACAGTATGTTACATTGTATTTGTAAAGTTTACCTATTAAACATTTCCTCCCCTTCATAAAAAGTAGAAAGGGTGGAGAACTCAACAAAATGCCAAGTTTTACCAACAAATTCAATTCAAATCAAGTTCAAACTCTCCAAATCCCTGCACTCTAAAAAAAAGCTACCCACTTTCAACCCAAATCCTTCATAGAACAAGTCTAAATACATCTGAACTATTACAATTTTCATTGAAGTGTGACCCTAAAAGTTTCAAGTCTCATTTCGAAAGATGTTTCAAAGTCTGATTTTGTTAGAAGTACGCATGCGCACATAACGAGAGGGACTGAGTTAGACGATTAGTCACTTGGAAAATAAATGATGTGTTTAAATCAACAAGCGCTTTCATGGCACAGTGCGACAATCCCAGGATTAATATCTACCAGGCGTTCCTTGTGATTCGGCCAAGTTAATTAAGCCTGACCGGGCAAGGTTAATAAGTGGATGGGTGACCGTCAAGGTAAGTGGTACAGTAAGGTGTGTCAGGGGGGATGTGAACAAAATTGAGAGGCACTGGGAAGGAAGGGGGAGGAAGTAGAGGGGAGGGGTGGGTTGTCAAAAAGTATTTTGTAGGGGAGGGGTGGGTGATTTTTTTTCTTTTTAAATCCCCCCCCCCCAAAAAAAAAAAAAAAAAAAACCTTTTTTTATGAATCCCCAAAAAATAAAAAATCCCTTTTTAGAATCATTGAGAAACAATACCCCTACCCAAACCACTAGACCATGAGTGAATTGCCTGGTAGCCATTGTTTTTTCAGGTGTTTATATCAACTAATGATGAGTAGGTGCATAAATTATAATAGTATTATACTATAATTGGTAATACAACAACTCACAGAGTGTGCAATGGCATGCGGTCTCCAGTGAGTGGTCCTTACACCAAGGTAAACCCAATAAATAATGTCCTGTCCCTACATGTACATTTAGTATTATTATAGTACCAAGTCTTTCTTGTGTTTACTAGCCATTTTCATTTCAATTCCCTCCTTCCATTTCACACTCATTATGTGAAGGAACTTTCCTTATTATATAAACTAATTGAGATTTTGAGACGCCGATACCAAATTATATTGCCGGCCAGTTGGGAGAAAATATATTCCGTATTCGGTATCGGCGTCTCAAAATCACAATTAGTTTTGTATCACGATTCAACAATTAAGTCGTGAATTGTTAAAAGAAAGAGGAGAATGAAGCACCAAACTTATGCTGATCGTAATTTCAATTCTCAAAAGCGCCTTAGTATATCTATGGCAACGGTTTCACGGCTTGAGTGGCGAAAACTTTCGCGACGTGTTTTTAAATCTCTTCAAAAATTGTGAAAATTGTACTTTTAGCGGATAAGAGTGTTAGATTTCTGATGGAAATTACAATGCCAACCTTACCTTTAGGATTGAATAATTCGTATCTTGTAATTTACAGTGTTTTGAAGGTGAAATTGTAGAAATCTTGCTGTTGAACAAACGACTTTTGAACTTGACCTGGAACCCATGTAACTGCAAGGGCTCGCGCAAGAGCCAATCAGAGGCTGGTATTCTGAGACGCCAATATCATGTTATATTGGCATCTCGAAAGTAAACAAAATGATCAGTGAATCGTGATACTGGTTATTATTCTGGTTGTTATTGGTGTATTTCTGGTTGTTATTGTACGTTACATTGTATTTGTAAAGTTTACCTAAACATTTCCTCCTCTTCAGAAACGAAAAGGCAAGAAACATCTTTACCTCAGCAATAAGTACATTGTATAACATATCTTACCGGTTTAGAAGCAGCTTTGTTCTTTCACACGTCAGCTTACTTAATAAATCATGTCCTGTTCCTGTATACATACATGTATAGTATAGTCTTTGCTGTGTTTATTACATTAGCCATTTTGATGTCAATTTCCTCCTTCCAGTTCTCACGCACTGTTCTTTCATGATCTCAAGTGATATCAAGGCCATCCATGTAGTGTTATTCCCCGTGTTATTGCCTCCATTTTGCCTTTTCACCGGGTATTTCGGCACGTTTTCCAATAATCATAAGTCAGTAGTATAATTTGGTACATCGCAAGTTTCGCATGTTTGTTTGGAGTGAGTCGATCGACTCGCTGGTAAATCACATCTAGCACCTTTGAATCCAATCCAGTGTAGAATCATACCGTACAGACCTTTAGTAACGTATTTATCAGCTCTAAAACACTCCAATAAACTCTGTTTGTGGGTTTTCTTTCCATTTTCTTGTCCATTTTTAACAGAAGCTCCATATTTGAGATTTTAGAAACGGTACGTGCCGCTGACCACAAACAATGTAATGCTCACTAGATTTTGGCGGGAAACAATGACGTCACCACAGGGATCCCAAGCCGCTGGGCATATGGCTGCTTGTTTAAAATGCAATGTAGTCTTGAATATTCGTAGGAAGTATGGCGCACTGCTTTTGTAACCTTTTAAAAATGTTCGAGTTCAATCGAGTCGAATATCACCTGGTCTACATCTCGACTGAAAAACAGTTCAACTACTACTGACTGTAGTTCAGGGCCGGGTTGTTCAAAGCCCGATTAGTGTTAATCCTGGATTAACTCTGCACAAAACCTATTGGTTGTCATGGAAATTAACCCTGGATTAGCACTAATCGGGCTTTGAACAACCCGGCCCTGGTGTGATAGCGATGTGGAAACCAACAAAGGACGTCACTCAAACTGGTTAGCTCAGATTGTTTTGTATCTCACACACAATTCAGGTTACGTTTTTCTGTAAAAGTGTTCAAACCTAAAGTTGTCAAAACTCTAAAAAATAGTCTAGTATTTACAATCTCGGAAACATGGCTCAATTCCACGCTAACCAATGGCAAGATCAGTATAGATGGATACAAGTTGTATAGACTTGATCGTCTACACAAGAAGGGCGGTGGTGTATGCGCTTACGTGCGGAAGGATCATGGCGAACAATATCGTACATCATGGCCGCCGCGCATGCGTAGAATGCATTACACGTCGTTCCAAAATTAGTGAAAACAGTGAAGACAAGGCTTACCTTTTCGCAATTTTCCAATTTGCTGCTTTAATATTTATATTTCTTGAGGTCCACAAGTTTTAATTTCAGTTAACATGCCTGCTCCTGCCCTCGAATATGATTGCTAACAAGTTGTGGATGATTAGACCGGTTCCCGATGCTCTGCTAAAAAACGACCCAAATTAGCTAGAGCCGCCATACATCTTCTGTTAAATACTGTAAAGGCCAGTCAGAAAGCTCAATTACAAAGACTTCCGAGTAGTTCATGTTTGAGGTCCACAAGTTTGAATCTGTTCTGCAGATACCAAAGTAGATTCTAACGCCAGAAAAACGAGTTGAAATACTTGCTGTGGTGGTTCCAAACGTCCTGTAAATAACTGCATTTTAACGCCAAAACTCTCCTTCCCAAACGTACAAAGTTTAAAGGGACAGACCCGACTCGTTCAGCTGTTACATTTCCCTTCGCGCAGGACGTTGAAAACAGCAGCTCGTCCGCCATTTTGACTGTCGAGGTCCATGTAACCTCTCCTCATTCTATAAACACCCATCAACGGCTTTCTTTTTAAAAATAGATTTTCACGTACGCGCCCGCAATGACAACCGCTGACTGTACGAAATTGTTCGCCATGATTACATATTCTGTATTAAACGAGCTTTCACAAATATCCCATGCTAATTTTCAACAGCTCTGGATAAAACTTCAACGCAAGAAATCAAAGTCAGTCGTGATATGTGTGTCATATCGAGAGCCGGCCTGTATCGCTCGAAACGAGCCACAGCATTGGCTTACCCAACAATACAAAACACCCTAACCTTTAGAACGTGCAGTACAAAACAATAGAGCTACGCTATACAGTAAATGGTGCAATCAGAATCCAGGTTTCGAGCGGTACTGTATTACTCCATATCGACCACCAGACTGTCCTCAGTAGTATAGAGGTGGGGGGTACCGGACCGTTTTAGGAAAAATGATCTGATACATCCCCCACCCCAACACTACTCCAATTTTTGGTGCTCGATTTTGTGGTGCTCGATAATTCTTGGAAATGTTTTACGATTCTATATATTATTTATTTTATGATATGTTAAAATGTAAATTTAATGTCTAATATAATAGTATAGAATGGATTGTAATTTAGAGATTCATGATGAATTTAAGAATATGGGAGATTATAAATGCCCTTTCTGCGATGAGCGATTGATAGATGATGTACGTGAAAAAGAGGATGAGTCGTGTTGTGAGAAAATAGATATGATTAATGATAATGGTATGGATGTTTGCCAAAACTGTGGTGTCGTTTATGGATATGGTTTGGGGAATGGATATATCGACTACTGTGAAAATAAATATCGAATAAGACGAAAATCTGTTTACCACAGAAAATATCATTTAGATAACATTCTAATCAAATTTGATTTACGATTTAATGAACGCAATAAGATCCTCGAATATTTTAATCAGCTAGAAAACGCTATGACTAAATTAGGATCTAGGAAGAGATATCCAATTTTAGATTACGTATTTTATAAGCTGTTCCAATTGAGATATCATGAAAACCAAAATTTAAATTATGAAGCTAATATGAAAAAATGTATACGACCCATAGGAAAGAAGACCATTCGACAATATGAAGAATTGTGGAATGGAATTTGTGAAATAAATAAGTGGCACTGTATAAAGACTAATAATGGTGTTTTTATGAAGAAGATCGAAAAGAAACTCAAGAAAAAGGTTATAGTTTAGGATGTTATGAACATTTTATCATATTTAGCTTTAAAGCAATCAACTATTGGACAGAGGTCTGGTACTCGATCATCCAACCAGTTCAACTCTAATGTAAATTTTTCAATGTCGAGTTCTTCTCCACGCAGATATGCCCTTATTTTATTTAGAATCTTTTGATAACTTGTGTATGCAAATTTACACATTTCTATTTTCCTATTGTAGTTTTTCATTTTTAGTAGTCCCTGGAGCGCCAATCCAGCACCTGAAATAGTGCCAAGAACAATTGGATTTAGTGTTATAGACCCAACAATTACACCTGTACTTGTGAGACCAATTGACGATAAGTGAAGAATTGTGTTGACCTTTTTGAATCGTTTGTATGCCTGTTTGTAACAGAAGCATTTTTTGTGGTAGTGTGCATATAGCTTTTTTAACATTTCGACGTCTGCTTCACTCAAGTCCTTGTCTATATGATTGAAGTTGAAGACCTTAATTTTTGTTTTAACCATATCTTGTTATATTAATATGTTACATAAATTGTTGGTACATCTGTTTCTAATCACCATTATTAATCAAACCATCCGATTAGAAAGCTTATCGAGTATCTCAACAGCTTCATTTGAAAGCTCCTTACTGTTATTCCCTGCATTTTGTGAGGCTATTATTAGTTCTAGTCTTTCACACAGCTCATTCGGGTTGTTATAGTATTTTATTTGACCTTTATTACAACCGCCAGACTTTTTTCCTAAGCCTATTTTACCACTTTTGGATGTATATGGAGATATGCCAGACAGTTCAATTAGTTTGTTGAATATGGTTTGTGCATTATCAGTGTACAGTCTTCTAGGATTATACCGTTTCGTTAACAAATCCATAAATGAATGATCGACCTTATGGCTTAGTACCTTTTTACTACTACCATTATAAGCCTCTAATCTCATCTCTAGTAGTTTAGCTGGATCGATATACAAGTTTCCAAACGTATAGTCGGATCCTATTTTTAGACCTGTGCCATCTGGTTTTCACTATCGACGGAAGCAGAAGCGTAAGCAGAAGCGGAAGCGTAAGGAGCCTTACGTTCTAGTGAAAATCAAGAAACGGAGACGTAAGCGGAAGCGGAAGCTCGACGGAAGCATACTTCGGTAGAAAGCGAGTGGAACTCACGGTCGGTGCGTGAAGTTGTCACGGGGGAGGAGGGCGCACGGCTCCCCGGGCCAGCTTTTCTCATATAAACACGGCCTTAGAAGATCCTCTAGCTGAGTTATCGGAGTTATCCCGGCTGGTCTAAATTTAGACCGACGGGCAGATCACATTTAGACTTGGTAAGAAGGGTGCTTATGGATAATCGAAAATCGAATTACTCATACGGCAACAAAGACTGTGTACACATTTCCTTCAACATTGGTAAGGGTTGTGTCATAGACTAGTGGCCATATATTTGTTATTACGAAATTTACTCTCATTCTATATTTTAATATAGATATGTTTAAGGATTAAACTGGATCGTAAAAGCTTATTCCTGAAACTTAATTTGATTTACAATAGTTTAGACCAATTTCAAGTTGCTCTCAGATTTCTCAAAAGCAGTAACTTTTATCTACCGTAAATTCTCGAATGAGCGCCAGGTGCGCTTATTTGATTTTCTGGGTCGAGAGGGGGGCGCTTATTTGAAGGGGGCGCTAATTCGAGCATTTACGGTACTCCAATATTTGCAATAGACCAGTTCGCGGAGTTTTTCCGACATTTTGGAATAGACGCAAACGAGGCCCATATAAGGGAGCAGGTCAAAACACATGCCTTCTCGCCGGACCCATTTTGGGATAGAAGGGTTGGGCTGCTGCCAGCCATCTCAATATTAAAAATAATTTGTTCTTAAATATCTTCAAAACTAAAAGGCATAATCTAGCAACAAATGCACTGCATGTTTTGTCTTACCTTATCATTTCATTTTATGTGTTAAAATTACCACTAGCCCCCCCCCCCCCCCCCCCCCCAGAATGGAAAATAGGTGGTCAAACATGGGGGTGGTACCCTGCGCTGACAGCTGTGTTTGGTGAAACAAAATGGATCCCAATCTGGGGCGTGTGTTTTGACCTGCTCCCTAAACAATGTTTATATGGGAATCCGATGACAAATAATTTACGTCAATTTCAGTGTTTTCAAATATTTGTTTGTAAATTTTCTTGCGGACTTTGACTCGTTCTTACAAACGAATATATGGAAAACTTAAAACACGACTACACGCTTCCCGACACAGCTACATACAGTATATCAAATTTTGTTCAGTTAATCTTTAGCCTGGTATCTTAAGTTTGCAAACTGTAAATATTTCAGAAATGCCATGTTTATAGGGAAATTATTCTGAATCGGATTCTCATACAATCACAATATTTTGCGGCATGTTTGCACCTCTTCCAAAATGTCGGCATAAACCGCGCGAACTGGTCCGATCATTCATAAAAATGGTTTCCGATTTGTTTGCCCTGCTAATCTAAATAGTTATTTGTTTTCAGTACTTTTTGACTTTGGGCACGAGGATTATTTGTGTGGCCTGTGGGGTCGAACCTCCGGCTAAAGTGTTACAAGTTGTAGATAAGTTGGAAGTAGTTCCTCCACCGTTGTAAGAACCAGGCTCTGCGCGCCAAAATTATTCGAACCCCATGTTCTAAAATCCACCCTATGGGCCTGTTGAAGGTTGACGTCAGTATAGTTACCATCTCTAAATTAGAGCAACACCATAATATTAACAAGTGATACAACCAAATCTTACCTAAAGTCCTTCAAGGGACTAGCCTGGACAGCTGCTATCTTGGTTTTGCGCTCTGTAGCAAGGCAACGATGTGGATTGGTTGGAGTATACAAACATTCTGTCTACCCCGCCGTCTTTTCTTTCCAACATCTTTTTGTATACCGGAAAAAATCGCTCCGGTTGGCTGAAGCCAGCAATTGAGACTCCAGGCTTGTCGATTATTTGTCGGGCAGTTTTGTCGCCTTTGGAGTACAGCCACGTTGCTCCGTCGTACAGATTTATCAATCGCTCCATATTGATGGAAGATTCTCTAGTACCAAGAACGCGATCAAAGAATTGCGAAACATCTTCCTTCCCAATAATTGCCTTTGCTCCTGTAGCACTCCTGAGCTGCTTAAACAATCCCTTTTCTGTGAAATCATCCACAAACAATGGCGAATTATTGTTCTTCTGCTCCATATGCAAGCGAAGCGGCACCTGGCAACCATGCTGAAACGCAGACGATTTCCCTGCTCCTGGTTCACAGAGACAAACCATAAATATATTTATGTTCTCTGGAAACATTTTGCGAGGAACACGGACTGTGGTCTCCCCCATTTAGCGTGGCTACGCTTGGCAAAATACCTGTCAGGATGATATCCTTGGTATTGTCGATAGAAAACGCGTAGTTTTCTAGCCATCTTACCACTGGTTTAGGCATTATATCTTCCCACGGGTAACCCCGGTTTTTCCCTGTTTCATAACTTCTGCGTCGATAGTTTTGGCCTTTTTCTGTGGTGGTCACTAGGTACTGCTTTCTGCCGTCGCCATGCTTGTCTCGTACCGGACAGGTAAAGACTAAAGGGCTCCGAAAAGTAACGGGAGATTAAAGAGGTGTATTATGTCGTTACACGTCAACAATAGGAGCGGCAAACCATCCTTCGTTAGGAAAAGCCGTCAGTTTTTATCTCTTTTGCTTCTCACAGCGGTTAAAATAATCTTATCAACTGATAAAGCGTATTGTGTGAATTTAACAACTTGTAAACTATGTCAAACTCCGAATACTAGCCATTTGCGAACTTCATATTCTTTGAGTTTCGGTAACAAAGCTTTAGATCATTTCGCATATGGATTGGCTGTTTCCTAATCTTTTGTTCTTTTTGTTTTGAAATGGGGAAGAGGTATTCATTCTTATTTCCATTCAGCTCAGTTCCAGGATGAATGGAGAACAGGCACAGGGCTTGGAACGGCTTCATTAAAAACGTTCAAGGAGTGATACTCACACCTCCGGCGGAAAAAAAGTATTTCAGTCTGTTGTATCCGAAACTCAGCAGTTGCGTCAGTACAGCCGGTGTACCAGCGATTTCGCCCCTCCGTGATTTCGCCCTCTGGCGAAATCGCTGTGACACCGGGTATGTAGCTGTACTGAATCTGTAAACCTGCGCGTGCCGTATATCAGAGTACAGAGCAAGTAATCTGGACGATATTTTGGGCATTGCCGTCAACTTGCATCGACTTACGTTGGGCGGCCAAACGGTAAAAAGCTTGCGTCGACTTGCGTACGAATTTGAGCTTGATCAAATCAACGCAACAGGGGCACCTAACGAGAGTTTTCGCTAAAATGCTTTAATATACCATTATATTACTTCTAAAGCACTTTTAACGCTACCTAAATGAATTTCAAACTGCGCTGGTAAGCTTTCATTGTCATTCCGAAATTCTTAGGTGTGGCAGAGGCCTTGACGAAAACTGAAAATTTTAGGCAACCTTTTTCTCAGAATCTTAGCTTTCACTGATTACACCGAAACTTCTAGGGACTGTAAATTGGTTGTCGAATCTGATAGGGGAAAAACTTGCATCCGATCGAAATTCTCAAGTGTCAACAAGGTGTTTCGAAATACTCCGCATTCACTAACATGTGACCTGAAAATGTTTAGATGTTTTGCGAAATTCGAGAAATCGAAAAACGTAGAAAGTTACCGATTTTTACGAAAATCTTATATTCAATTTTCTCTTTATCCGCCGATGTTCCGAAAATTGTAGCCCAAAATATATGTACTCGCAAATTTAAGAAAATTCCGAAAATTTTAGCCTACGTTTTCCAATTAAAGAAAAGTATAGACAACATTTTTCATCCGAACAGATATTTAGCCGAAAGTGGCCGATGGGTGCCCCTGCCGCAAGCCGTCCATACAAGTGGGTGGCCAAACAAAAACAAGTTGGAGATTTGTGCTGACTTGCGAGTCAATTTGGCGAAGTCTGAAATCAAGAAATGTGTCTTAGCTTGTCTTAATCTTAACTTTGAACTCTTTCTGGAAATTGGAATTCTAAGCCGATGGTTTATAAAGTATTGTTCTCGTCAAAACCTATTGTGGCTCATAAGTTCCACACACTGTTGTAACTACGCTCCAAAGCTGAAGATACTTCGGGTTTGCCGTTATAACTTCGAGTCTGTAGTTTAACTTTGGAGCGTAGGTTTAATTTGGATCCGTTGCTAATTCAAATAAAGTGGAATTTAAACATAGTGGCACTGTTTCCGTACCATTAAGTGATTTTAACACGAGTTTTACTTCTCCTGCATCGCTTGAAAGTATTTTTTGGCTTTGTCCGACCGATGACGATTTGCAATATCTGTTGACGGAATAGCACCAGTGAACAGTTCCAGCTCGAAACCGCGTGAAATAAAAATTAGAAGGGAAACCAGTCGAGCGACAGCTAGCTGCTCAATAACAAAATATTTGCGCCGTGTTGTGGTATTTTAGTATAAAACTCTAACTTTAAAACACTTTTGAGTTAATTTTCAAAAAGTCCTGTGCTAGATTTTGAAGATGAAAGAACCACCATTATGATGCACTGATTTTCAAAACGGTACTGCCAAAATAGTATCTTTCTGCACTTTAAAACCACGAACTTTTACACATTTCATGAGTCATACACAAAATGAAATCACTTTTGTTTTACTTAAAAGTAATCTGAGTTAAAACATCCTTTGCTGCAAATATTGCGGGGATGTTTAATATACACGTTCCCCCGACTTCGAAGTCTGTAAGGTTAATTTTCGCTGTATCTTTTTTAGGTTGAATTTGTAGAGCTAGTTTTCTCTGCATTACCCGCCATATTCGAATGCACACAATGTCCCTAATGACCTGCGGACTGACTCCGCAACAGGTGTTCGAGGAAATTAGGTTGAACACTAATTTAATTTGCAAGCCTATTGTTTTTGTTAAAGTGTCTTTGAAGTGTTAAAGCTACGATCAGCTGCCATCTGAAATTTAGATCGAAATAAACCGGCGTTCAGCGGGTTTCGATAATGACAGAACAGAACGGTTAAGTAAAGCACGGAGTTAATTTACGCAAAATCGCTTAGACATGGATATCGAACGAAATGATCGACATGGATACTCGAACCGGGCCCACTTGGAGTTAGTTAGGGAAAAGAACCGTCCCATGTTTCACAAAAGCACGTACTCTAAAGAATTTTCATGTTGATTGAGGAAGCTCTTATTTAACTATGAAACTGCGGTCGAGACTGCGAGATTGCTCAGAATCTCTTTGAAAAAACATACTCGAATTTTATTTTGGAACTGATAAGTATAAACTCGGGGCAGGGCTAGAGCGCGAGTTGAAGTCTCATTAAGATTTCCGGTGGGCGGTCAACTTGAGTTTATGAGAGTCCAAGTCTTGCATAATAATGTTCACGTTCATGTTCGTTTGATCGAGGCTTTTATAGATTTAAATTCAAATTGGGTTTCAAATGATTTACGCGCACTGGAAAACTAGAACATTGGAACTGGCTCAGTGCACCATAGTTAGTGTCATTGATCTTGGAGCGTTGTTTGTTATTCAGCATGTTGCCCGCGAGTTCTAAATTCAGAATGTCATGGTGCTTTTACCATATTAGGTGCTTTTACCATATTAGGTGGTGCTTTTACCATATTAGGGACTTTAAGCAACCAGGACGGCAATGCGACGGGACGTAGAAAAGGGATTTCTCCCGAAATTTGGTGTGTACTATTTCCCTTGTTCGCCTTGAATTGTTTTTCACAACCAGATTTTGGAAAAATATGATGAGTATAGAGTTCCGTTCACGCCGAACGAAAAACGGATTAATTGCTTTACTTTCTTTTAAATCTGTTTTCCATATCGACGTAAAGCCATCGCAAACAGTCGCAAACAGTTTGCGATGGCTTGATTGCTGGTTGCGATGTGACCGAGTTAATGGCAATACAGTTTATGTTGCGTTTGCGATAAGTCGCCAACGGATCGCAAACAATACGTAAAGATAGAACCAGTTCTATCATTGCGTATTGTTTGCGATCCGTATGCGATCCATCGCAACGCAACGAAAACTGTATTTCCATTAACTCGGTCACATCGCAAACAGTTTGCGATCAAGCCATCGCAAACTGTTTGCGCCTGTTTGCGATGGCAAAAACACAACGTGAAAACCATACGTTTTACGTTCCATAGAGAACGCGAACGTCAAAAAGTAAATCACTCCGTCTTTCGTTCGGCGAAAATTTGGATGTGAAAATTAATTAAAGGCGAATAAAGGAAAAGGAAAAAACTAATTTCCGGAGAAAACACTTTTCTGTGTCCCGTCGTCACTAATCCCCTGAATGTAGAGCCGCACCAGAGGCGCAGCGAAGCAAGAAATATCTACGTATAACAGCAATAATAAATTATGTGCGATACGAAGTTTAGCATATAATTGTACTCTGTGCGTTTTGGAATCCGCCCAAGTGTACACGTGTTGTTTGGTATGTCAATTGTGTTATTCGTTGTAGTGTGTTATGTTAAGCTAGTTGCGTAATAGCTTTGTTTAAGGAGTATATAAGCAGGTAATTAGAGTTAGTTCGTTCTTTCGGTCGCGTGTCCAGCACTTCTACAGTTTACATTATTGTATTGTAGAATTATTCTTTATAATAATAATTCGCAGTGCTGGTCTACCGCGGCACATGCAATATTCTCCACACTGTGTCTGTCTTGTTAGTTATTGGAAGGGTAAAATAGCACAGAAAGCCGCCGATACTGCAGATCGAAATGAGTCAAAGTACAAATTTTACGAGTTATACCTTGTCAGGAGCCCATTACCACTTGAACTTGTATAGTACTAACATACAGACAGTCATATAAACGCCTGTAAAATTTCCCGACTTTGCGAGCCTGTAGCTTCGCTCCCATACTGATCATACGGCATCAAAACGAGTCGAGTCTTAGGAGCCATTCACACTAGTCCATTTTAGATCGATCGATCCGAGTCCGCAATGAACAGGTCATTCACACTGAGAGATGGGCTCGCTAGATCGATCTCCGATCGGTCACAGATCGTTCAGCGAGTGTTCACACTTGCCACATATTTGGCTTTAGATCGATCTCGGATAATTGTGAAATTCTTGTTATTTTTTGGTTTTATACTCCTTCCCATCAATCGCTTTTAGATGCAATGAGTTCGACCAAAAGTAGTAAAAATAGGATAACTTAAAAAGTATTTGGAATAGAGACAATTAAATTAATTGAGAGATCGACTGAATGACTGTCTCGGCAGAGCATCTAGTAAGACTCTGGCTACCCTTTTCTGAAGTGATAAGACTGTCCAGTTTTTCTTTGTTACAGAAGTCCATACTGCACTACAGTAAGGGTTTAATCATAGCATTGTAAAATATTAAGACACGTTCCTTAAATGGAAGATGCGACTTAATGTTCTTAAGGATACCGATTCGTTTAATTAGATATATTTTAACAAAGGTTCTCTGTATAATCAGTAGTTTAAGTTCAGTTTCTCATCAAAATCTAAGCCTAGCAGTTTTGCGTATTCTACCTGCTCTACTTTACTACCATTTGTATAAACATCAAAAGATTGATTAACACTGGCGAGTGAAGTTAACGCGAAAGCGTTTCAAGTAACTAGCAAAGTTTTTGAACTCCTGTCACTCCTGGCACTCCTGACACTCCTGGCACTCCTGGTTCGCTTGTTATAGTTATCATTATTAGTTACTACTTAATTATGCTATGCTGTGACGTATCTTGTGCATCGTACACGGGCCATAAACCGAACCAGGACGTCCCGCGGGTCGAAGGACAATGTGGGTTCCCAGGCCGGGAATGGTAGTGCGACCTTTCTCTTTTTAGGTGGAGTCTGAAAGCGAACGGCAAGAAAAGAACAAAAAATAGAAATAAATGATAACAAACAGAAGGAAATATAAAATCCAAGGGGATCGCAACTTTGAGCCCCGGTAATCCGACAGGGCTGATTTAGTTAACCTTTCAAAACTGTCATTAAAAACATTATTGCCCGATACCCAATAGTAAGGCGTGAGGTAAGAAGATGAAACAAGCGGTAGGGTAGGCGTAAATAAGGCACGAAACACCACTATATTGCAGTGGACGTGGGCCGGTACGGTCGGGGCCTTGTTCTCCAGAGAGCATCTCGAGGCAAAATGACCAGGTCTACCGCAGTAGTAGCAGTGGTAATTGTTGGCAGATGGCCGCGACTGGGCAAGCGAGGGAGGCTGGGGCTGCATGCCTGTCAGCGCGGCTGAGGAACTTCTCCACACGCGCCACAAACGCCATTATTTTCTCATAATTATTGTCGACCAGCAAGGACACGAAGTACGCCTTGAACTCCTGCATTGGCCTTGAGATCCGCTCTCGCAGGGTCTCTTGAACGAGTGCGTAGTAGGGCGCCTTGTCGTGTTTCACCAAGTGGGCGACCAGGCTTAATTGCCGCTCTGCAAGGGCGAGCGCTTCGTATTTGTCGAAGTCCTCTATGCACCTGAAGGCAACAATGATGTGAACGAGGGCTGTTGAGACTTTGCTATCACCTTGAGGCGCTCTTGAATATACAATATCGTAAACTGCACCTTTAGCTTTATGACATTAGCACCTTTCTTCTACTGTATTTCTGCACTTTTGATTAACATAACAATAATAATAAAGTATTTATTCCGTTGATAAACATATCAATAGTTACAGCAATTATACAATCATAGGTACTTATTGGCTGAGTGGGAGGGCTGGACGGGAAAATATTTGGCTCGAGGTCATGACGTATAAAATGACCGAGAGTCAATCAATAGGTTTTTTATCATCTGACCATATTTTTTTGTAGAACAAACCGCAAAACAGCAAGAAAAAATTGTGCAGGGCCGGACGGCTTTTTCCGGCCCGCTCACGCCATACACGTCCAGCCCTCATCACGTGACTTTTGTAAATGGTTTTGAAAAGAAAGGTCGCGCCGGGCCGTACGGGTCATGTGATAATTACTATTAAGTACTACTACGGGTGCATGCTGGGTCCATAGCAGAAACTGTAGCCGTGGGCTCCGTCGAAGCCTTTGCTGCTTTCGGTACTTGCGCCAAAGAAGTAACCTCACTGGTTCACGATGCTTTAACGAATGTAAATGAGGTCTAATGGTGTAAATTGTAAAAGCTTCTTTCTTTAATTGGGTTCTCTGTGGAATATATCCGCGCGAGGAATGAACAACAATAGACTGCTGGTCAACTCTGCTTGCAGACTCGCATTTCAAGATGGCGGACGCGTACGAGTTATTTCGACGTTTGAGTGCCGGGCAAAATTTGATAGGAAAACTTACAAAGAAGGTCTAGAAAAGTTTAGGGTGAGTGTTTATTGTTCCATTGATGTGTCATAGTTATTTTGGTGTTTTGAGAGTAGTTTGGCGTGCTACAAACTACGATTGTGACTAAACTCTAAAGCCAAAAGGCTGGTTCACACTTGTGACATAAGCATAATCATGAAAATGTTCACACTTGTCACATACATGTAAGCATAGGAAAAGCAACATATGCAGCCGCACTATGTGCTAAATTAATCACCACAGCTGCCTGGAAATGCTTATGTTTACGTCACCCGGTTCACACACAAGGGTGTGGGTTTGGAGATCACGATATGGTCCATAATTTTATTGGAACTTCCCTACGCCCAAAGCCTTTACATCCACCAAAGAGAAGAATATTCCAATACTCTAAAGGGAACTTTACTGAACTTGTTGCTGATCTATCTAAATTTAGTGACTCTTTTCTTGGTACCATCCAAGAAAAGAGCATCCAAGAAAATTGGGATTTGTTCAAGAATAAGCTCCATTCCCTAATAGATTTATATATTCCAAGTAAGTTATCCTCTACTCGTTATAACCTTCCATGGTATAACCGTAACCTAAGGAACCTAAATAAGAAAGTACAAAAGCTTTATAATATACAAAAATGCTCTCATTCCGATTCTGATAAAGCTACATGTAGATTTAGGCAGATGAGAAAAACCTATTCTTGGCTTTCACGTGACGTCACAGCTTTATTCAAATTAGGTGTCCGCCATGTTGGTGCCCCTCCGCGTGTGAAATTTATGTAAACAGTAAGCCATTTCTATAGACCTCTTGCGCTCTCGTCCGAATATTTCGATTTTTAGATGGATATTTCCAAAGAAAAAGCCAAAAATGATTCAGAGGATGTGTCGTGCAGTGAACCAGTGCTATCTGACTACGCCAAAGCCTTGGAAAGCCATATAAAAGAACGATATTTGCAGAAGATATCAGTCATAATTTGGTGTCGACCCGGCAAGCATACCGAGCGAACAATTCAGCGCAGAATGTTTGCCTCCAATCGAGGTATCGGATTTGCTGACTTACTTAGTCCTAGAGACAAGTTATTATACGAACAAGCAGTTCAAGGCCTACAAGAGTTTAGAGGCATTCGACCAAATGGTTTCTGGATTTGTAACATTCGAGGGAAAGAAATCGCGGGGAAATATGTTGTTGTGGCCAAAGTGCGACATTCTCAGCGCATGAATGACCCGCTTGTGAACATTTGGTTGATAACCGAGAGTGATGGAACTATTCTCTCGGCCCATTGCTTGGGATGCAAAGCGGGACTTGCAGAATCGTGCTCCCATATCGCAAGTGTAATGGTTTACATTGAAGCGGTGACACGAATTCATGGGAAGCTTGCATGCACCCAAGTGAAATGCACATGGCTTTTGCCAACTTATGTTACGGAAGTGCCCTACGCCAGGGTCAGAGATTTCTTATCTGTTAAAAAGCTAAAAGCAAACCTCGATCATAAAATTGACTTGTTGGAAGAAAATGCAGGAGCAGAAAGCCGAGAAACAGAATCGCAACGCCATAATTTGGATTCTAATGCCTCCCCCATGGCCCCTTCAAACATAGTTAATAGAGTAGAATGGTTATGAAACCCGGCAAACTTCAAAGGGGCTAACAAAGGCGCTGCGATTTATGTTGGAAGGGGGCAAGACAAAAGATTGTGCAGGGTCATAGTTCATTAGCGTCCCCTGAACGATTAAACTCACACGTTTCTATTGGCTGATTGATTAACACATTGGAAATTTTTATTGTGTTTTGTGCAGGGTCACGGTTGAAAAAAACTAACAAAGACATATAACAAAGAAGGTCGCTGGGTTTCATAACCATTCCACTCTATTAACTATGCTTCAAACGAGGAAATGGACGAGCTCTATGCGAAGCTGAACCAGTGCAAAATCAAATCTTGATCTTGAGTTCCCCGAACTATTAAAAAAGTGTGCTGATGTTAAATTAAATATTTCTAAAGAGCATATCACCCAAGTTGAAAAGAATACACAAGCACAAGCAAAGGGTTCTGGTTTTTTTAAGCACCGTGCTGGGAGAATTGGTGCTTCTGTGAGTGGTGCTGCCTTCCACACCAACCTTGCACAGCCTTCGCAGTCATTGATTAAGACAATTTGCTACCCTAGCTTATACAAAATAAACACTAACAGCAAAGCAATGGTAGTGACTGTGGCATTTTTGCTATTGCATTCTCTTCTTGTCTTGCATTTGGAATATACCCTATTCATGTAAATTTTGATGTGCTGAACATGAGACCACACCTAGCAGCATGTTTAAGGGCTAAACAAATGACCTTGTTTCCATCGTTTTAATCATTTGTATTTTGCTAAATAATAATTTACAACATACTCAGTACTAGTCCAGTTTCAAATTCATCCAATCTCTGACACAGAGGGCACGTGTAGCCCCATAAACACAGAGGGCACGTGTAGCCCCATAAACACAGAGGGCACGTGTAGCCCCATAAACACAGAGGGCACGTGTATCCCCACAAACACAGAGGGCACGTGTATCCCCACAAACACAGAGGGCACATTGACTCATGATTTTATTACACGCGTCTGAAAACCTGTCTCACTAATTATCATGAATACTCGGCAAAAGTTTATTTTTATTTTTATTGCGCAATCATTGAATCATAAAAGACTCAAACTGGTGCATTTCATTTACTTCGACTTCAATAGTTATCATCACATCATGCCTCGAACTTCGGAATACGTCAAAATGCGAGTTATTTCCCTTGGAAATGCATCTTGGAAAGTGAAAGAAATCGTAGAAAAGTTGCGCGAGGAAAGTGTCTCCATTACGAGACAAACAGTTAGTAAAATCTTGAGGAAGTTTCGCGAAACAGGCGCAGTTCACGACAAGATAGCCAGTGGGCGACCACCCAAACTCGGAAATCAGCAATTCGACTTCATCGACAGGAAGATGTACAGCAATGACGAGTTATCCGCGCCAGGTAAGGTGCCGTTTTTTTCCTTCTGAAGTTCCGTTCTGTCCTGGGACAAGCGAGGGCGAGAATGAAATTGCTATGCATATTGAAACTACGATTGTTGGATGAAATTATTAATTATTTTTTTTCAGATCTACAGAAGCTAATTTACCAGGAGTTTGGAATAAGCTGTGGCGTAACAGCTGTCAAAAAACTTCGCCGAAAGCTTGGCTGGGTAAAGACGGGACCGAAGTACTGCCAGCTTGTAAAGGAGAAGAACCGGATTGACCGCCTGAACTTCGCCCAACAGTGCCTCCAGAACGAAGAGGACCATGACAACGTCATCTGCACCGACGAAAGCAGTATATGGATGGAGCGCCACGGTAGAATCTGCTTCCGAAAGAGAGGAGAGCTCCCCAAGATGAAGCCAAAGGCAAAGCATCCCTACAAAGTCCACGTCTGGGCGGGAATATCGAAGCGGGGAGCGACAGAAATTCTGGTTTTCACCGGAATAATGAAGAAAGAGTTTTACGTGGAGGAGATCCTTGATAAGACACTTCTGCCCTTCATAAGAGAAGTGTGGCCTGATGGACATCGCTTCCAACAGGATAATGATCCAAAGCACAAGAGTAAGTATGGGACATTTCATGGTATGCCACTCGAAAGTGTTGTGTAACTAAAGAAAATGAGAATCTCAAAGTATCTTGTCGAACCAGATCGCACTTTATTTATTTGCCTTTTTTCTTTCCTAATTCTTTTAGGTAAACATGCCTTAAACTTCGTGAGAGAAAACAACATAAATTACTGGCCAACTCCTGCCGAATCACCGGACCTGAACCCCATAGAAATGGTGTGGAATGAACTAAAAACCTTTCTGCGCAGGAGAGTGAAACCAACTACGAAGGAGCAACTCGTTGATGGTATTCACCGGTTTTGGGAAACCGTCACCCCAGAGAAGTGCCAAAAATACATTGGTCACATAAAGAAAGTTTTCCCTGCAATCGTTGAAAGAGAGGGTAGAGCGTCTGGACACTAATCAAGACAGACAAAAAAAAAACGGCTCTTTTAAGAGCCACCAAATGAGTAAAAGTCAAATACCTCGTGCTCTCTAGTACTTTACTGAGTTGGGTTGGGGGGTTAAGTGTACAACAATCAAATAAGAAACGACAAAATATCGAACTCTGAAATATTCTTTTCACGATTTTACGGATTTTATTTGGCATCGGTTCCCATACAAACACTGTATTTCGCGCCACGTTTGCACCCCTTTCAAAATGTCGGAATTTACCGCGAACTGGTCTATTAGTCGGCGCTGCTTATTGCTTTATTTGGAAGTGAAACACACAAACAAACAAATTAAAAAAACGACAGCACATCGAAGTTCATTTCTTTATTTGCCACAGATATAAATACCATGATTACATGAATATACAGGGTTGCAAGTGGCGAGGGAGCCCAAATAGAAACCAGTAGGCTTTATATGTGATTTTGACAACTGATGGTAATTAAAACATTGCAAGCTACTGTTAAGCGTGAACCTTTTTCCGCGTTCGTTTAAGTTTGAAACCTAGACGTCTGGCGGCACAAACCTTTGCAATTTAACCGCGATAACGACAACCTTTGACATGTCCCGCCTTCACGTTTCAGCGAGTGGGATTCAGGTTTGGAAACTTTTCAGCGAGATTTTCCTTCGCGCTACGCGCTAAATCATATAAATGTCCGTTCAAGTTAAAGTTTTGGACGCTCAGAATTATGAGAGATGCAAGACAACAACTGTCTCTTGGCATAATCTGAGTTGCACGACGGTAGAAGACATATCAAAGGTTTTAAACATCAAGGTTGAAACTAATTAGTATGCCGACGAATTACAAAGGTTTGGGACGACAGACGTCTAGTTTCAAACATAAACGAACGCGGAAAAAGGTTCACGCTTAACTGTAGCTTGCAAATGGTAGTAAACATTAGCGAACTAGTCGGCGCCACCGCATTATGTCAAACCGACAAACAATCAAATAAAAAACGACAGCACATCAAAGTGCGAGGTTTATGGGGATAAACTTTAGCAAACTAGTCGGCGCCACGGAGTGCTTTATTTGGAAGTCAAACACAAACACGACAGCACATCGAAGTGAGGTTTACAGGAATAAACATTAGCGAACTAGTCGGCGTACACGGAGTGCTTTATTTGGAAGTCAAACACACAAACAATCAATTAAGAAACGACAGCACATCGAAGTGTGAGGTTTACAGGAATAAACATTAGCGAACTAGTCGGCGTACACGGAGTGCTTTATTTGGAAGTCAAACACACAAACAATCAATTAAGAAACGACAGCACATCGAAGTGCGAGGTTTACAGGAATAAACATTAGCGAACTACATGTAGTCGGCGTACACGGAGTGCTTTATTTGGAAGTCAAACACACAAACAATCAAATAAAAAACGGCCGTGAGGTTTAGGGGAATAAACTTTGGCGAACGAGTCGGCGTCGCGGAAGGCTATATTTGGAAGTTAAACACACAAACAAAATAAACGACACCACATCGAAGTGTGAGCTTGGCGGGAATCAACTTTGACGAACTACTCAATCGTATATTCCCCAGGAAAATTTGATTCTGTTAATGAGTTATACAGGTGCGTGTATTTCTGTGCGTGTAGTACACTCAAATGAGTGTAGTACACTCAAATGAGTGTAGTACACTCATTTGCGTGTAGTACACTCAACAAACTACACGCGCGTTACACGCGCGTTACGCGCGCGATACACGCAAAATATGTTAACAAACTTTCGGCCGGTACTGTACCTTATCTAGGTGGGAAAAAGATTGGTTAATGTGTTTTAATGTAAACAAGTGCCATACTATGAGCTTTTCTTCCAAAAATGCTACCAACAATCATGATCCACATGTATATTATTTAAACAATCAACCCTTAGAAAAAGTTCCCCATCATCCTTATCTTGGTATCATATGCTATCAAGTGATCTTAAATGGAGTGAACATATAGCATATGTAACCACCAAAGCCAAACAAACCTTGGGTGTCATAAGACGTAATTTTAGACATACATCTAAACAATGCAAATCTAGATTACATGTATATACTAGTATCATTAGACCCCAATTGGAATATGCAAATACTGTTTGGTAACCTTATCTTGAGAAAGACAAGTATAAATTGAATATGATTCAAAGATCTGCAGCTAGACTATGCTGTAACGATTATTCTAGGAATCCTGGATGCATAACCCAAATGTTAGGTGAACTAAAATGACCTTCAATCATAAGCCAAAACAAAGTAGCTCGTCTATGTATGTTTCATCGTATATACTACAACTCAATTGATCTAGATAAGACATTATATTTAACTCCTATAAAGAGAGTTACAAGAGGCTGCCATGCAAATTCTTTAAATAGACCTCACTCAAAAAATTAATTGTAAAGTCCATGAGTTTAGTTTCTTTCCCTGGACTATTAAACAATGGAATAATTTGCCATTTTATATTGTAAGCATAACAGATCATCTTAAGTTTAAGATAGCTCTAAAGGAACACCTTATTGCCTCTGGCGAGTGGTTTTAATACCAATTATTTCTTTTATTTTTAAATTAAGCAGACTTATTACTGCATTTACATATTAGACCTTATTATTGTTATTATTTTATATTCATTTATTATCTAAGATTATTATTAAATTTATAGTTTAAGCAGACTTATTACTGCATTTACATATTAGACCGATTAGATTCATATTGTAATTATTATACTTTAGCTTGATACTGACGTGATGCGGATATGCCGCTTTGTTAGTTAATAAACCAGAACCAGAAGATACATGTATTCCTTATGGCGTTATGCTTATGGCAGCTTATGTTGCTCGGTTCAAACCTTGAGTTTATTTTGACAGCGTTTTGGTACAGTACTTGAAGTTCAATCCACGTCTTTGACTTGCACGTGCGTTTAGCGTAGCCTCCGATGCAGACGTCTTGTTTGGTTCGTTTCCCTTCCTCCCACACCAACGTCTGCGAACTCAAGCCGGGTTTTTTGTTCAGCCAATCAGAGAGGAGCTCCTATTTTCCGGGAGCTCATTAAAATGCACAGAACTTCGATATGAATATAATTCCCTACAAACCTTCACAGTCTCTGAACTGAGTATTCTTGCCACCAAAGCAAGTTTTTTTTATGGCGACAGGAAAGACGTGAAGATCTTTCTTTTGGAGATATTCGAAATCCATTGTCAAAAGTCCAGATTTGATGCACTGAAATATCGTTTTTTTTTTCACCACTTGGCAACCTCTGAGCATTTTAAAGTTATTTTCTGTTGTCTAGGCGACTGAGAGGAGACTGGCACGTGCTGCACGTGCAGAATGGAAGTAAAAAAAATCAGCCAATCAAGTGTTTGTGTTCCCACGGTCTACGAAGTAATTAATTAATGTTTGGGCTAAGGGAAAACCTAACAAGCAATTTGATTGGGCAAAATAAACAATCCGTAAGTCACGGAACACAAAATGTGGCTCGAGTTCGCAGACGTTGGTGTGGGAGGAAGGGAAACGAACCACACAAGACGTCTGCATCGGAGGCTACGTTTAGCGATTGTTGAGACGATTGTAATATGCTAATTTCAACCTTCAATGTTTTGGAAAACTTTCAATGTATTAATTAAAAGCGCAATTTGCATTCAACAGGAATACCACATTCCCAGTAGAGGTTTTCTGGTTAGAGTATAGAAGTTTTTTGCACATCTTTTCATTACGAATTGGCTTCAAAACTGTGTTCACATTCCCAGAAAGTTTCAGCAATTTGACAGACTTGTCAAAAGTCAGACTGTCACATTCACGCCTGACTGATTGCACGTGAAAATTCACACTCCGAGAACTTGAGATTATAGTTTTTGAAATAATTTCAGCCGAAACTTTTAACTACAGTACACAAGGATCTACCAAAAATGTGAAACTACAGAAGCTAAAGTTTATTTACTGTTATGATTTGCGCTTAGCGGCAAACTTTAAAGTTATCAAGTCCTGTGTCGGTCAGGGAACTAAACAAGCTACCGCTAATCATTTTGTTATTATTTTGTGTGGGAGAATGGGAGAATGCATTATAAGCGAGCTGTGAAGTAGCAAGGAGAGCATGAAGTTTCGTTAGACTATAGGCACGCATATGCAGGATCGATCGTCATATATGTGAGTTGAAATTGAGCTTGGGTTTCGCCAAGGGTCAAACTTCTCCAGATTCACCAGTTAAATTCTTTATGCTGAAAAAACTAAATTCCAATTCAGGCCTGGTTTATTCAATGGCCCTCATTCAGTCTTGGGAAGCTGCCCCATAACAGCTCTCTCTACGTCAACAAAAACAAACCATTTGGCATACGATTATGGAAAACATCGATTTTGTACAAACTCGTCAGAATATTGGAGATTGCCGTTTTACTAATATTGTTTTTCAAAATATTATATTGCTATTTGCCGGCAAAACGATATTGCTGATTGCTGTTTTCTAAAACAGCAATTGCTGTTAACGAACAGCAATTGCTGAGCCGGTGTACCAGCGATTTCGCCCCCCCGTGAATTCGCCCCCCGGGGGGCGAAATCGCTAGTGAATTCGCCCCCCCTTCCTCGCCCCCCTCTAGCGATTTCGCCCCCCCTCCCCTCCAACCTTTTAAAAGGTTATAAATACATATGTTTTCCTTATTATTATTACTGTAATGTATTGGACGTGGAGAATAGTAATGCAAAAAGCTATCAGTAATGTGTAAGGCATTCAATTCAATTCTATTTTAAAATTCACGCTTCGTTTTTCTTTGACAAAATTCGTGTTGGTAAGCTACGGTAAATGCTGCAATTTTCATTCGCGCGAGCTGTGCAACAAGAAACTCGACAAGGGATTCTGCAATCCACCTACAATCTTTGTCAATCTTCGAATGATTAGTTGTTAGTATTTCTTACCTGAAGCCAACAGGTAGATGATGTAATTATTGTGGTTTTGATAACCCGTAAATCCGCCTAATTTGAAAAGACTTTGCCGAATAAAGGAAGTTTTACCGACTCGCGTGCTTTGTTCTATTTTCAATTGAAAACCTTCTGAATAAACAAGCTAATGAACTAATTAAGATCGAAAACGGCGGGAAGTTTTAAAACTTACCTTAGCTTGTAGCGAGTGGATCGAGCTCATATTTGGAAACAACTGCCAAATAGCCTGATGATTTTTATGAAAACCATACGGTCCGCCAAGTCGTATAATACTAAAACTAGGAATGCTCGCATCGATCCATCTATTTTGAAAGAACTTTGCCGAATAAAGGAGCGTTATCGACTTGAGTGCTTTGTTCTATATTCAATTGAGCTAACGGCACTTGTTAATTTGGTAATTAGATCAGTTCAAACTAGGAAGACCTTTCTGGATAAACAGCTTATTACTCTAATGATAAAACGGCGGTAAGTTTTGAAAGTTTCTAGCAGTGTAATTAACTCAAATTCGGAAAGAATTTGAAATGACCTTCCGAAGAAAAGGAGTGTTACCGACTCGCATATTTTTGTAGTCAGTAGTAGAAATAGTAGCTAAAGAGGTCTTAAACTTAATTTTATTAAAAAAAGACTTCAGATTTATAAAAAAAAACACTTTGTATTCATTGCGTTAACATGTACTGCCTCTATTTTCTGAGGCGGGGCGATTTCTATAAGAACTATGAGTACAATTCACTAGCGATTTCGCCCCCCCCCCCCCTAGGGGGGGCGAATTCACTGAGGGGGGGCCAATTCACTAGCGATCTCGCCCCGGGGAGGGCGAATTCACTAGCGATCTCGCCCCGGGGGGGCGAATTCACTAGCGATTTCGCCCCGGGGGGGGCGAATTCACTGGGGGGGGGGGGGGGGGGGGGGGGGCGAAATCGCTGTGACACCGGTTCAGCAATTGCCTTTCCGCACGTGACAAAGTTTGCGTAGACCTTGACTGTACATGTAGTTAGATTTTTTCTATCTGCCATCGGTAGTTAGTTTTTTCTAACTACATGTAGTTATTTTTTCTGTAACTACATGTAGTTATTTTTTCTAACTGGGTTTAGAGTCCTTAATATCCTTATTACCAGGTGAACTGTAGCTCTTAATCCCAGGGGGGATACTCCCTTATATGGCCTATACAGGGACGTGCCGCTGGACAGGGTATGGTCTTTGGCTGTCCTAAACAGAGTCTTGATTGCATGATTATCCTCCTCTCACTGATCTTTAACAGGTCATCAGTCATTTCACAGACTCCACAAGATCATTGTCATCCAATCAAGCATTATATAAAGAACATAAGGGATGGACCATTTGACAGTTGATGGGAAGGCTACCGAAAACCCCTAAAGCAATATAGAGCAAGCCCAGAAGATGTAAAATTATATTGTGCAAGGCAATAACCCTCCTCTGACCTGGGGAGTCTGTATTTTGTCCTAAACAGGGTCCTAAACTAAAGGTGTTGTCCTACACAGGGTAGGTATTTAGAGTTTTTGTGTCCTAAACAGGGTCAGGGTTTCAAACCTTCAGCGGCACCTATACCCAACATGGGTCAAGTGAACATTTGTTTACCTGTGAATCCTAAATTAGTGAGCACTCACCGTTGATGGTTAGGGTTTTTCGTAATGTAGGGTTAGGCTTTGAATTAGTTTGCAGTAACATTCAATAAGCATTATGTTCCTGTGTTGTTTAGTGAGTTAGGCCTAAAATGCTAAATTAGCGAGCACCCATTGTTGATGGTTAGTGTTTTTTAAATGTAGGGTTGGCTTTGAATTAGTTCAGAGGGCTATTGATGAAGTCAGTTTACCTGGGAATGGTTAGGGTTTAGGAAGGGGAAAAAAATAGACTGATGGATTTCTTTGTCGTTTGGTTTATGGTTTAAGGGTTGTTACTGAGTTAGAGTTGCTTTGGTGTGGGTTTTGAGGTTACTATGAGTGACAGCTTTTATCTGACACCACATGTTTACTAATACTTATTTTATTTGGAACACTGCATTGATTCTACTTCCTTTACAATAACGTCTTCACCAAACATCAACTTTCAACATGATTTTAATCGGCAAACCAACAGATATATTTAACAAAAATACAGCCGACCGACATGACATTATCAAATTTGCTAACCATCCTGGCCGACATATTTTTATTTGTGGATTCAAGAAACAAAACCACTTCCCTTTTAACTTGTTTTATACAGTAAAACTACAACACATCCCGTAAACGGCTTAACAAGTCTAATTTTTAAACAATCCTGATATACATACCGTATTTACTCGAATAGACGCCGCCCCCGAATAAACGCCGCCCCCGAATAAACGCCGCACGTGAGAGCAAAAATATGAATAAACGCCGCCCCCGAATAAACGCCGCACCTGAATGCGGCGTTTATTTGAAGAAAATCAGCTATTGGTTTCAATACAAATATAACGGTATTTAATTACGGTAGACAGCACAAACATGTCTACATCAGCAATGGGAATTTTTGTCCTTGAGTGCCAATGTTGTTCAGCTCGAAATGAGTATACTTTTTGGCCCTTTCACTAAGCTCCCTTTCTAGAATGGTGGCGATTCGCAGTTCTGTAGTGAATGCTGTGAAATTTGCGGGTACAACAAGCCCAACTTCTCTTTTTCTCTTGCCAGTAATTTGTGCACAGAGTTTGTTTTCATCATTTGCGTCCAGAAAGTTTTTCAATAGTCGTGATAGTTCAATCGGAACATGGCCAACAAGCTTCTTCTCATCACACTCTGATACCAAGTAGACACCAATGGCGTTCGGATCGTGTTCTTTTGCTTCGGCACGCGTGTCTTGCTTACATTGTAGTTCGTGATCTTTCGCGGGTGTCCATACAGACTTGTAAACGTGATGTCCTCGAATAACTGTTTCAAAGTCTACTTTAAAATACATCTTAAATTCAACAGATAAAGCCCTTGCCATTTTAGTGATTCTTACTACCATTTGCGAGCTTCCGTGAACCTTGACGCGACAAACTAGTTTTATCTGATTTGTAACTTACAAGTTAGCATGTGAAAACTGTCAAGTTTGTCATGTGAAACTCTTTAGTTCCCGCCGCCAAACACTTTGTTATCTCGTGTGATCTAGATGGTTTCACAAACATTTCGCTTTTTACTGTTGGTTTTAGCGAGATTCAATTCCATGCAGATAAATTAATGTAGTAGGAGTTATTATGCAGGAGATTCGCTCTCCAACGACATGAGAAACTGGCCAAAGACACCATTTTGATCGCCGGGCACAAAAACTTGTAAGTTACAACTCAGATAAATCGGTATCGGTAGCGTTGACAGCTTCGATCAAGAAACCCATTGTTTAAGCAAAATCTTTCGAAATCTACCAGCTACAGACCTACTTTTCGGCAACTTTGATGTTTTGAAATATTTATTTTTAGCAAAATCCTCCGTCCCGGCGGTATGCCTTGGGTAGTCTACGACGATGGCAGACCCGAATAAAGACTCGAAAGACATAATTTCCCATAAAGGTAAAAGAAGACAGAAGTATAGTCTTGCAGTCAAGAAACAAGTGATTACTTTCGCGGAATCGAACGGCAATCGACCAGCTTCTCGCCGGTTTCAAGTCGATGAAAAGAGAGTGAGAGAGTGGCGAGCAAACAAAAACAATTTTTTTGTTTTGCTTGGTACTAAGAAAGGAAAAGAACGGAGCAGATTGCATGGAGGTGGCAGAAAACCCTTGAGTACAAGATTGGAAGAAGTCTTACTGGAGTGGATAGAAAACAGGCGGTCTCGTGGTCTTCGAGTTTCATGCAAGCTTATTATGAAGAAAGCTGAAATTGTTTATCGTGATATGACGGAAGGAAACCATGTTGACGAAGACTTCAAAGCTTCAAGAGGTTGGCTGTGTCGATTCATGAAAAGAAATGGCTTATCATTGAGAAGAAAGACATCGGTTGCTCAACAAGATCCAGATAAAATGCTCGGAAAACTTGTATCATACATAATTCAAGTTAAGCGACTACAAAAGCAACACAATTATGGCCCCTCTGACATTATTGCAATGGACGAAACTCCAGTTTGGTGCGATATGGTGTCAGAAACTACAATTGACACAACTGGAAAGAAGTCCATCACTCTGAAAACGACTGGCCATGAAAAGTCAAGAGTATCTGTCTGTTTAGCTGCCAAGGCAGACGGAACAAAGCTAAAGCCTATGGTGGTGTTCAAAGGTGCCAAACGTGAAGTTGCAGCGTTAAACATCGAGTTCAAACATCGAGCAGTTGTTGCAACGTCGACAAATGCATGGATGAACACTGAATTAACTCATGTCTGGGTCAACTCTGTTCTTGGGATATTTTCATTCAAGCGTAGGCTGTTAGCATGGGACTCATATGAGTGTCACATTGAAGACAGCATTTCTGATGCGATACGATCTAAGAAAATAGATCGGGTAATTGTACCGGGAGGTTGTACAAAATACATCCAAGCTCCAGATGTTAGCTGGAACAAGCCATTCAAGTCATTGTGCACAGAGAAATATGACGAGTGGCTAGGTACAGTTGGATTATACCAAGAAACAGCTGCTGGGAATCTGAAAGTACCCCCGAGAAGAACTATTTTAAAGTGGATTCTCGATTCTTGGAACGAACTACCCGTTGAAATTATCCAGAAATCTTTCCCAAGTTGCGCATTGAACCTTCCGGTGGATGGAGCAAAGGATGACACGATTCACTGCCTTAAGGAAGGACAGCCTTGCCATGCTGGACAAGCCATGCTCAAGTCACAGCTAGGGATCCTAAATGAGCCAGATTCCAATCCTTTTACGGAATGTACTGACTCTGATGTGGAAGAAGCTCACCCAGTGTTGGAGCTTATAGACTCTGATAACGAAGGGGACTCTGACATTGAGATTGAGTAGGGTTTACGTACTGTAACGTTAAGCAATGAAAACAGTACCTACCATGACATTTTAATATTGAAAGCTTGTTTCTGTTACGGTTTTTAAGGATTTTTGCTTCTTACACTTTGTCAATACGGTAAGGCACTTTTTATCTTGAAATAAAATGGATTACGGTACTAAATAAACGCCGCCCCCGAATAAACGCCGCCCCCGAATAAACGCCGCACCTGAGTCATGAAAATTTAAATAAACGCCGCGGCGTCTATTCGAGTAAATACGGTATACATGTATGAATACAATGTAGAATGAGGAATCGAGCTAGAGTAGAAGAGAGGGAAAAGTATGGAAGCCCACAAGCTCACACCGAATTCCAAAAGCTCACACCGAATTCCAAAAGCTCTCACCGAATTCCAAAAGCTCACACCGAATTCCAAAAGCTCACACCAAATTCCAATAGCTCACACCGAATTTCAAAAGCTCACACCGAATTCCAAAAGTTCTATACAGCACTATACATCGCTATACAGCCCTATACAACACTATATAATAATATAATAATACAGCACTATCAGGAGCACTATACATCGCTATCTATAGGCGCTTTGCACTTTACGTCATAGCAGCCATGTTGGTGTACAGTTAACAATAGATTCTTTGTTAGCTACTTTTGTTCGACTGGACACCAACATGGCCGCCATGCCCTTTGTCATTTGAATCTCTGAGGATTGAGTGCAAACCATCCATTCAGCCCTATACAGCACTTAATACATCGCTATACAGCACTATATAGCCCTATACAGCACGTACTATACAGCACTATACAGCCCTTACCTTATGAAATTCTAGTATACTACAAGTATATTTGAACTTACCTAAAAAGTGTGCTTTCCCAACAAACAAAAAGTGTATATACTTAAAGTATACTTATATGATACTTTTTTGCACCAGAAGTTTGAACACACTAATTAAAGTATACTTTTTCCCAGAGAAAAGTATACTTTAAGTACACTTCCATCAATATAATTGTGTTATGAATTTATTCTCCTTCTACATGTAGGGGGCTGTTAAGAGGGATGTAGCTAGAGTGCTGTGAGTCGGCTGTAGAGGGCTGGATAGGGTGTATGGCACTGCATGTATACTGGGTATATAGTGCTGTATACATGTACATGTAGGCTGTACAGGGGTGTATATATATATATGGCTCGGTATGGTGCTGTATAGGGCTGCAGTGAGCTGTAGAGTGCTGTATAGGACTAAAGGGGGCTGTAGAGGTAGTACTGTATAGTGCTATATACACAGGGCCGTAGCATGCCCCGAAAAACTGGGGGGGCACAAAGTCATTTCGCAACACGTGATCACCAAAACATATTTAATTTCATAGATAATCCTTATTTAAAGTTATATGTACTCTGATGGCATTCCTATAGTAGGGTCAACGAGCCTATGGCAAATATTTTTTTAAAGCGAGTTGACTAGTTCGCGTTGGTGGCTCAAGCGAGTTTCGGCTATGGTTGGAGACACGCCGTTTTACAGCGACCGACAAAAAAATCCCCTGGGTTTCCGAGGGGGCCAGGTCCGGCCCGGAAAAACAAATGTAAAGTCTTTACCTGATAATACCTTGTTGTTGTTTTTTTGGGAAAAAATTGGGGGGGACACAGGCCCTCCCAGCCTCTAAGGGCGCTACGGCCATGATACAATGTAGTGCTGTATAGAGCTTTTGGAATTCGGTGTGAGCTATTGGAATTCAGTGTGAGCTTTTGGAATTCGGTGTGAGCTTTTAGAATTCGGTGTGAGCTATTGGAATTCGGTTTGAGCTATTGGAATTCGGTGTGAGCTTTTGGAATTCGGTGTGAGCTATTGGAATTCGGTGTGAGCTTTTGGAATTCGGTGTGAGCTTTTGGAATTCGGTGTGAGCTATTGGAATTCGGTGTGAGCTTTTAGAATTCGGTGTGAGCTATTGGAATTCGGTGTGAGGGCTTCCGTAGAAATTAAGCAACACTCTTGATTTTTCCATGTCTTTTATCTCAAACTAAAAGTATGCTTAATAAGTTCAAGTCCGACATTTTGTTGGCGACGAAGTCACAAAATAATAAGCCTTTATATAAGGACAATTGTTGTAAAAGAAAATGTTGGACCCTCTACTCCTTGAATGCCTTAAATTTCCTGATATTTGTTAGCCTTAATGAGCTTACCTTATGAAATTCTAGTATACTACAAGTATATTTGAACTTACCTAAAAAGTGTGCTTTCCCGACAAACAAAAAGTGTACTTAAAGTATACTTATATGATACTTTTTTGCACCAGAAGTTTGAACACACTAATTAAAGTATACTTTTCCCAGAGAAAAGTATACTTTACAGGGCCTCTGACAGAGTGCGGAAAAAAATTGAAATTAGTGCGGAAATATTTGTCAAATAGTGCGGAAAAAAAGCTCAATAGTGCGGAAAATAGTGCATTTTTTTTAGGCTAGTTTATATTCTCTGCAAATCGTTATTAGGGTAGAAAACAACTCGTTTTTTGCCTTCCTGATGTCAGTAAGAGGGTGTAATATAGTAAAATCACACGAAACGAAATGAAAAGACTGAAGAAAACATGTTTTTGCAGATAACTTAACTTGACTTTATTGATATTTAAACATGGTGGCTACATTCAGTGTATAAAATATTGATAAAAATACTGGTTTTCAAGAAGGCCGTGTATACTTATAAACCTAACGGCACTATCTACCTATGCTAATTAAAAATATCAATATAACAATTATCTAATGTATAAGTAAAGTCTATGTTGCTAAAAAATGCTTGAGTCTGGTTTAAAAATTCCAAGGCCACCTGAATCCACATCACTGCCATTTCACTAGAAAGACTACACTCATATTGCCATTACAACCACAAGTATAATATGAATATAATAACATAATTATTATAATACTGTAGATGGATCAAAAGTTACGTATTGATATATACAAATGTGATCAGGCACCATCTATTGTTTCCATTCAGTCTTACTTGAGCTCATATTGTAATACAGGTTCGAATTTCAAGTTAGTTTTCACTGGACGTTTAACATTACTCTACACTTGTCTTTAAAGTTTTCGCCTAAGGAGGTTATCTTTCAGTTTATATTTTACTTTAGCACCTATACATCAATGTTCTCGTGTGAAGTATGTACTCATGTTTTGCTTCATATTGACTTAATTTGCTTTCCTGCTTTTCTGCTTTCCCACCCAATGCTTACAGTTCGTACACCCTTTGGACAACCTGCATTGGCAAGAACCTGTAGATATGCGTCAATTGTAAAGTTATTCAGATAATTGTCCTCATCACATGGTTTGCCGCCAACAAGACCTTGGATGTCTTTATCGTTGATCATACTACTACCTTTAAATTTAACTGAACCATCCAGCAAACACTCGAGTAAAGGTTCTTTATGATTTGGCAAAACACAGGTTGCCTCTGTGTCGATTGCGGCAGTGATATTTTGGTCTAGGCCATAACACACCTTGATGGGGAGAACATTGTGGGAAGAGCATGTGGGAGTACACGTCTTAGGAGAAGGATTGCTG
Source organism: Actinernus sp. WN-2022 (assembly GCA_030867875.1). Lineage (NCBI taxonomy): Eukaryota > Metazoa > Cnidaria > Anthozoa > Actiniaria > Actinernidae > Actinernus > Actinernus sp. WN-2022. The sequence goes on from JAOWCC010001632.1 coordinate 185,745, forward strand.
TCAACTTCTTTCTTCACTTCCTTTGTGTTTCTTGCGACAGTCTTCAGAGAAGATCTAAATTATAATTTCCCATCTGATTCCTTTGTCTTTTTCCTTTTGAACGATACACCTGACGTTTTGATGTCTGCCTCCTGTTGGTTTGTCTTTCTCTTCTTCCTATTTTCCGCACCGTCCATGGTCTCTGGGGATGCCGTGGCAGTAGCCGATTTAGACTGTTGGTTTCGTCCTTTACAAAACTGGGATACTCTAGGAAAATCACTTGGTTTGCCTTGTACTGGTGCCGTTGCTTTGGGAGTGGTATTCCCTGGCTTTGCTTCACTTTTTTCCTCAGGTTTCCTGTTTTCTAGTAGGCGTTGCTCTTCTCTCTCTTGTTCCAATGAAGACTTCGCTCTAAGATTCCAGTTAAGGAAATGGAAAGCTTTGATTGTACTTTGGTCCAAGGATCTTCGTTTACAGTTAAGAACATCATTGTAGGCAGAAAACGACCTCTCTACGTCACAGGAACCAATTGTGGCTGTGCAGTAGCACGATGCCAGATTGTAGAGCTTCGGTAGTTGACCTGCCTTAGATTTCCAAAATAGTGCCAGATCCATCTGCCCGTTCTTGCTTTGTTTGACAGCAGTCGGGCCGATGTTATTAGCATACAGTTCCCATTCATGTCTAGGGACACTCTCGAACCCGGGAATACTGTCTATGCTGTCAAAGTCCCACCCAACATCAATCAGATTTCTCGGATCTAGAACTCGGACCTGATCAAGAAATGTTGCAGCTGGCTGTGCACCCTCATTAACATATTTGTGCAACTTTGTGTGGGCAGCACTGAAAGAGGAGTTTGAGAGGTGGATCATTTCCTCCTGCTCTTGGGAAGTGAAGTCACCTGGAAAACAAAACTCAATGTCGTCTTCCTTTAAACTGATATTCTCACTCAAGTAGCAGAGCTTTCCATTTTCTCATGTGCTTGGGTCACATGTGGCATTCGCTCTTGAAAATAATCCAGGTATACCATGAGTGTGGGTGTCTTAACCTTTATAAAGGCCAGTTCAGCATGTAGTTTCTTCATAAACTCTCATCTCTGTACATCTCATCTAATCGAAGGAGGAAATTGCATGCAGAATTCCTTGCCCGGTCAATTTCCTCTTGAATAAAATCTCCTAAAAGGAAATAGTGGTTAGCCTGGTAGAGGGCGGAGTCGAACCACGCATTCCAGGATTTCGTTGTAGGATTGGGTGGCATCCTGACGGTACTTTCTGTGCCAAGGGCGTTCTGGAGAAAATTTCTAAACCTGCTCTTAAATCTTCCACTTGGAACAAAAAAGAGGTTTCGGAAACATTTCACAAACTCTGTCACTTCTTTGAAGCTCTTTTTGAAGTCGGAAGCCACAAGATTGACTATATGGCTGTGGCAGGTTATGTGAACACACATAGGAAACAGGCAGGACAGTGTTTGGTTGAATGCCTTCTTCATGTATGCGACATTGTCCGAATTAAATACACGGACATTGTCAAACTCAATGTCATAATCATTCACAGTTTTCACAATGGATTGAGATACTGTTTTGTTGTTTGTCGCAGTTAAAAAGTGCGAGTCAAGTAAAAATGCCACACAGTTACCACGTGGGGATAGTCCATCAAAATCTAGAAAAACGGCCATAATGTTCAGCACATACCTGCCCTCATCGTCACTCAGTTCATCGGCCATCTGAGTGCCAGTTTCTTGTCTTTGACGACATCTTTGAGTTCCGCTTTTTCCACTTGATATACATCGAACAAATAGTAGTCCCGCAGCTGGGACGATTTCGGTATGGCTCCACCGTTGGTAACTCGAGTTTGAAGAAATGCCTGCATGACTGGATTGTCGGACTTATACAGTGGAATGTTAGCAGCCGTACACAGTTCAGTTCAGTTCAGTTCAGTTCAGATTTATTTTGCACATGTTCAAAAAGAAAAGTATTACAGTTTATGGGTATTAAAAAGGTAATATAAGATGTAAATATAAGTGAGAGAAAATATAATGAATCAATCGTGCGCAGTGGTCAAAGTAGCATTAGGGCTTTCGAGTTGACCACTGCCTGCGATGTTAATATTTGGACGTAAAGATTACTCAATGATACGTGAACCGGAACTTAATATAATAGTAATATTGAAAATAATGAAAATAAATCCCATGTCTGTAGTAGTTTATGCTTGAGAAAGGAGAAGTGATTGTTTGTATAATTGTTTTGAAAATGCGTAGGACGATTTTGACTGTTTTATATTGTAATCGATTGACTCCCAAATTGAAGACGAAATAAATCTAAATGTATGGATTCCATAGTTGGTTCGAGCTTTTGGTCTGCTAAAATTTTGCTTAGCAGCGAATCTGGTGTTATAAGTGTACACACTTTAATCCACTCGTGACAAAGTTTCACCTTAGCAATTTGTGCTGGACTCTTGCATTCCAATGTTGTATTGATAGTTTTCTGCTTACCTGTACCATATCGTTTTCTCTCTTCAACTTTTTGCTTATGCGTGGCACAGTCAAGGTGTCTCTCTACGATATGCTTCCGTAAATGGTCAACAACAACATTACATGACGAGCAGAACATGATATCATTATCGGCATGAAATGTCCCTTCAGGATACCGACGGGCCCTCTCCTTTGATGTAATCTTGACCGGAAGATGTGCATTCTTTTTCGGCCCGTTTACGCCAAAAACTTTTGGCTCCTTGACTACGAATTTATCCATTTGTACAACGAATGCTTAAATATTAAAGAAGCCGATGGATTTGTTCACCGTAGAACATTTCCCGCCAACTTTTCATCGATCAAATACCGATTTCTATCGATGCCTGTGATTGGTCAACCCAAAGAAAACTTCTATCCAATAGCATGTCTTGTTAGAATGAAAACTAGTGCCCAGCTTCCCGCAATATTACGTATGGAACGCCTGGCTGGTTTCGGACCACGAACAAAGCTGACGTTGTTTCGTTGTTTACGAAGGTAAATTGTTCTCAAAAGCATACAAATCCACTTGAAATCGAAAATGGTGTCTGTACAGTTATGTAATAAGAACAATTACGCAAATTTAGGGACTTTCAAAGCAAATTTTGTATTATTGTGCGAAAATAGTACAATAGTGCGCCGATTGGGTGCGATTTTAAGCCAATAGTGCGAAATCGCACCCTCGCACTCTGTCAGAGGCCCTGTACTTTAAGTACACTTCCATCAATATAATTGTGTTATGAATTTCTTCTCCTTGTACATGTAGGGGGCTGTAGAGGGCTGTAGCTAGAGTGCCGTGAGTCGGCTGTAGAGGGCTGGATAGGGTGTATGGCACTGTATACTGGGTATATAGTGCTGTATACATGTACATGTACATTGTAGGCTGTATAGGGATGTATATATACATGTATATGGCTTGGTATGGTGCTGTATAGGGCTGCAGTGAGCTGTAGAGGGCTGTAGATTGCTGTATAGGACTATAGGGGGCTGTAGAGGTATAGTAGTACTGTATAGTGCTATATACAATGTAGTGCTGTATAGAGCTTTTGGAATTCTGTGTGAGCTATTGGAATTCGGTGTGAGCTATTGGAATTCGGTGTGAGCTTTTGGAATTCGGTGTGAGCTTTTAGAATTCGGTGTGAGCTATTGGAATTCGGTGTGAGCTATTGGAATTCGGTGTGCACTTGTGGGCTTCCGTAGAAATTAAGCAACACTCTTGATTTTTCCATGTCTTTTATCTCAAACTAAAAGTATGCTTAATAAGTTCAAGTCCGACATTTTGTTGGCCAATTGTTATAAAAGAAAATGTTGGACTTGAACAACCCAGTTCAAGTCCTCTACTCCTTGAATGCCTTAAATTTCCTGATATTTGTTAGCCTTAATGAGCTTACAAGTTTTGATATGAGAAACAAACCTACAGTAATTCTGAAAGATTACACCTAAAATTGGAAGTTCTATGTATTGTGTGGGCAGATAAACATTTGGCATGTCCTTTCTTACAGAATGCGGGCTGTTAATTGCTGCACAGATTAAAGTGCAGTATTATATTGTAGGTATGGCAAAACAAGCGAGTCATATATACAGGTTGTTTCTCATTTCAGGTTGTTATTCAAACAACCTAGGTTGGAATATATCAATGATTCTATAAAAAAGGGATTTTTTATTTTTTGGGACTCATAAAAAAAGGGGGGGGGGATTTAAAGTTCAAGTAGCACCATAAAACAACATTAACTATTTTTACTCCAAATTCTATTTCTGATATACTTCAGTTGTCTAACTTAGTTTTCTTTGAGAGGCAGGAGCAGAAATAAAACTAGAATATAAACACTACCCGAATTGCGGGATTGATTCATCTTGTGATGTCACAATGAAAACCTACGGGATTTTATTGTAGTAGTTTTCTCTAGGGAAGGAGTTGATTCATCTTATGACACCACAGGATCCACGAAAAGTAACCAAAATTAGGGAAATTTGCAAGATTAATACCTTTTTGTGAGAAACAAACACAATAGTACAATATAATTTTTTTTCTACATTATACTTGCACTTTTAAAAGAAATTCACCCACCCCTCCCCTACAAAATATTTTTTTGACAACCCACCCCTCCCTCTACTTCCTCCCCCTTCCCTACCACTGCCTCTCCTCCTTTTTACTTGTCCCCCCTGACACACCTTACTGTACCACTTACCTTGACCTTACCTTACCAATCTCGCCCGGACGGGCTTAACTTGAGCTTGTCATGAGGAATGCTTGGTAGATATACTCGGTAATCCAGTGGATTATCAAACTGTGCCAAAGCGCTTGTTAAGTGAGTAATCGTCGAACCTAGTCCCTCTCATTATATGTGCATGCGTACTACTGTCTAACAAAATCGAAAACATAACATGGACGATATTAAACCGGGACGAATCTGTAACACAGATGAAGTTTGTGTTCATAGTTGACTCTGTGTTCTTTTATGAAAGCTGCATCAACTCAAGGGAAGTACAACTGTAAGGAAGCTAAATCCAGAAAAAAATACATTGTTTATGGACTTTATTATGGTTCCACTCGTACTTCAAAACAAACTTTGTCAACTGACTTAGAGTAATTACTGACCTAAAGTAAAGACCAAAAAAAAGCGCATCAACATTGTATCAAGAAGAAGATTTTTACGATTCAAGAGCTAAATAGTATCTCGATATTGAACTAACGAGTGCAGAGGATCTTGGAGTAGCTGGCTCGTACTCGTTAGAGATAGCTTTTCCAATGGAATAAAACATTGATCCACTAGCTGTGTCTAGAAAAAAATGGAAGTGGCTCAAAGAAATTCTGTATTATATTATCTTGTACTCTAATCAAAGAATTGCTCAGAGAATGTGAAAAGATGTAAAAATGGATAAATGATCGAGAACTTACACGGAAATAACTCAAAACATTATCAACAGTTATTTCACTTTCCCGTTTCCATGCGGTCCGAACAATAATTGCAGATCTAAAATGTCAAGTGAGACTATCCCCACCCCTCAGGTCTAAAATGTCAAGTAAGACTATCCCCACCCCTCAGTTAAGACTATCCCCACCCCTCAGGTCTAAAATGTCAAGTAAGACTATCCCCACCCCTCACTTAAGATTATCCCCACCCCTCATCTCTAAAATGTAAAGTAACACTGTTAGAATAAAATGAATTTTATTTTATATCATTCCATCAATAGTATGATATCAAGAACCGGCGGCTTTTCCTGAAGAGGTCTGTTATAGATGGATTAAAGGCTCAAGACTTTTATATTGGAGCTATTGTAAATATTCACTCACGACAGGTATGTATTCAGTGACATACAGCTTTTAAATATACATATATTTTACATACAGTGTACATATGTAACTACATTTCAAATTGCATCATGCAACATGCATTTTAATACAAGGGTGTCATCAATTTAGAAAGTAGACTGTCATATTAAGAAGAATTGAAATTTGCTGTACACATATGGTTTTGAGCTCAATTTGGGATTAATTCGCACAAGTGTGTTTTTCAATGAGCATTAAAATTGTGTGAGCCTGCAGGGTGAATGCAGTTTGAGCTCTTTGAAAAACACACAAGTGTGAATTAATATAAATACCCAGGAATAGGATGCATCTGTGTATTTCCCAAACTAATGCATGTGTACATGTAAGTTTTATAAATATGCTATGTTTCGCATCAGGTGGCATATGATATACATGTACAGTGTAATTGCAAATTACCATAAAAAAATGTATGCACAAATTGCATTATGTGGGAAAAAAGCAAGTTTGGGGGTAAGCTCGGTTTCAGCCGTTTGGGTGTTGTTTCTCCAAAGCCTCCCCCCACTAATGGCTGGACACATGGTCAACACACCGTGTCCATGTCGTCATCTAATTAGAATTAAAATACGATTCAATTTTTTGACAAGCCACTGTTTACCCTTTCACATGTAGTGTAGGTTAGATTCCAGTAAACTTTCAAAATACATTGGAATTCTTTAAACTAAAACTCCAAATGTGAAATGAATTCTCAAGGACAACAAATGCCATGTAAAATTACTGAGAAACCAGGCTTTATTTGTTACTCTTTAATCATTTATTAATGCAGATCAAGACAGAAATTAAAACCCAAAATTCATGGGGATGAAGTTCAGATATGATCTCAGAACTACACTGTACATGTATTCTGAGCTAGAGTCGATTATTCCTGCTCAGTATTTGGGTAGAGTATGTCTTTGAGACATTAAAATATTTTACGAACTTACCGTACATAGGATTTTAAGAAGAAGAATTATTGTAAAACTTGTTTGATGGAGCGATTATCAAGGGAATTTTGATTGCAGAGTTACCGGTATTAAACGCGTAAACATGGCCTGCATCATGATCAGACGTGATTTCCCCTCTTTGTCCGTCTCTTTTCTCCGATGAAGGCAGCACTAATTTTCGTTGAAGTAAGATCATGTACTAGGTAAAGTTAAGAGAAATAACGAACATTACAGACTTTGTGATTTCTGATCTAGTCACACATCTTGTCTCAGCTAATTGCCAGATACAAGACAGTGATGGTTTCCCAAGTGACTTTCCAGAGCTGTTGCATTTACTGACAGTGTCTTTTATTTTAATTATAGTGAATCCTTGAATTATTCGAAGCTTTGAGAAGTTTTCAATCTAAATTTATAATTAAGCAAATATGTTCAGCTACAGGATTCTGCAAGTTGCATGATGAAGATTACTTTTGTAATTCTAGTTATACTGTTTAAATAAAGTGTTTATTATTATTATATTATTATTACTCTTGACTAATACACGCCGTCATCACAATCTACATTTACCATTCGCACGTAGGAATTGGGAACAACAGAAGTTTACCTACCATGCACTATTAGACTCAGGAACTCTTTAGACTCTGAAGTTATACAATCAACTACATTATCAATTTTTAAATCTTACTGGCACATAACTTAATTTCATAATAATCCTTGTTCTATTTCTATTTTATTTCAACCATTTATCTTTTCTGTTTTCCATATATTAGTGAAATATATATTTTTAATACAGGACCTCCCTGAAAATCACAAATTGTGAGTGGAGCTTTCCTGTCAAAATATTATTATTATTATTAAGTTTTGTATTGAGCATGGCTTGTTGACATTATGTTTACTTTGTTGTTGTTTCAGCTTACAATTACCGACTATGCTGATAGCTTCACCACAACAGGACTCAAGACCTTAAATGAGAAGTAATAATATAAATATAATTTAGAATATTAATTGAAACCTGTGGGGGCGCTAGGTGGGGATTTGATTTGAAAAAGTCCCAAATGTAAGAAAATACCCACCCACCCACCCCCTAGGGCAGTCTTTATGCAGTCAAATGGGACCAAATCCCACCCCCAGAATTCTTTCTTCCCAGCCTTAGGTATTGTCATATATAGCATATCTTAGTACAGATTGGTAAGAACTGTCAGGGTATTCAAGTGAATTTTAAAGCATTTAGAATTTTGTGTGTTCATTACTCAGGGAAGTCTAGGGAAGTGTTGTCTGTGAAAGATTGAAGATATAATGGCACATGTTTCTGTTTCATTGGTCAGTCACTAAATGAGTATCCACCTAGCTAAGACTACCCCTAATAATAATAATTATTATAACTTCTTGAAATCCTTTTTAGAGAGTTCAGTCAGGAATAATAACGAGCTACATGTATTTATTTACTACAGACATTTTCTGGAGATTTTTGCAACACTGCATATGTTAACACCACTTTCATTATTTCAACACTTCTAAAATCAATCTACCATGACAAGCACAGCCTAAAATCTAATATGCTCAAAAGCTACCAAATACCGTGATTTTCAGATGGTACAAGGTCGTCTGCTCAGGCTATAGCTACCAAAGGGCCTGAAACATTTCTAATATTTAAGAAAAGGAAATGGTGGGAAAATTATCTTATTGTCTGATGGGGAAATCTTACTAAGGGCAAAAACTCAAATTGCATTTAAACAAGTCCATCAAAACTGTCTCGACCAGTTGCTTATCAACCTCCCGAATTTAGGCTCGTAAAAATAAACTTTGAGGAAAGCTTTAAGAAAGGTAAACTGGAGCTCTTGGAAGTTGTCGAATTGTAGCTGAAATTGTTCAGTTTTATGTGAGTTAATTTGACTCGAACTTGACTCGTACTTGACTTGACTTTGAGACTGCCTATTGTAAATAAATATAAAACTCCGCCAGAATTCCCCAAGCCTGATCAACACACAAAAATCTAAATGCTAAAATTCACTTAAATACCCTGGCTGACAGTTCTTACATGTATCAATCTTTCTATACTTCTTTTGTATCAGCACAGAAAGCTTGGTTGCGATACATTCAATATGAAATGAAATATCAAATAAGTGAAAGTAGCTAGACATTTCCTTGTAAAAATGTCTCACCATCTTGAAGCAAATTGAGTACAATCCCGACCCCCTGAGGCCACAAAATTTGTCAAATGACCCACATATCCCCACCTCCCCAGGGGGGTTCATTTTATAAGTGCATATTAAGTAACCTATGAATAAATACAGCTTTATAGTTAATTAATTAATTCAATTAATACTGCATTATTACTAGCTTCTATGTGCCTCTAAAATAAAATGATAATTATAGAGAAAATATATAAATACTCCTAAAGAGTTATGTTCTCTTTAAATAGCCTGTGAGGGAGGTTATTCCAATAATCCCTCGCAACTGAATATTTAAAGGTGGCTAATGGCCAACAGAAGTGATTCACCTCTAAACGCTTTACTTCACTCTACCCTCGGCTGATAAAATATTATGCTTATCAAATTTCATGCAACATTTCAGGTTGTGGCTTCTAAATTATCATCATACGATTATAAAGTACTGTAAATACCCTATTATAGGCTGCTCCCCAAACTTTAGATCCTTTTTGGAAAAAAAGTTGGAAGAGTTTGCTAATTGTCATTCCAAGACCAAGTCATGCCAACTGCAACTTTCCTTGTCATTTGTTGTGAGTGTTTTTTTTCTCCCTAAAGTCCGGGTGCGGCTTGTACGCGGGCTTTTTCAGATTGAAGTTCGTGTGAGATATCCAAAAATGAGCCCTGACAACTTTTTTGTGTTGTTTTCTTCTCGTAAGATTCCTTCACAATCCAATTTGTGTTTAATTAATATTGTGGTTCCGTAAAGGTGACATTTTGTGAAGTTTGATTGGTTCGAGTCTCGTTCTTTGATGTGCTTATTGAAAGACTAAAATTCAACGAATTCTGGAGAAATATTCAGATTCAAGAAGTGGATCACATATCCAGAACACTTTGGGTATAAAGAAGTTGTTTGTGCAACTCACAAGTCACGACACATGGCAAATTATAATATTGTCAACAAATCCAAAACTTCACATCTCAGTGTTTTGATTTGAGAGATTTGAGACTCCAGCACTTTTTGCAGATCATGCAAACTGTTCACGAAGTAAAATAAAAATCATCCAGAACATTTAATTTGTCTATAGCGAATTTTTAGTCCGATTTCAAAGCGGCAACCATTAATATATACGCGAAGCTAATTGATATTCAAATCAGTTTGCGGAAAACTTCAAACATTATGCACCGTGGCAATTTGAAAGACGTGACTTCCACACCTTTGAAAATGGATTTAAATTAATAGAAAGAACTCGAGTATTTTATTTAGTAAACATTTCACTTTGAGGTAAAGTTGAGAAGCTGTGTGGTGCTTTTTAATAGGAACTACAATGCAATCAAAACTTAGTTCCCACACCCCAGTTTTGTGTCAAAATCCAGACAGACATTGTCTGCACGGCTGAGAGAATTCAATGCAAGTGCGATCTTGCAGAATCATAGCATTTCTTGAAAACATAAGGCAGCAATTTCTAGTAAGTAGTAATTCCCAAGTGGAGATTGTTACTAGTGAGTGCATTATAAAATGTCTGAAACATTTTCGTTTACGTGCTTGCATGCTCACATAGATTTAAGATCTAAACCTGTCAAACCTTAATGTTCAGTCGTAATTGTCCTTGTATCATATATGCATGCGAAATGTACTTCTAAAGCTGTAGTGTAACCATAAGTGTAAAGTAAAATGTTTCTTTAAGTTCGCTAAAGTTGGGGTGCGGCTTATATATTTCCTTTAAGTTTTCAAATTGATCTCAAGATAAGATCGCAAGCCTAAAGTGGGGGTGCAGCTTATATGCAGGGTGCAGCTTATTAATGCAGGGTGCGGCTTATAGGCGGTCTTTTACGGTATGATGTGTGTGCTAGTACCACGTATAAGCCACACCCATATAAAATATGATGTGTGCACTAGTACCATGTATAAGCCTGACACCCCTATAAAATATGTGCTAGTACCCGCATGAGCCACACCCCTATAAAATATGATGTGTGCTAGTACCCATGTATGAGCCACACCCCTATAAAATATGTGTGCTAGTACCCATGTATAAGCCACACCCCTATAAAATATGTGTGCTAGTACCCACATATAAGCCACACCCTTATAAAATATGATGTGTGCTAGTACCCATGTATGAGCCACACCCTTATAAAATATGATGTGTGCTAGTACCCATGTATAAGCCACACCCCTATAAAAAATATGTGTGCTAGTATCCACGTATAAGCCACACCCCTATAAAATATGATGTGTGCTAGTACCCATGTATGAGCCACACCCCTATAAAATATGTGTGCTAGTACCCATGTATAAGCCACACCCCTATAAAATATGTGTGCTAGTACCCACATATAAGCCACACCCTTATAAAATATGATGTGTGCTAGTACCCATGTATGAGCCACACCCTTATAAAATATGATGTGTGCTAGTACCCATGTATAAGCCACACCCCTATAAAAAATATGTGTGCTAGTATCCACGTATAAGCCACACCCCTATAAAATATGATGTGTGCTAGTACCCACGTATATGCCACACCCTTATAAATATGTGTGCTAGTACCCATGTATAAGCCATACCCCTATAATTAACAAATAAAGAAGCCTTAGCCATGTTTTATACTATCATAAAACACAATGGGCATTTGAGAACATGAGAGAAATGTTAAAGCACACGCCGAAAGACCAGAGTGTTTTATGATAGTATAAAACATGGTTTATTAGGCTTCTTTATCTGTTTTATAATATAGATTTACATGTGCGATGAAAGGAAACCACCAGTTGAAAACAATAAAACACTGCAAACCATGTTATATACTCTGATAAAACATGGCTTTTTAGCCAATCACAGTGTGTGTACTATCATATCTATATTATAAAATATGATGTGTGCTAGTACTCGATTTTCTTATCATTGCGAACGAGCGAGTCCACGAGCGAGTGAATAAAAACCTTGTGAATAAAAACATGTCATAATTTCTTTATTATACATTTAAAGTGAATACAATATAACACAAAATTAAGCATAACAAAATTTATTTCTAAAAGCAATAGTACAGTCTAGTGAAGTGATATCGTATCACTCCACTGATATGGTTTTTATTCACGGATTTATCACACGGACATCAACCCAAAATGTGTAATAAAAGCCACACCCATATAAAATATATGTGTGCTATACGGTACCAGCGTATAAGCTGCAGCCCTGAAATTAGACTTTGCCTTTTGTTTTTGTCCAAAATGTGTGGCCTTTTTGTGGATATTTACGGTATTTCATTTCAAAAGGCTGTTACAGTACAATTTCTCAAGGTAGACTGTTTGACTGTTATCTGAAGATGCTTGATACTCCATTTTATAATTTAGTTTCTATCTCCTATTTACAGGACTCTGGCTATGATCAAACCTGATGCTATTGGATCTATGGGTAAGAATTGAATATTACATGTTACAGTTACATACGTGTACTTTATAAATAAATAAGTAAATTTAAACTAGAAACTCCGAAAACACTTTGACTCTTGTGAAACCCTGTACCAATTACATGTACATGAAAAAAAATCATTTGGTTACAATGGGGCATTGCTATGGAATATTAACCTACATGTACATAAAGAGCTAAGAATAACTGACAGCTCTTCCAACTTTAAAAAAGGTATCCAAAGGCAATTTTCCACATCAAACTCCCACACAGCAAACATGTAAAACAGGTTTTTCTATTACTGACAGTACATTGTAAATATTCTTAAGGTATAATCCCTTAATGTAAATTGACTGATGTTTTTACCGTGTTTATAAATAAATCTGTCTGGATGTCATCAATCACATGATTTAAGTAAATGCCCATATCTCCCTCATTTCTAATGACAGGCGGCTCAAACTTTAACAGGCATGGTATTGGGTTCCCATAATAAATCAATTAGTGGTGATGTTGTAATGGTGGTGTCATCGGTCACGTGACTTTCAGCACATACCCGTATCTCTAACCGTTTACTGTATTACATTGTATGTAAAGGCAGCACCTACATGTACATGTACTCAGTTATTTTAAAACCCTGAGTGTTACTGTATTACATTGTATGTAAAGGCAGCACCTACGTGTACATGTACTCAGTTATTTTAAAACCCTGAGTGTTACTGTATTACATTGTATGTAAAGGCAGCACCTACATGTACATGTACTCAGTTATTTTAAAACCCTGAGTGTTACTGGATTACATTGTATGTAAAGGCAGCACCTACATGTACATGTACTCAGTTATTTTAATACTCTGAGTGTTACTGTATTACATTGTATGTAAAGGCAGCACCTACATGTACATGTACACAGTTATTTTAAAACCCTGAGTGTTACTGTATTACATTGTATGTAAAGGCAGCACCTACATGTACATGTACTCAGTTATTTTAAAACCCTGAGTGTTACTGTATTACATTGTATGTAAAGGCAGCACCTATATGTACATGTACTCAGTTATTTTAAAACCCTGAGTGTTACTGTATTACATTGTATGTAAAGGCAGCACCTACATGTACATGTACTCAGTTATTTTAATACTCTGAGTGTTACTGTATTACATTGTATGTAAAGGCAGCACCTACGTGTACATGTACTCAGTTATTTTAAAACCCTGAGTGTTACTGTATTACATTGTATGTAAAGGCAGCACCTACATGTACATGTACTCAGTTATTTTAAAACCCTGAGTGTTACTGGATTACATTGTATGTAAAGGCAGCACCTACATGTACATGTACTCAGTTATTTTAATACTCTGAGTGTTACTGTATTACATTGTATGTAAAGGCAGCACCTACATGTACATGTACACAGTTATTTTAAAACCCTGAGTGTTACTGTATTACATTGTATGTAAAGGCAGCACCTACATGTACATGTACTCAGTTATTTTAAAACCCTGAGTGTTACTGTATTACATTGTATGTAAAGGCAGCACCTATATGTACATGTACTCAGTTATTTTAAAACCCTGAGTGTTACTGTATTACATTGTATGTAAAGGCAGCACCTACATGTACATGTTCTCAGTTATTTTAAAACCCTGAGTGTTACTCTATTACATTGTATGTAAAGGCAGCACCTACGTGTACATGTACTCATTTATTTTAATACTCCGAGTGTTACTGTTTTACATTGTATGTAAAGGTAGCACCTACATGTACATGCACTCAGTTATTTTAAAACCCTGAGTGTTACTGTATTACATTGTATGTAAAGGCAGCACCTACATGTACATGTACTCAGTTATTTTAAAACCCTGAGTGTTACTGTATTACATTGTATGTAAAGGCAGCACCTACATGTACATGTACTCAGTTATTTTAAAACCCTGAGTGTTACTGTATTACATTGTATGTAAAGGCAGCACCTACATGTACATGTACTCAGTTATTTTAAAACCCTGAGTGTTACTGTATTACATTGTATGTAAAGGCAGCACCTACATGTACATGTACTCAGTTATTTTAAAACCCTGAGTGTTACTGTATTACATTGTATGTAAAGGCAGCACCTACATGTACATGTACAGAGTTATTTTAAAACCCTGAGTGTTGGTCCAGCCTGGGTTAGAACCTCCCACTCGACAGACCGGCGCTTAACCACCGAGTTAACCAGGATTTGTTTCTTTTAGGCAACATTATAGGAATGATGGATCAAGGTGGCTTTGTTTTTTGTCAAGCCAAGATGGTGAGACTCACAAGGTGTGTATTTTCCTTGCTTTGTAATAATTTTTATTTACACTGTACCAGGGGTTACATTGAAAGCTGGCTACTGCCAGAGCTTTGATGGTTACTTGTCCTCATACTGCTACCTACTCTCTTACTGCCAGAGCTTTGATGGTTATACTTGTCCTCATACTGCTGCCTACTCTCTTACTGCCAGAGCTTTGATGGTTACTTGTCCTCATAGTCTGCTACCTACTCTGTTACTGCCAGAGCTTTGAAGGTTACTTGTCCTCATACTGCTGCCTACTCTGTTACTGCCAGAGCTTTGAAGGTTACTTGTCCTCATACTGCTGCCTACTCTGTTACTGCCAGAGCTTTGATGGTTACTTTTCCTCATACTGCTGCCTACTCTGCATATGTTACTGCCAGAGCTTTGATGGTTGTGAAACCAATGTCCTCATACTGCTGCCTACTCTGTTACTGCCTGAGTTTAAAGGCTATTGAAATAAAGCAAATACAAGGTCTTCTACAACAACAACAATCCCAAGATGGAGGAGTAACAACAACAGTACACAATTGAATATTGAGTTGGTAGGTCCTTAGAAAGAACACCCTTTGCGGGGACAGGTATTTGTGTAGGAAAATATAATAAAATCAGATTTTAAAAAGAAAGGAGAATAAAAAATGAGAAATGTGCTGCAGTAGTTCATGGAGACATGTATATAATATATTATATTTTTATGTATTATTTTATAAGTTAAAACAGGATATCATTAGGATGATCAAGATCTGCCAGTCTCAAACATTATTATCACTGAGCTTGAGATGAAGTACAGTTGTATAGATTAAGGAGAGCCCTGCTCTACTGCATATACTGCCAGATAATAAAGTAATTAATCTATGTTGTTATTCTCAAAATACACAGCCAAATGTAAAATCATCCTCATGAAAACGTGTATGTGTATTGGGCAGTAAGCAATCTCATTGGCTGTTGCTTCACCATCCTATCCATATAGACCAATCAGATTTTGGCGCTCATGCAGGAAGCCATGAAGGTACATATCTAGATCCCACCAACGAGTCGCCAGCGAGTAATTTTGAAATGTTTGAAGCACTCATGGAATTAACTCACCCAAAGAAATATGAAAATTTAAAAAGAAAAGATTTGTGAAAATGGCAAACTTTGAAGATGAATTAATAGCCATAATTCATACACATGTAGCCTTGTATTTTGGTAATTATAAAAGCTAATAATAAAAGTAACTTTTGTTGGGTCATTTTTAACTCGTGGATGTGCGCAAATGCAGCAACAAGTTATCGGGATGGTTAGGAGAATTGTGTCACTCGCTCACTCACTAAGATCAGTTCTAAAGCAGAATGGAGTGCAAATTGATAATAGTAATTATCAATGATTATTTCATTTAATTAATAATTGAAGATTGATGTTGAACATTAATTTCTGTTGGAATTGACGTTGATCAAGTCCTCATTGCCAGTTCCCCTCTTCCTACTAACTGTATAGTTACTGCAAGCGTATTTTTCTACTTTTGCAAGTAGCTGTGTTATCCGTGTGGGAGATGTGTATGCTCATTCAACTACACATACCTGAGTCCAACCGATAGTGCCGTAATACCCTTGTACGTTTTCATGACTAACTCAACCGTATCATTCATTTCTGGTATTGGGTCCCTGAATTAACTCACTTACAGTATTAGTGGTGATGTTGTAACAATGACATCATCAGTCATGTGATTTTAAGAGCATGCTCGTCTCTCCCTCACTTCTAATGCCAGGTGGCTCAAACTTTGACAGACATGGTATTGGGTTGCCATAATTGCTTAGAGGTGATGTTGTAACAATGACATCATCAGTTGCATAGTTTTACAGGCTACACAGGCTATCACAACAGCAGGAATAACTTGAACTTTAAACATTTCCTCATGTTTACCCTGGAGAACACACTAAAATACACTTTACATCGGCGAGTTCGCCATTGTGGCGCTATGTTTTTTAAACCCTTTCAGTACCATTTGCTTCCCTCACTACTACCCTGAGACTAATTTAAACCCTTTCAGTACCATTTGCTTCCCTCACTACTACCCTGAGACTAATTTAAACCCTTTCAGTACCATTTGCTCCCCTCACTACTACCCTGAGACTAATTTAAACCCTTTCAGTACCATTTGCTCCCCTCACTACTACCCTGAGACTAATTTAAACCCTTTCAGTACCATTTGCTTCCCTCGCTACTACCCTGAGACTAATTTAAACCTTTTATAATAAGTACCATTTGCTCCCCTCACTTAACTACCCTGAGACTAATTTAAACCCTTTCAGTACCATTTGCTCCCCTCACTACTACCCTGAGACTAATTTAAACCTTTTATAATAAGTACCATTTGCTTCCCTCACTACTACCCTGAGACTAACCTAAACCTTTTATAATAAGTACCATTTGCTTCCCTCACTACTACCCTGAGACTGCAAATGGTACTAATGCAGGCTGAATAGAACAATATGCCCTCCAAAAGTCATGTTATTCCCATGTCATTGTTGTCACATGATCATCATTAATTGCATACTTTTGTGGTTTGAGCAGACAAGAAGCATCAGATTTCTATAAGGAGCATGCGGCACAGCCTTTCTATGAGTGAGTACTCCATTCAGCCCTTTGATGTCTCTGCAGCTGACTTGTACATGTACTTTTCAGATAAAACAAAGCCTAATGCTGATTATATTCTTACAAAACCTTGCTGTGTGCACTCAATTTTGATACAAGTGGATTACATGCCCAGTTGAAATATTTACTGTTATTATTAATCATGGGAGCATCCAAAGAACGCATGATTGCATTGGCTGCTCAGCATGTTTGATTTTCTTATGATGCATGCTAGATAATTTCTTTATGCATAGATAAAGTTTATATTATACAACAAATAGAAGATGCTTCCCCTATGACCTATCACAAAGTAAAACACAATGCAATTGCATTCCACTTGTGCATCCAGAGTTTTTCAAGATCTGGAGCAGGTATTATTTTGTTTTATAAATTGAAACATCCTGTATTCCCATAGAGTTATAGCAAAAACACCATTATTAAAAGTACTGTGATTGTTTGAAACCCATTTCCTAAAACTCTATGAAAACAGAAAAGTTTTGCAAACCCTTGATTAAGTTGGAAGAAATTACGTTTTGATTATAACATTGAATGAGCAGTTTCCCATTCTGTATATATTATAATTATTATTAAATAGTGTTTGTTGAATGAGCAATTTTATTTAGGAAATTGGATACATTTTTCCTGTGTTGAAATCCATAGAATTATAGAAACACTGTCTTGTGGAAGTGTTCCCACAACCATTTCTTGTACCCGGTACTCCCAAACTAAAACCACTCATGTTTCTATAACTACAACCTGAGTTTCAGGCGCTCCTTTCCCATAAAAAAAAAAGAAGAGAGAAAAAGGGAAAGGAACGCCTGATACAAATACTGGTCGAGTTGCTTTCCACCCCTCGTCACGGTCCCAGTGTTACAAATATGTCAAATAACTAAGCCCTGTCAGCTTGAGCCAATCAAAATTTGCCGGAGTGTCAAAGCTAGACACACTGAATGGTGTTTGCACAATTGAATTTAGCTACTGACAACAATAGCCTGGGAAACCAGCCGACTCTTATAGCTCCCCCACTCGTGAAAGAAACGTCTGGGCAATGAGGCAGAAAATTCGATACTGATGACGTAGCACTCAGATAGCCATTTCATGATGCATAAATTAGTTGCAATTCTCAGAAGCCGAATGCAAACAACAGAGTTCTTTTCAAGGACTATAACTACCGAGGCAGCTGCTCATTGCTTGGCAGTGGATCACTGTCATGAACAACCATGAAATTCAAGCCTATTTAGCATATGTCGGTAGCTTAAGTTTGCTTTGTTCTTTCAGCAGCTTGGCCCGGTCAAGCGAAGAATAATATTTTGTCCTTACGACTGTCAAAACATAATAGTTGTTTATAATTTCAAAACTTACACACAGCACAGCAGGCCACTTTTCAAGCCAGCTCTTTTGCCAGGTCAGTAAGCCAGGAGGTTAGCTACAGAATACAGTTATTTTCAAGGTATACTACCAAGGCTGCCATTTGCTTGGGTGAACAGCCATCATGACGTTCATGATTCAATATATCGCACTTTAATACATGTAATGTTGATTCATAGCCGAAATTTACTGCCTAGTAAAACATCCAGCTTGAAAAGTGGCCCTGAACGATTTATCCTGCAACAACAACTCATCCAGTGTTCTGTGATAGCTACATTGTAGCTCAGTGTGTGTAGGTTTATATGAAATTATAAACAAGTATTACAGTACTAAGTTTTTGATCACTTACTTGAAAATGTTTTGACAGCAGGGGTGGATCCAGGGTAGTTTATGTGATTTCCGTAAACTACTCAACTTTTTTCAAACCTCTAAATTTTAGGTAGTTTATTACTAGGAGGGGTGGGGTGGGTGGGGGTATGAGTTGATTGGTCTGTCAGAGTAAACTACTCAAACCAAACCCTGGATCCACCCCTGGACAGTATGACATTTTGTTTTACTAGCCGCTGAAAGAACTATGCAAAGGAGCCACCGACGACACATGCTAAATCTGCTTGAATTCCATGGTTGTCCACTGCCAAGCAAATGAGCAGCATCGGTAGTTATATTACTTGAAAAGACCTCTGTTGTTCGCATTCGGCTTCTGAGAATTGCAACTAATTTATGCACTGTGAAACGGCTATCTGCTACGTCATCAGTATGGAATTTTCTGCCTCATTGCTCAGACGTCTCTTTCGCGAGTAGGGGAGCGATAAGAGTTGGCTGGTTTTCCAGGCTATGACAACAACGACAACACACAGCTCGCTTTTGCCTGTCTTAATTAATATGTTTGCATACTTTCGAAAGCACCTGGTAGATCAGGCTCTTTCCATTAAGCCCATAGGCATAATTGCCAACAGTACGTCTTCCCTACAACAGATTAGTCTCCTAATACACTCTTTCTGCTCTGGTTTCAGAGACTGGAAAGTAAAGCCTTGAAGAGATTTGCGTAATGCTTTTTCAAAAATTTCGACACCTCTCTAATAGATGCGACAAAATAGACTGGAAGCTGGGCTGGTTTGTGAAAACCAATCAGAACAATGCATTAACTTAGCATTGTTCTTCGACCAATTAGAAAAAATACCAAAATTTGGTATGTTTACATCATATTGCGACTCGACCAGTTTTGGATCAGGCATTCCTTTCCCTTTTTCTCTCCTTTTTTTACGGGAAAGGAGCGCCTGAAACTCAGGTTATAATTATAACTATGGAAAGACAAACAATTGTTTTCTATTTCTTAAATAGATGTATTGAAGCATGCAAGACTACAATAATAAACTGTTTTTCAGTCAAATTTTAAAGAGATAAGGACATGGTTGGGTAGAAGGAGGCTTCAACTGGGAGGTATTTTATGTTACCAGACTGATCGATGGGCTCATAACTGTCTAGTAGTGAACTTAAAGTGCAAGTAAAGCCATAAAACAACTCTTTTTGCTCCAAATTCTATTAATTATCTTATATAATAATACGTGTGTGTGTATGTGTGTCTGTCAGTGTGTGTGTGTGTAACGCTATTTCCCAGGGTCCCTCGATCGATTTCCTAATATGGGGGACGCGCGCGCGCTCACGTCCGAAAATGGAGCCAAAAAGTGACGGATACAGGTATCCCAACGAAGACGACGAATCATGCGAACATAACAGTTGCTTTCTGTCTTGGTCTTGGTTGCATTTGAGGAAAGAATGTTTAAAAAAAAAAAGAGTTTTCTCAAGTTCTACACTTACTTGGGCGAGCGAGCCATCGAGCTTACGGGAATCTGTTTTAGGGAAAACCTGGTCCTGGGCGAGCAAGCCATCGAGTTTACGCGAATGTTTTAGTTAGAGTTTAGGGAAAACCTATTAGTCCAGGCATTTTATGGTTGGACCTGAGACTAATTGCAAAAGAAGCTTTTTCATCACCAACCAGTTAGAATTAGCCTCTAAATTAACATACTAAAAGTCCCAAACGATCCAAGCACGGGAACATCTCGAAATCGGGTCCACTGCTAACTCGCTCTCTGCTGCAACATGAAAACGAGGCTCTAAACCGGAAGTTGCTTTTATTGCGCTATTTTGTGCTAGAAATCGAATCATTTTGCTCAAAACTAAGAAAACGCTCTTCATACACGCCTACAGAGCTTTCATTTAGTAAAAAAAGTTAAGACAAAACACAAAAGCAATAAATCCTTCAATTAAAACTCCACGTTCTTACTTTTGCTTGTGACACAAAAGTTCTACACTAATGACATTATCGCTCAAGGCTTTAGAGAAAAACTCAATACAGGCTTCCTGTGCGTACAAAAACATATCTGACAGTTAATATCTCATGTCCTTACTTTCGCTTGTGAGGGTTTTGCACGAGGGTCTGAATGGGGGGTCTACATGTCAGTTGTCAATTAAAATTTTGGCCATTTGTTAGTTAGCCCTAGTTAATTATTACTAGAGAAAATTTACAATGTTTGACCCACAAAAATCAAATTTGTCAGTTAGTTATTTTTCGGTTGTCAGTTGTTAGTAAAAAAATCGTCATTTGTCAGTTGTCAGTTACTTTTAAGGCCGTTTGTCAGTAGTCAGTTAACCCCATTCAGACCCTCTTCCATGCTACAATATCTATAATTATACATTACTCATCAGACTCGTCACTGTTATAGTCAATGGGCTGGTTCGCAGAATTTGTACATGCAAAGCCTTTGCATTTACCGTACGCAGGGGAGCACTCAAGGCTGTTCTTGCGGCAGGTGCATCGCAAACTGCTACAGTCCGATAAACAGTTGCACGTAATCAAATGAAGAAGGGAGTCTGGTGCAGGAGGTAAATCGGTCGTTACTTGGTAGTACCACTAACTTTCTATCCCCAGCCCTCTAACGACATGTCTGTATCCTTCCCATTGCTTGACTTGAAGGTACACTCATAGGCTGTGATACCGGGCCGCTGCTGAGGTTTGAGGCAGATTCTGGACTCTTACCTGCAAATTCTCATAGTATCGTTGATATCTAAGAGTATCGAGCCTTTCTGCTGGCTTTCCATTGAACAGGGACTCAGTGCATTCTCACCAGCAGTAATAACATCACCCACAGCGGAATGAGAGATGAACACCCTGGCTTGGTCTTTGAAATACGGGGTATTGAGGAATTTCTTCAGGGCCGTCGCCTTACCTAATCCGTACAGGCGGGAGGTGGTGTCCCATCCGGTTATGGCGTGAAGAAATCCTCACCCACCTGTTCTTTCACTTTCTTCATGTTCTAGATGCGCGCGCCCTTCGTGTTTGCCTTTGGCTCCGGCTTGAAGTAGAGATCACAGCCAGCTTCGCGGGTATAATAGCACAAGAGCCCTAGGAAATCGGTATCATCTCCAACAAGAACCGTGGTCTTTCCTCAAGCAAACTCCACAGCTGTTCTCACTGTAAGAAGATCGGCGTCGCTCTTGGCGTGATGGCTCAGCATGTTTATAAAGCGTTCCTTATTCATTGGATTAGAGAGGAAGTCATCCTTCTTAAGCGTGACTTTCATTCTTTCTGAAAAGGCACGGTTCCCCCAACTTTTCCTGATGCGCGCCTCTGCTGCATCATATTCCTTAGTAGACATCTCTTCATACCCGTCAAATACAATGATCGGTCTCCCATATTTGCTAGACAGGTAAGTGCAATACAAATCGCACACATATTTGTATGTTGCAGATCCTCACGGAAACGGGATTCGGTGGAGAAGAGCTCCGCCATCTAAAACATACTGAACATAATTTATCCTCATTGTGTCTTGGCCGCAGGCGACAGCTTTGTCCATAGGGCATCTGCAAGGGCTGGTTTTTTGGCTGCCTGAGTGTCAACAGGGAATCAAACAGAGCAGTTGGGTAGCTGCACAGCTCGTAGCGGAATAACGCTTCAAGGTATGAGTTGTTTTGCAAGTGATTATAAGTCGTTTACTTGAACGTTGTCATTGTCAATCTCGCCAGAGGACTTCGAAGCAAGAGTGACAGCCTATGTACTGCGCTTGAATGTGTACTCAGCAGTAGACTTTCCATTCAGCAACGATAATAGCTTCTCCCCAATGGCTCAAGCCACATCCGCATCCACATTCACAGCACTGTCAGGTGGTGAGCGTATCCTTCATATCGCGCGCCTGCCTTGCTTTTGTGATGTCCTTGTTTTGCTCACCTGAGTTAAATTCCTCGCCTGTCATTTCTTGCATGGCGGGCACGGATAACAGCCAGATGAGTCGTCGTTGCTCCGTCAAGCCCATTCCTTAGGTCAAACCCCACTGGTCTTCAGGTTCCTCATCAGCACCTGCTCAATCATGAAATCTGTCGACAAGCCCGCCCAGAAGCTATCACTTGTCCTCGCCACGTGAAGGCCACAAATGAAGTCGCGGTAGACATTCTGATGATCTCTCTGAAGATCAGTTATTGACTGCAGGTATAACCGAGTGCACTTTACGTACAGGTTGTAGCCTGACGCAGCGAGATATGGCAGCATTCTCGACAGCGCTTCAAGGTGGAACTCCCAGTTGGCTGTACGCTCGGCTCTGTTGAAGGAGCGCAGTATATCACCATTTCCATGTACTGCAGCAATAGCACGGCAGTGCGGCTTCTTGCTATGAGGAGATACTGCCTGTTGTTGACGCATTCTCGAATGTTCTTGAGGACCTGCTTTTCTGTCAACTTCTCAAACAACGCACCAAAATTCACAGACTTTCAGTTTTAGTATAGAGTCGAAAAGTTTCTGTGTTTCATAAATGCATAATTGTGGTTCTTTCCCAAATGTTTCAAGTCTTGAAGTGTTCTATCTTGGCTTGGCAGTGTAATCAAAGCGGGTCAACTAGTTCAATCCCGCAAATCTTCACCCAGGATTTATACTGCCTAACTACAATGTATAAAGCTAAATAAAGATGTACGAATCTACTGTGAGCATTTACTGTACATAACTTGGAAGTACTTGGACTTACCAAGGCATAAAACTCTCCAAGGCCTCTCAAGTCAATTTTGTTGCTTGTACAACCATCCGACAGTGAAACGCGACGAAATGAAATGAACACATCAGAGTCGTGAACAACAAAGGTGTCACTGTGTTTCTGTCTGACTGATGCGAGTAATTCGCCCATATCACGGTTTTTCAAGTAGTCGATTTCTTTGAATTCTAAAAAAAGCCGTTTACGGTAAACTGCTGTAAAAACAAATCAAAACTATACGAATCCCCAGGAGCGAAGATATAATACCGCAAATTCTGAATTTTTTAGAGACATTTGTATGACCAACGGGCAACGTTGCACGTCCGCCATACAAACGTCTGTAAAAAAATTGTGACTTTGACGACCTGTAACTTTGCTCCCAAACTCCCATTGTAGAACCATTTAGGTATAAAAATTGAGGTGGTGAGCGGCTTTGGTAGAGAGCCAAGAAAATGTTGAATGAGTCTGCCAAGCTGTTTACAATTGTTTTGATTTTCTAACCCTAACAAAGCATTTAAATCATATCAATCACCAAAAAATAATAAAAGCACATGCGGCTAGCATATCTTTGTGAAATAAAAATAAACACTTCGGGATACAAGCGTACGACCAGCCGGGACGACCAGCTGGTCTGGGAAATGAAATATATTTTTTAGAATCAAGATCAAGTTATCATACTCTGTAAAATTCCAAACACTATTAGAACGGATAACAAAAATATAGCAGGTGTTCTGGGTAAATAAAACTTCAGAAAAGCTTAGCCGGCCTTCCAACTTAATTAGGGCCACCATTTTTTTCTACTTTTATATATATGGGATTATCTCACAAAAATGCAAAATATCCATGAAAATAATGCTTTTGACAATACACATAATGTCATTTAAGGAATGGTAAAGTTTTGCATTCTGTTTGATAGATCCGCCCCTTTATATGCATTTTTGGATTATAATCTTCATCCAGCCTCGTTTCCATGTTGCGCTATTTGGGGTTTTTAATAAAAGCCGTTTTTTAAGCAACTTCCCCTGTTGGGACTTTCTGGGACTTTTGATATGTCGTAGAGGACATGTTTCTGAGTAAAAAACCGTTGAAATACCTTCTTTTGCAATTAGTTACAGGTTGACCGATTTTTTTCCATAAAATGCCTGGACTATATCGCCAAGCGAAGCGGCCGAAGTCAAACGACCGAACGAGGTAAGACCAGGTATTCAAACACAGTTAGAAATGTTGTCCGTGGAAAAGGCTGTTATTTTTTTTTATCTTACAACTCTATGATGTGTCTAATAGTAAGATATTTTGTCCATGTCTGTTTTCTGTATCTAGTTTCCTGTGTTCTTAGATATAAAACCAACTGTTTCGGCGGCCAGATTTGTTTTCGTCACACGAATTCATGTCTCAGCTGCCTGTGACCGTCAGTTTTGGCACTTTTTGACAATAATTGTGCTCATCGGTTTCAGAAATTAACTGAGATCCGTAAGATATTATTCCCTTATACAACCTTGAAAATATCAACACGCTAAAAACATTGAGTCATATTTGTTGATTTCCCGTGAGTTCCCACGGGTCCCTGCTAGTAGAACAATAATGTTTTATTTTTTTGACATGATACTTGCACTTTAAGACCAGTCCTGTAAGCTGACATGCAAGTCCGTTGTCATGATATTAATATTAAAAATATATATTAATACCAAAACTGAGCCAAAAAGTACTGCTTGTTTATGACTTCGATTATTAAATAATTATATTTGTTTGTCTTCAGACGTCTGGTGGAATTCATCACCAGTGGACCAGTCATAGCATTTGAACTTAAGGGGAACAATGCTATTCAAAAGTGGAGAACTGTTCTTGGTAAGACAGATTCTAGCGTGAGCCACCTACAATGTACATCAGCTTAATTTTTTTTGGGGGGGGGGGGGGGCAAACACATACAAAATATGTTCAATTTGTTTTCGAGTCAAAAGAGTATATATGTTGTAGGTTGTTTCTCAATTCAGGTTATTTTTCAAGCAACTTAGGTTGGAATATCAATTATTTTTTTGATTTTGGGGGATTCATAAAAAAAGGAGTTTAGTTTTTTTTTTTGGGGGGGGGGAATTTAAAAAGAGAAAAAAATCACCCACCCCTCCCCTACAAAATACTTTTTGACAGCCCTCTCCTCTACTTCCTCCCCCTTCCTTCCCACTGCCTCTCAATTTTCTCCTCGTCCCCCCTGACACACCTTATTGTACCACTTACCTTGACGGTCACTTACTAACCTTGCCCAGTCGGGCTTAACTTGGCTGAATCACGAGGAACGCCTGGTAGATATTAATCCAGTGGATTATCGCACTGCACCACAAAAGCGCTTGTTGATTTGAACACATCATTTATTCTCCAAGTGACTAATCGTCGAACCCAGTCCCTCTCGTTATGTGCACGTGTACAATGTATACTACTAACAAAATCGGACTTCGAAACATCTTTCGAAAACGTAGCATGGACGACATTAAACCAGGACGAAACTGTAACACAGATGAAGTTTGTGTTGACTCTGCATTCTTTTATGAAAGCTGCAGCAACTCAAGGAAAGTAAGGAAGCTAAATCAAGAAAAATACATTGTTTCTTGACTTTATTACGCTCTACTCGTACTTCAAAAAAAATTGTGTCAACTGAACCGACTTAGAGTAATCACTGACCTAAAGTAAAGACAAAAGAAAGCGCATCACCTCTAACATTGTATCTAGAAGAAGATTTTTACAATTCAAGAGCTAAATACAATCATGTAGTACATGTATCTCAGTATTAAAGTAACGAGTGCAGAGGATCTTGGAGTAGCTGGCTTGTACTCGTTAGACTCAGCTTTTCCAATGGAATAAAACACTGCAGACAACCGGCGGATGTAAAGTACAGGTCACAGGTCAGCTAGGTCACAGGTCAGGCTGTTAATTCTAAGACAAATCCTAATCCTAACCACAAACCTAACCCTAACCATCGGACGAGTTCACAGGTAAACGATGGATTCTCACTCACCTAGAGCTAGGGTTCACAGGTAAACATGAAGTTACTTTACACATGCCACACTGACCACTGTGTCTAGAAAAGAAATGAAGTGGATCAAAGAAACACTGTATTATATTGTCTTGTTCTCTAATCAAAGAATTCCTCAGCGAATGTGAAAAGACGTAAAAATGGATAAATGATCGAGAACTTACACAGAAATAACTCCAAACGTTATTAACAGTTATGTTTTCACTTTGCCATTTCCATACGGAACAATTAGTGCCAATAACAAGCAGATTTATTAAAGCCAGTTAACACCCCACTCCAAGCAAACTCATTCCTAACACTGTAATTAATGGTCCAGTGTGAACTAATCCAAACCCTAGCCAACACTTAAATAACCCTAACAGTAAGCTGAATTGCTCCCTAATTTTGGGTGTTTAGAGCTAAGTAAATTATTTGCTAACCTAACAGACAAGTATAATTATGCGGCTTCAGTGGTCCTGTGAACTAATTAATCCAAAATAGAATCCTACATTTTTTTAAACCCTAACCGTCAACAAGGGCTGCTCACTTTGGGTATTTTAAGAGCTAACTATGGGAAGCCATATCATTCAAAAGTGGTACGAGTTCACGATTGGTGATCGAGACTGATGACGATCGCTATGGTCGAAAAAACGATTGGTGATCGAGAATGACGATCGCTATGGTCGAAAAAACCGATTGGTGATCGAGAATGACGATCGCTATGGTCGAAAAAAATGATTGGTGATCGAGAATGACGATCGCTATGGTCGAGAATATCGACTATCGATTGGTGATCGAGAATAACGATTGCTATGGTCGAAAAAACGATTGGTGATCGAGAATGACGATCGCTATGATTGAAAAAACGATTGGTGATCGAGAATGACGATCGCTATGGTCGAGAATATCGACTATCGATTGGTGATCGAGAATAACCACAGGAAGCCCAAGCTCTGTTTATGTAAACTTAATTTATAAGGGTTTGTTTGGGAATTTTTAAATCTGGATTTTCGATAAATACACTGTAATAAAATGGATAAAACTTACCTGGTGTCTATAATATGTGTCTTGGCTGTGTCTATACGTAGTTTAAGCGAGTTTTACATCCCTTACTCTACATACTATTAAAAGAAGAAATGGAAGGTAGGAGACGAACTTCAAATCTCGGCTTCAGAGTTTGGGCTAGTCTTTCGTATAACGGGGACCCAATTTGTTCAATATTAACTATGCCGTTCCATATTAACTATGCCAATGCGGTATCCCGATTATACAGAACTTGTTGTATATTGTAAGTTATCCCAGTGAAACAGAGGCACAGAGGAACACTAGGCACAGAGGAACACTAGGCACAGAGGAACACTAGGCACAGAGGAACACTAGGCACAGAGGAACACTAGGCACAGAGGAACACTAGGCACAGAGGAACACTAGGCACAGTGGAACAGAGGCACAGTGGAACAGCGGCACAGCGGCACAGTGGAACAGTGACACAGTGGAACAGAGGCACAGTGGAACAGAGGCACAGTGGCACAGTGGCACAGTGGCACAGTGGAACAGTGGCACAGTGGCACAGAGGCACAGTGGCACAGCGGCACAGCGGCACAGCGGCACAGCGGCACAGTGGAACAGTGGAACAGTGGAACAGTGGAACAGCGGCACAGTGGAACAGCGGCACAGTGGAACAGTGACACAGTGTAACAGTCACCTATAATTGCATGATCGTCAATAATAGAACACACGAGTGACCGCTAGTATATCCACGAGTCACGAGTATCTTTAACATTTAAAATATAGCCCGCAGTTTCTTGTAAGCCCCTTTCTCCAATACACTCAACTCCCCTGTAACGTATTTTAAATTTGAATCAGAGTATTTACGGTTTGTTAGCGGAGTGTATTCGGCCCGTAATTTTTGAGATCAAAATGCCGTATTGGACTTATCATGCAGGCCTCTAAGAGATTTCGGCTCCAAGACTCCGAGATGAAGGACTTGCATCATCATTTGTTTCCAAGATGTTTGTGAACTTTTTTTTATTTTCTCGCACAACGGCCCAAGTGTATGTTATTGTTATAGTTATATAATATTTTTATAGTTATTGTTATATAATATAACCCATTTTTATAGTTTGATTGATTTCAAGATTAATATTGAAAGACATATGGAAATATTATGATATTAACTACAAGTAACGGCACGATCAACCCTGCAAATAAAGATAAATTGTAATTAATAATGTATTCGCATCTTAACGTGAGGGAGCAGGTCAAAATACATGTCCTCTCGGTGCACTGTTTTGTTTTGGGTGGGGGGAGGGGGGGTTGCCACCTCCCCTGGATCTAAAAACGACTATTTAAATATGTTTCTTCTTCGATATCTCTCAAGATGTACTGCCTGTTTTGTCTTATGCAATCTTTTCATTTTCTGTAATAAAATCTTCACTATATGTAGCCAGAAAATAAATAGGCCATCAAAATTGAGAGGTGGGGTTGTTATTTTGCGCTGACAGCTGTGTCTGGTGGAAAAGGTGGATCCCTATATAGGGCATTTGTTTGACCTCCTCCAAGAGAGAATAAACCAGTGAAAATTCATCTATACTTGCTGGCATTAAAGAGTAAAAAAAATTATAAGATGAACAAGATGATAACTTTTTGGCCCAAAAATGTCTTTTCTGCAGTCATTCTGCTCCCCGTAGCTCGTAATATGATTTTAGCAATAGTACAAGGTACACCTTGAAACAATCGTCTAATGATAAGGAATCATTTGCGCCTGCTAAAACTGTGATCACACCTTTGTGTAAAAATATCGTAAATTTCGTCGTCGATTTCTCTTGTCAATTTCACGAAATCAACATTACTTGTTAGTAGCACAATGTGGCGCTCGCGATGCGTATTGTAATCGCACCATAAGTATAAGAAACATGGTACAATTTCAAAATGCATTTACATATTATGTCGTCCGGGCCCTTTTTGCCTGACGCGGCCCAGTTAGTAACCAGGAAACAACAGGAGATGAATAATTGAGATTGGGTCATAAATTTTCTTGCGTCAAAGTAAACATTTTAAGAATTTTTCCGCAATCCAAGATCCCAATTTAGGACTTTTAAATGCTCGGCACCTTTGCGATTTCCGAACAATATTACCAGCAACATTTCGTTTTTAAGGCAGCTGTCCGATTTTTGAAGATATGGAATATGTACCAAACCTGTGAGTTAAAAATCAGATTTCTATCAGACTCCGACTCGGTTGCATCTGGTTATGAGGAATTAAGGCCCGCTTAAAATTTGTGAATTTTCTATCCATTTTATGAGCTACAAAGAAGATTGCATGGAATTTTTTTCCTACGCCAGTGTTCCGCGTAAAAAGAAGCAGTCCTGGAAAATTTAGAAAGACAGAATCCAAGAGATTATTGTGAAATTACTTTTGCCAACCACCGCATTTCGTGTTTGCTAAGCCCCACTTCAAACGTCGCTTTACATGAGCCGAACGCAATTGAGCGGATATGTCACACAGATGCATATGCGTGTTAACACGAAAAGGGTCTTTAATAGCAAGGAAGACCCCGTTCGTGTTAACACGACTAATATACTGAAAATATCAATAGCTTTGAGCTTGTGATGACGATTATAAGTGTTGATGATGATGATTTTAATCACTTTTATTACCGAAATTACCGTTTCTGAAATCCCGTTTCTGGAATAGTTTTTACCTTGTCGCTTTCATTATCCTACGAAAAATATTACTCCTCTTCATGCAAACGGTCAGTGTAAGCCAGTAAAGTTCCAAAAATTTTACCAAACGAATGTTTAAGAAAATGTTTTACTGAATTATTTTCTTTTTAAAAATGGTGTTAGACTAAAATATCACGGCTATATACCGTATTATATTGTCGGCTAGTTGGGAGAAAATATATTTCGTATTCGGTGGTGTCACGCAATATAAACTTTTCAAAGAGAATAAAATAACACCACTTATCACAAATCTTGATTTCCATTCTCACAACGTACTTAGGATATTAATGGAACGGTTGATGCAGCGGACACAATTGAATGTCGAAGGTACGCTTGTGAACTAAGCAGAAACCGATGCTGATGATGCAAGTCCTTCATCTCGGAGTCTTGGAGCCGAAATCTCTTTAGAGGCCTGCATGATAAGTCCAATACGGCATTTTGATCTCAAAAATTACGGGCCGAATACACTCCGCTAACAAACCGTAAATACTCTGATTCAAATTTAAAATACGTTACAGGGGAGTTGAGTGTATTGGAGAAAGAGCTTACAAGAAACTGCGAGCTATATATTAAATGTTAAAGATACTCGTGACTCGTGGATATACTAGCGGTCACTCGTGTGTTCTATTATTGACGATCATGCAATTATAGGTGACTGTTACACTGTGTCACTGTTCCACTGTTCCACTGTGCCGCTGTTCCACTGTGCCGCTGTTCCACTGTGCCACTGTGACACTGTGCCACTGTGCCTCTGTTCCACTGTGCCTCTGTGCCACTGTGCCACTGTGCCACTGTGCCTCTGTTCCACTGTGCCACTGTTCCACTGTGCCACTGCCGGTGTCACTGTGCCTCTGTTCCACTGTTCCACTGTTCCACTGTGCCTCTGTTCCACTGTTCCACGGTGCCTCTGTTCCACTGTTCCACTGTGCCACTGTTCCACTGTGCCACTGTGCCTCGGTGCCACGGTGCCTCTGTTCCACTGTGCCACTGTTCCACTGTGCCACTGTTCCACTGTGCCACTGTTCCACTGTGCCTCTGTTCCACTGTGCCACTGTGCCTCTGTTCCACTGTGCCTCTGTTCCACTGTTCCACT
This sequence comes from Actinernus sp. WN-2022, assembly GCA_030867875.1. Classification (NCBI taxonomy): domain Eukaryota; kingdom Metazoa; phylum Cnidaria; class Anthozoa; order Actiniaria; family Actinernidae; genus Actinernus; species Actinernus sp. WN-2022. Next base: position 217,164 of record JAOWCC010001632.1, read on the forward strand.
GTTCCACTGTTCCGCTGTTCCACTGTGCCGCTGTTCCACTGTGCCTCTGTTCCACTGTACCTCTGTTCCACTGTGTCTCTGTTCCACTGTGTCTCTGTTCCACTGTGCCTCTGTTCCACGGTGCCTCTGTTCCATGTGCCGCTGTTCCACTGTGCCGCTGTTCCACTGTGCCTCTGTTCCACTGTGCCTCTGTGCCTCTGTTCCACTGTGCCTCTGTTCCACTGTGCCACTGTGCCTCTGTGCCTCTGTTCCACTGTGCCTCTGTGCCTCTGTTCCACTGTGCCACTGTTCCACTGTGCCGCTGTTCCACTGTGCCTCTGTGCCGCTGTTCCACTGTGCCTCTGTTCCACTGTTCCACTGTACCTCTGTTCCACTGTGTCTCTGTTCCACTGTGCCTCTGTTCCACGGTGCCTCTGTTCCATGTGTCACTGTTCCACTGTGCCGCTGTGCCACTGTGCCTCTGTGCCGCTGTTCCACTGTGCCTCTGTTCCACTGTACCTAGTGTTCCTCTGTGCCTAGTGTTCCTCTGTGCCTCTGATTCACTGGGATAACTTACAATATACAACAAGTTCTGTATAATCGGGATACCGCATTGGCATAGTTAATATAGAACGGCATAGTTAATATTGAACAAATTGGGTCCCCGTTATACGAAAGACTACCCAGAGTTTGGGTCGATTTTTTCATGAAAATTGCATCGAGTCCGCCAAAATCTCGCCAGAACGAGCCAAAATACCCGTGACTCGCCAAAGTGGTGACAGCCAACCGCCAACACACGGACAGAGACCTAGGCACTAGCATAAATTCAGTCTACCGAAGCGGGGTACCACAATGGGATTATCGACAGTATCCACTTGCACTCAAGGCTACCCTGGGTGCGCAATAAATGACCTCTGACGCATCTTTACTGTATGTACTTTATTTTGGACTCTACAGTTGTTGAAAAGTCATCTATACAGCCTTGAAGGTAAATATGTGTTGTGTTGTGCAGTTCTCATCTTGACTTTCCCTTTCCCTCAATCCTCGATCCCAATCACTCGAACATCAACAGTATCTATTCCAAGAGCCTCCTGCCATTTAATTGAAATAATCCCCATTTCTCGAGCCTGAGTCGAACACAATTTCAAACAAGTTGACAATGAAACTGGCCTACAAGCGAATCGGCTCTGTGGTCAAGTGGTGTAGGGCGCGCGCTTCGAATCCAACGATTTGGAGTTCGATTCCCGCACCAGCCAGTAATATTTTTTTAATTCTTTTTTTCCTTTCTCAGTTTTATTTGATCTTTTCCTCTATTTTAAGCTATTAAAGCCGCCTTCTACACTAAAAACATTGTTTTGTATAGATCGATTTCACTTAGGTCACGTGAATCCTAAAAATCTTTATTGCTGTTTCAAATAAAACCAAGGTGCGTTTTTCTGAAAGAGAACTAAAAATTACGTATTTTTGACAAGTTTTATCAATCTAGGATATGTTCCGCCCAAAATATAAGCGATCAAATGTGCGCCATGTTTACAGTAAAATGTATGGCGCCGCCATCTAGGCATCTTGGTGTACCTCCAAGGTACACCAAGATGGCGGCCAGATTACCAAGTTTCATTAAAGTCCACAATTACCAAGAATTCTGAGCTAAAATGTATCTATTTGCATAGATATTCACTTATTTAACATGTTGGTTTGTATTTAGAAGGTTTTTGGCTGAATGTTGCACTAATTTGACTCCTCAAAATACGTGACTGGTGTTCCGTGACTCAAATCGCTTCATCGATATCTCCGGAACAAAGTGAAAGAAACCGATGAAATTTGGTGTAAAGACTCGCTTAGGTAAGCTCTAAACTGTATCAAAAGCACAACTTGGTAGAGTTCATAGTTTCGAAGTTAGCAATTTGATGACGTCACATGAAATCGATCTATTGGCTCTCAAGCTGCAACACGGTCATGACCTCGATTTTTATTTTTATTTATATTTATTTATATCATAGTGAAATGATGAGAAAGAATATCATTAACCTCGTAATTACATAAAATCATTTGAAAGTATCGAACACTACAGTTTTAATAGATTAACGTACTTTACATGCGATCATTTGAAAAAACGAAAAATGACCAGTGAAAATTAACTGATACAAACAACTGAAAGGAAACAGCGAGATATCCCAGCTTTTCTTTTCTACACAGCAGGCTTTCCTTCTAGCGCTCTTGTGATCTCTTCAACGTTGACAACATGTTCATTAAAGTAACCAGAAAAGGATTTTATTCTTCGTGATTCCTTTCTAATCATGACTGTGTTGGAACTTGAGAGCCAATACAAACAATGTTTTTAGTGTAGAAGGCGGCTCTAATAGCTTAAAATAGAGGAAAATATCAAATCGTTGGATTCGAAGTGCGCGCTCTATGCCACTTTAACCGCAGAGCCGATTTGCTTGTAGGCCAGTTTCATTGTCAACTTATTTGAAATTGTGTTCGACTCAGGCTCGAGAAATGGGGATTATTTCAATTAAATGGCAGGAGTCTCTTGGAATAGATACTGGCTGAGGTCACACGACAGAGTTAAATCGTGATTAAGCTGTGCTAAATCGTGATTATAAGTCTAATCTGTGTGACCCTAAAAATACCCATTTCTAGACTACGCCGATGTAATGGAGACCAAAAGCGGCACAGTTCAAAGAAATAACCATCTAAATCGTCTCGTAGGATTTAGAAGCTGCTTTATCTAAATCTCAATATGGGAACCAATCATATGCGAGTTCGTGACAGGGGATGTCAAATCACCCGCCATTATAAACTTTCCAGTTCCCCGCCAGTTTTATATTTTATATCATAGTGTACGCCGTATCCTCCGGGTTTCAAGGCTAACTGGAGGTAATAAGTACTCGAATATTGTTTGGACATATAGCCTGGGAAACCAGCCGACTCCGCACTCCGATAAGAATCGGCTATTTCCCAGGCTATTGGACATATTTCAGAACATTTTTTTATGAATTAAGTTAAGTCCTTGGGATTTACTTATGAATCGTCTGAGCAGAAAAATAGCAAATACTGCAACAATAATATTGGCCAAGACCGGCATCGCGAAGCACTCGGAAAATTAAACTGCAGACAAACATGACCGCCTTGTCTGTATAATGACGGCTACATGTACCTTTCGTTTTAACTAACATTCCAAAACAAACATACCTCTCGCGTTTCGTAAATCGTGATTAGTTTTTACACTTTTTTAAATCGTAATTTAGGTCGCTAAATCTTGCTTAACCTTCTCGTGTGACCTCAGCCACTGTTGATGTTAGGTTGATGTTCGAGGGACGGACTCAACAGTGGCTTGTATCTCGGCAAATACATATATCTTCGTTTGGTTGGCACAGATAGACTGGAAATTTATCACTGCGTATGCGTATGCTCAACAATAAGCATAAACATTAAGTCTCTAATCCTTTTAATTTTCACACTGAGCACACAGCTCAGTCAGTGAGTGCATTTCAATCAAAATCAGGGGTCAATAACCAAAAAGAAATCAAAGATTAGGCATAAAAGTGAGCTGGCTATATAGACATTTGTGTAATCAGTTCCACAAAGAAATAACATTTCATTAGGGCAAGACCTTATCTATAGAACTAAATATTCATTCAGTCATTGAAGTTGGAAGCTATTAAGGAAAACAACAAAGTGAAGCTGGCCCTGCAAACTTCATTCATTGATTGAATCAGTTACATGTATGCAGGGGTTAATTGCATTAATGCACAAATGGGGATGTAGAAATTTTAATGTTGGGGGTCACAGGATGCGGGGTAAACTTTAATTTATTTTAAAGAAGACAAAGAGCTTGGAGAGGAAGCAGTTTGATTTAAAGGGCAAGCAAAATTTAAGTTATGCATTATCTGATATTTTAGATGCAGCAGTTAAAACAAAATAATTAAGCTGTTTGATCAATTTATCAGTGTTTTTATTTTAATTTTTAATTGTGGAGCAAGTTGAAGTACAATGTTAATTGACCCATGAGTTGTATATTGTAAAGGGACAGTTAAATTGTATTTGAACACGGAGCCTCGTATTAATTAAAGTAAAGCATATCACGGAAGTGGGCTATTCCAATTCAATCTGAGGTTTAGCCAGTTCCTGACTTTGATCAGCCCCATGGTTGTTTCAGGTCTCATTAGAAATTCAATGACATTGATTAAATCATTGTAATGACAACTTTTAGCAAACAAAAAGTACTTCCCAACATGAAAATGTACTAATCCCAGACTATAGGGAACAAGATTTTCCATACCCTGTTCGTTGATTGATATTACCCATGCCAATTGTACCTGCTTTGATTTTTTTTACTGAGCACTAAAGTTTGAGTATTAATTTGTTTTAATGTGTAATACACTGTACTGCATTTGGGCATTTGTGATCATCAGAATCATGATTTGTATCTTTTGATTGTTACTTTAGGCCCCACAGATTCTGCAACTGCAAGAGACAAGTCACCTCTGTCTGTCAGGGCAAAGTTTGGCACAGGTCTGTTTTTATTCATGTAAATGTGATTGAAAAGCCAAGAAGGGCATACATATGTATATATAGGTGACTCACTTTCAGCTTGGATCAATTATATCATTTTCCTTTTGTTCCTAGGGAAAGGAGGAAATCATTACTGAAAAGGAAAACTACATTTTGTAGCATTTTTATCGAAACGTCTTCTTGTGCATGATGTCTATATAGTTAATGATAATTATAAACATTGCAAAATTCCGTAGCATGATTGTAGCAAATCACTCATGATCAGTTATATAATACTTACCATTTTGGTGTTGCACTTAGATTGGGTACCAAAAGGAAAGTTTTTAAATGTTTTTACTAGATACATGTAGATAGACTAGCTCAGCTGGTACTATCCTTAAGTTTAAGCAGAGAAAACAGACACTGTAGTGGAAATTTGGGATCATTATCATAAGCATGCATTAGTGCCTATTGAATTCATCATTTTTTTCTTGCTTTGTCTTAATACATTGTCTAGATAACACAAAGAATGCTGCTCACGGCTCAGACATGACTGAATCAGCAGATAAGGTACTAAATATAACAGTAGAGGACAATCTTTGCTGATGTCATTCTCTCAGTTGTCACACAGCCATGCAATGTATTCATAATTTTTTCATCTTCATACATGTATAAAAGCCAATTTCCCAAAAAGTATTCAACATTAACCATCACTTCTCGAATTGGTAACTGTTACATGTACTTACTAAAGTGGCATTGCACTTCCCTAAAATTAGACACGATTTCAAGTGAGCTCTGCAGAACTACGATAACTGGATAATCATAGCATTTTTCTAAACAAGAATAGCTCATTGATATTCAACTTGATCAAGCAATAGTTGATTGGCTGCTTTCAAACTTCGAAAGTTTGATGACAAATCATGTTATGTTGGATACCAGTTAGAACATGTTTACACCTCACGTGTTCTTACATGCAAATGATGGTAATTTATATTGTCCTTTGTATCCAACAATAAATTAAATTATTTCAGTGCTCTTTGCAAACATGTGAAGTGACCTTGAATCCTGTCATGTTGAACAAGTTTAACTATACTCCTAACTTGTATTATACAGGCCACGGCACAATGACATTTTCCAAATCTATTAATTAAAAGGAAGTCAACATTATTTTTACATTATTTTTTCAAATTTTAGGAGGGTATTTTGCATCCCAAATCCTAATATTTTGAACTTTGAGTGTATGTGTGGCAGAGTGTTGCTGCTTTGTGAACACGTACATACATACATGTATGATTGAATAAAATGCATCCAAAAAGGTACTTTAAGTATATATAATTTAATCCTCATGTTTTTCCTTATCTTGCAGGAAGTGGACTTTTTCTTTTGCCACAGAAGACAGAACACAGCCCAGTTGTCTGATTGCACTCTCTGTGTTGTAAAGCCACATGCTGTTGCAGAAGGTGAATATCATCCAGTTATTGACTGTAGATAATGCATCGGACAGTCCTTGTAATAAGGGTAGTGCTAGTTATTTATTCTCGGATTTGAGAATTGCTAAGTCCTCAATCTATAGCTACATTTTTTAAATAATAAAATTATATCGCTAATTGACCAAGTTTAATTAATTTTTGCCCAACAATGTGCTGGTACTTGGAAGGAGAGCAGACTGGTGTACAGCAGGGTAACAATCCCCTTCTCTTCACCAATAGCTCAACAGGTTATTTAATGTCTTGCCCAAGAACGTGGTGGTACTTTAAAGGAGAGCAGGCTGGTGTACAGCAGGGTAACAATCCCCTTCTCTTCACCAATAGCTCAACAGGTTATTTAATGTCTTGCCCAAGAACGCGGTGGTACTTGAAAGGAGAGCAGACTGGTGTACAGCAGGGTAACAATCCCCTTCTCTTCACCAATAGCTCAACAGGTTATTTAATGTCTTGCCCAAGAACGTGGTAGTACTTGAAAGGAGAGCAGGCTGGTGTACAGCAGGGTAACAATCCCCTTCTCTTCACCAATAGCTCAACACGTTATTTAATGTCTTGCCCAAGAACGTGGTAGTACTTTAAAGGAGAGCAGGCTGGTGTACAGCAGGGTAACAATCCCCTTCTCTTCACCAATAGCTCAACAGGTTATTTAATGTCTTGCCCAAGAACGTGATGGTACTTGAAAGGAGAGCAGACTGGTGTACAGCAGGGTAACAATCCCCTTCTCTTCACCAATAGCTCAACAGGTTATTTAATGTCTTGCCCAAGAACGTGATGGTACTTGAAAGGAGAGTAGACTGGTGTACAGCAGGGTAACAATCCCCTTCTCTTCACCAATAGCTCAACAGGTTATTTAATGTCTTGCCCAAGAACGTGATGGTACTTGAAAGGAGAGCAGGCTGGTGTACAGCAGGGTAACAATCCCCTTCTCTTCACCAATAGCTCAACACGTTATTTAATGTCTTGCCCAAGAACGTGGTGGTACTTGAAAGGAGAGCAGGCTGGTGTACAGCAGGGTAACAATCCCCTTCTCTTCATCAATAGCTCAACAGGTTATTTAATGTCTTGCCCAAGAACGTGGTGGTACTTGAAAGGAGAGCAGGCTGGTGTACAACAGGGTAACAATCCCCTTCTCTTCACCAATAGCTCAACACGTTATTTAACGTCCCTCTTGTTGGAGTACAAGGTCAACATCTTGTATGTCCCTGCCCAAGTACATGTATGTAGCTGGGATTCTAACCGACATTTACCTCCCACATTCATGACCACTGCTCTACCATCTGAGCTATAGACCTTGAACATGCTGCAGCCATCTTGGAATAACACCATTGTTCATGCCCGGCCAGCCTTGGTTAAGGTGAAGTAATATGGGCAATAATATCTTGCAACAATGTTGTGTTGCGAGTTGGAGCACGATGTTGCACGTACATGTATTACCTCCCACTCGAGCAACTTGCCACGCAACAAATTCCCATGTTGCAAGTTGTGGTAAACTATGGCAAATCCAATATTTCAGGCTTGTCTTCAAAGTCCACCATCTTTGTTTTACATTGTGCATGAGCATGCAGGTACATCGCTTTCATCACTTATAACCAGCCAATCACAAGTGTTCTTTAACTAGATTTGTTGCGCAACATGTTGCAGCACCAGTGGTAATATGAGCAACAAAACCAAAATTTGTTGCAAAAAGTAAAAGTAGTTACTTCTACTTTCTGCAACATGTTGCTGCATCTTGCAACATGGGAATTTGTTGTGTGGCAAGTTGCTCGAGTGGGTGGTACATATAATACGTGCAACATCGTGCTTCAACTTGCATTGCATGAAAGTGTTGCCATATTACATTGTACTACACCTTTCACATGATTTAGAACGAGGCTGGGCAGGCATAAACAATGGTTTTATTCCCAGATGGCAGCTGTGTGATAAAAGTCTATTTGGCTGCTGTCTTACTGACATGCCTTTGTCTCAATCACTTCTACAGGGCTTGCAGGAAAAATTATCACAGCTATTCAAGAACAAGGTTTTGAGGTTTCTGCACTGCAAATGGTAGGCATTTCTTAAAACTTGGTCACTATTTAGTAAAATCATGTTTTGATTGCCATTAATTACTGTAAATGTATTTTTGCTTTAATTATAATACTTCCAAAGCCAGTTTATGTGCTATAAATTTAGCTGGGAGGCCTTTTGTGATGCCAATTTACTAAAATCAACAGCCCATCCATGCAGGGCTTTTAATACATGGACCACATCAAACAGCAAGGACTTGGGCAACGTTTAAGCTAAATAATTCATGATAGTGTTATAATAACAGATTGAAAGGTTCGTTTTATTCTTGACATGGAGTGCTACAATAAAATGTCAGTTTCATGAAATTGACAACAAAAATCTGATGTGAAATGTACATGATTTTGATGTGAATGCCCAATTACAGATAATGACCACAAAAAATAAGAATCCTATCATTGGGGATTATTTTGATGTATGACATTCATGTACACCTGCTAACGCTAAAGAGTAATAAATGAAATAAGATGAACAGCATGACCACTTTTTCATCCAAAAAATAATACCCTTTCTGCTGTAATTCTGCCCCACGTAGCTCGTAATATCATTTTAGCAGCAGTACAAGTTATACCTTAAAATAACCATCTCATGATCAATAGGCTACCATTTGTGTTTGCTACAATTGCAATCAACCACCCATGTAAACATAATATATTGTAAATGTTTTCTGCGATTTCATGTGTCAATTTCATTAAAGTGCCTATGGACAATATTTTTTATTTTAGATATCAATTCTATATCAAGTGAATAGTAGAATGGTACAATATATCTTTCTTTGAATGTTGTGCCACTGAGTTTTAAAGGAGGTTTTAGTTTCCAAAATGCTAATTACATGATGTCAGGGGAGGCATCAATTCTTTTGTTACAATTAAACACATTTTTCAAATTATCAGTGTTATATACCCATGGTTGAAATAAAGTGATGTTAGAAATTTGTTTTCCTGTATCAGTAGAAATGCCCATTCACAACCACTAAGAAGTGATTGCAGATACAATGTACATTGTACCTCCCCTGACGTCATGTAATTAGCATTTTGTATATTTAAACCTCCTTAACTCAGCGGCACAGCATTCAAAGCAAAATATATTTTACTATTCACTTGATTTAGAATTGATATCTAAAATAAAAATATATATTGTTCATAGGCACTTTAATCATGCAGCACTACACCATGTCAGTAACAGATTATGGTGCTCATGATGCAGATTCTAACGGTACCACAGGTATCCAAAACGTAGAACAACTTGAAAAGATATTTCCATTAATCAGCACTACACCATGCCAGTAACAGATTATGGTGCTCATGATGCAGATTCTAATGGTACCACAGGTATCCAAAACATAGAACAACTTCAAAATATATTTTCATTTGAGTGATATTGTCAAGAGTGGTTTTCGATTCAGTGTTATAAACCAAAACCAAAGCAATTATTACAGAACCAATCATGGGAGTAAGTGAAAAACATAATCAGGGTCCCCACTGTTAGGAAAAAGACAGGGAAAAACAAAACGTGTTCAATGTAAGGGAATGTAGGATTGGGTCAGGGAATGTAGGATTGGGTCAGGGAAATCTCAAGTTTCAATGAAAAGTCAATGAATTTTTATTTTCAGGCATCACATATTTAATACAACTTCGCAAATTACAACTTTGCAAAATACAACTTCGTTTCGTTTCGTTTCGCAAAATACAGTAAGCCCATATTTATTTATTTGGGCTGTTCAGTGTTCAATGTTTCTGTCTCAAAATATTGGAATATTTGGGAAAAAATATGAGCTAGAGGTCAGTGAAAAATGCTTCTTGGTCAGGGAAAAGTCAGGGAATTTTGTTCCTGCAAATGTGTGGGAACCCTGATAGTGAGCCAATCACAAACTGAATTAATTCATGATTGACGTTACTTGAACCAATCACGACGTCTGCATTCGTGAAGTAAATGCAATCATGGATAATTCTCGCTAAAACAAAAATTGATAGTGTAGAGCTATCACCAAATTACTTTCAATGCTCAATCAAAAACTGCCCTAGATCAGAACATGTGTCTGGCTGCATTAAATTTGTGTTAAGTTTTAATGTGCATATAATACCAACTTTTTTACCATTAAAATCGATTGTACATCAATTAAATAGGTGAATGGTAAAATATTCATTGATTGTCAAGAGTGTTGTACATGTATCTCTGAGTTATAGAGATTCCAATATGCTAATTGTGTGATGTCACAGGAGGCCAACAAAAGGCTATTCCTTTCTCCTTGCGAATGAAACCATTTCTGATTTGTACAAAATATTTGGTAAACTCACTGATAAAAGGCCCAAATATAACATAGATGTGTAGAAAAAATGCTTTTGTATAATAAATGAGGCCTGGGCATATAAGCACTTTAATAGCCAGTAACATAATTAAAGGGCTGTGGGCAAAAAGGGCATAAGTGTCTCCTGATCACATTCTAATTCTCCTCCAATTTCTTTGTTTCTAAGTGAGAATTTAGAATATGATGAGGAGTCACTTAGGCCCTTTTTGCACACAATCCGAGTTAAAACCTGACGTGTTTTACATTCTTGTTAACAGTTTCATTTGGAGAGAGCTAATGCAGAAGAGTTTCACGAAGTGTATAAGGGAGTGGTCAACGAGTACAATGTATGTTCATAAGATGTACAGCCTAAAAATTGCTTTTTTCCTGGCTCACATACCATAGCTTTATTCTGTGTTAGTGTATTGCAGCTACTATTGCAACATTGAGCATTGTACAAGGAAAATAAATGTTAGATTCAAATTCAAAGTTTCCCTCCAAATTGACATATAATTATATGATGTTTGGGGTTCCATGCATAGAAGAATTTGTGTCACATGGCCAGCCATCAGTCTTTATCGTTGAAGGTTGCATGGACCCCTCCCCCATCTCGTTTCCGGAACTGTTTGGTCTTAATGCCCCCTCCACCCTAAACATACGTTGCATGTTAAGCAGGGCACTAAGAATATATTGACAGCCCCTTAAAGATTCATGCAATATTAGAAACTGTTAGTAAAGATTTAAATTCTTCTTTGAACAGCATAAAATTTAAAGGAGAACATCACACCAGAACCCCCTTCAATATTTCTTATTACGATTTGACCATGCTTAACAGCTTGTATCTCCAGCTGACAATTTGAAAATCTTGTCATTTCAATGTTCGTATTTTGTCTTTCTCTCCAGAGCATGGTTGTGGAGCTGTGTAGTGGTCCTTGTCTTGCTCTGGAGATAAGAGGGCCGGATGCACCCAAAGCCTTCAGAGAATTTGTTGGGCCAGCAGACCCAGTAAGTTTTGGACTTGATTAGCACTAAATCATGGGCATATATACCTTGTGGAATAGGAAAAAACTAAGTGTTTACCTGTGAACTCTAGCCCAAACTTAGTGAGAACTCATCATTTACCAGACAGTGTGATCTTACTCTGAATTTCTAACGGGACCTGAAACAACCATATAGGCTGATCAAAGTCAGTACTGGCTAATCCACAGATCGAATTGGAAATTAGCATGTTGATTTTTGTGGAGGGAGGAAAACCGGAGAACCCGGAGAAAAACCCTCGGAGCAAGGGCGAGTTACCAACAAACTTGACTCACAATTCGCATCGCGTCCGGGAATCGAACCTGGGCCACAGAGGTGAGAGGCGAAGCGCTTAACCACTGTGTATGCGCCACCCCAGCTCTTTTGTTCAAGATGGTTAAAGGTTTTTAACATCTTGGGTTAGCTGTTATATTAATAATGTTTTTGTGCTTACCGCCTTTGAGTTCCAAGTAATCCTACTATTGGGTAATTTATATTTGTTGTATTGATTTTTAATCAGTTTTCCTGTTGCAACAACTCAGTGTCATAAAACATTATATAACTTCCATCAACAAATCAAAAGTTGCTGAACAGACCAAATTATTTTAATATATTACACGTATGTGTTATTTTAACCGCCTGACACTGATTACCGGTATAATCATCATGACTTTTCAGATCGTTATGATGGTCAACCATAATTAATGTTGAGGTCGTTAATGTGTGATCTCGTGGAAAACATTTTAGTCCTTGAAAAGTGTGGATTGTTCTGAAGTCTGTATGAACCATGAATAAACTTAATAGTTCAGTTTCAGTAATTACCGCTATATGTTAGCTTCATCTTAATGTTAAGTATTGATAAATACCAGTGTCAAGATGTGTTAGTCACAACTCTATGTATTGTTGTAGTTTCTTTACCTTCTCGCTGGTATTTATGAATATTAATGTTACATCTTAATGTTATGTATTGATAAATACCAGTGTCAAGATGTGTTAGTCACAACTCTATGTATTGTTGTAGTTTATTTACCTTCTCGCTGGTATTTATGAATATTAATGTTACATCTTAATGTTAAGTATTGATAAATACCAGTGTCAAGATGTGTTAGTCACAACTCTATGTATTGTTGTAGTTTATTTACCTTCTCGCTGGTATTTATGAATATTAATGTTACATCTTAATGTTAAGTATTGATAAATACCAGTGTCAAGATGTGTTAGTCACAACTCTATGTATTGTTGTAGTTTATTTACCTTCTCGCTGGTATTTATGAATATTAATGTTACATCTTAATGTTAAGTATTGATAAATACCAGTGTCAAGATGTGTTAGTCACAACTCTATGTATTGTTGTAGTTTCTTTACCTTCTCGCTGCTATTTATGACTATTAATGTTACATCTTAATGTTAAGTATTCATAAATACCAGTGTCAAGATGTGTTAGTCACAACTCTATGTATTGTTGTAGTTTCTTTACCTTCTCGCTGGTATTTATGAATATTAATGTTACATCTTAATGTTAAGTATTGATAAATACCAGTGTCAAGATGTGTTAGTCACAACTCTATGTATTGTTGTAGTTTATTTACCTTCTCGCTGGTATTTATGAATATTAATGTTACATCTTAATGTTAAGTATTGATAAATACCAGTGTCAAGATGTGTTAGTCACAACTCTATGTATTGTTGTAGTTTCTTTACCTTCTCGCTGGTATTTATGAATATTAATGTTACATCTTAATGTTAAGTATTGATAAATACCAGTGTCAAGATGTGTTAGTCACAACTCTATGTATTGTTGTAGTTTATTTACCTTCTCGCTGCTATTTATGACTATTAATGTTACATCTTAATGTTAAGTATTCATAAATACCAGTGTCAAGATGTGTTAGTCACAACTCTATGTATTGTTGTAGTTTCTTTACCTTCTCGCTGGTATTTATGACTATTAATGTTACATCTTAATGTTAAGTATTGATAAATACCAGTGTCAAGATGTGTTAGTCACAACTCTATGTATTGTTGTAGTTTCTTTACCTTCTCGCTGGTATTTATGAATATTAATGTTACATCTTAATGTTAAGTATTGATAAATACCAGTGTCAAGATGTGTTAGTCACAACTCTATGTATTGTTGTAGTTTCTTTACCTTCTCGCTGGTATTTATGAATATTAATGTTACATCTTAATGTTAAGTATTGATAAATACCAGTGTCAAGATGTGTTAGTCACAACTCTATGTATTGTTGTAGTTTCTTTACCTTCTCGCTGCTATTTATGAATATTAATGTTACATCTTAATGTATTGATGTATTGATAAATGTATTGATAATGATGTATTGATGTATTGATAAATGTATTGATAAATACCAGTGTCAAGATGTGTTAGTCACAACTCTATGTATTGTTGTAGTTTCTTTACCTTCTCGCTGGTATTTATGACTATTAATTTTTCATCAGAATGAGACTAGCCTGGGAAACCAGCCGACTCTTATCGCTCCCCACTCGCGAAAGAGACGTCTGTGCTGTGTGTAGGTTTTGAAATTATAAACAACTATTATGTTTTGACAGTCGTAGGACAAATTCTCTTGACCGGGCCGAGCCGTTGAAAGAACGAAGCAAAAGAGCTACCAACACACGCAATTAATTTATGCATCGTGAAACTGCTATCTGCTACGTCATCAGTATGGAATTTTCTGCGTCTCTTTCGCGAGTGGGGAGCGATAAGAGTCTGCTGGTTTCCCAGGCTAGAATGAGACTAACGTTGAGTTGGTAATTTGAAATGCGAAGTGGTATTATTGCTAGATACTAAATATAATGTACTTATAGTGATTAAGAAGCTTATATTAATTTAATCTCTGTGTTATTAGGATTTCAATAAGGCAGCCTGCTTTATAGTTGGCTTTCGCAGAGCATCGCTTTGTTCTTTTTGTTGGGGGGGGGGGGGGAGGGGCTTGAGGGGGGAATTATGAGCACAAACAAAGGTCCAGCGGCTAGCGTTTTAATAACTTTTTGTTTTGCAGTTGTGGAGGAGCCATTTAAGGCTAACAGACTATCAGGCATTTGACTCAGACAGATACATACCAATGGTTTGCTTTTATTGTAGGAAATAGCACGCCACTTGAGACCGAGGTCTCTCAGGGCAAAGTTTGGGAAGGATGAAATAATGAATGCAGTTCATTGTACAGATTTACCAGAAGATGGAGTGTTGGAGGTGAGTCACATCAAACTAACTGCAATTTATTAGTGTCATCTATGTTATCAATAGATTGATGCCATTTTATCTTTGTTAAGAAACATTCTGGAAGTTATAAAGAAAGTTAGAGGTTTTCCCCCATTCTGCGAGCAAATAGCCTTCTTTTATTTTACATCACAATATCATGCATAAAGCCTATTCAGCCTGGGCTTGAGATTGTTTCTTACCTAGCCTGTTCACAGGCTCTAGATACTGGGGAAAATGATGAAAATAAAACGTGGCGAAAACAAAATGGCGGACGGAAAGAAGAGGGGGACTCCTCCCTTCACGTTGTCTACCCCAGTTCTCATCTTCTCTTTTGTTTTGTCAGATGTGTTATTTTTTTTAGTATCCAGGGCCTGTGAACAGGCTAGAGCAAACCCTGCTCGCAGAGTGGGTTTTACGCTATTTGCTCAAATTATCAGCCCTGTTCACTAGTTGCCCTAACCCACTTCACAAATGGTCCCATTTTTTTGTGATCAGGTGTAAGAAAATGACAATATCGAAACCTCAAGTGTGGGTCTGAAAGAGGGTCAGGTTTTTGGGTCCCTGGCAGTACACCCAAATTTCTAGGGATCGATTACTCTCCACCTTCCTGTACTGACTTAGGAGTTCATTGCATGGAATATACTTGTTTGCATCCTGTTTCTTAATGCATATGCTCATATTTCTGTAGGTGGAGTATTTCTTCAAGATCTTACATGTAGATCAGTGAATGGATCGGATGAGGATATCAAAACAGGCCGCTGACATTGTAAATAATCTAAATGCAACTCAGTACTTACAATATAAATATGACTCCTTATATGCAAGCAGGTTGAGGACTGCTCAATCTTTTATTAATTTTATGTATGTTGGAAATCTTTGTGTTTTGTAACTGACATCGTGTGTAATAATGTTAGGTGAATAATAAAGACAGGTATAAATATGTATCATAATCCTTGTTTCTAACTCATAACTGGATTCCCTGTGAAGGTTAAAATATGCCTTTTTAACTCGTGGATGCGTGAAACGTATGTCGCACCTTGCTTTGATACAGACCTCTAGGATATATCTGTCTAAACATATGTTTTGAAAAGCTGTATATGCAGTAACACAGGTTACCCTCTTGCAACACACGTTCTCGTGTTTGTCTGGCATGGGCCGACACACCTCGAATTCACACCAGTCTGGGCGATTTCCTGCAGGTGGTCCCAAGTCTTCTCCAGGTATTCCAACTAGCTGGTTTGTGAAGTCAAGGCTGCTGCTACTCATGCCTAAAAGGTTGCTCAATAGCATATCTTTTCTCTCCATGTTCAGGCTTGAAACAAAGTACTAAAAAGACAACTTATTTACCTATATTGTTATTTATACTGCTATTTTCATTGTTTTTGGAAGGTGCATGTTCATTGCAAAATAGGCCCTTTGCAGCTAACAGTCACGTGCTGATATAATACTTCATTAACGAATGAATTGAGCTCATGATCCTCATGGGAAAGGCGTTGCCATGAATACTGGAGAGCAAGCTATCTTTAAAAAACGCAGTTTTAGAGAGATCGGCAATTGATTGGAGGTGGAAAATAGCATTTGCAAACAGGTTTTTCTAATAGCAATACCGATATCGTACAAGGCCTTTAAATAAATGAAGTCAGTTGATTTTTTTGCTTTCCAGTACAACCACGTGATTTGTTAGCTGCAAAGGGCCTATTGTGCATGCTTTTCCGTTGAAAATGAGCAATCGAAAGTTATAGATTTTCATGTGAATGTGCTACGAAGGGATCCAAGTTGGGTTGAAACTGGTATTAAATACGATTTCTGAAAATTACACGCATTTTTAATGCCTCTATTTCACCCTGAGAATTTGAATGTTGTCGGCTCTTTCTTCGTTCTATTAAACCGAAATATAAATAACGTATGATTTATATCGTTGAGACAATCTGAAACAACTACTGCATGTCAGCTAAAATTATCCAAGGCAACTTTGGTCATGACACTTCACGTCGGCTTTCGTATTTCGCGGAATTTGCACGAACCCTAGCCTGCGTCGCATCCGAACTGAACCCCGGGGTTCAGTTCGGATGCGACGCAGGCTACACGAACCCTTGCCTCTTCTCCTTGCGCACTGAACTTTGCATGTGCATTCTACTCGGTTTAAATCGGCTTCCGGGACGACTGACTGAGTTATGTGTGATCCTGGTTGTAATTCTTGGGTTGCACATGACGTCATGGCGGCCATGTTGGAGGAACATTAACAAAAGATTCCTCATTAGTGTCTTTTGTTCCGTCCTCCAGCATGGCTGCCGCGTCTTTGGAATCTCCAGGGATTGATTGCAACCCAAGAATATCAGTTTCACAGATACGAAGTCGAAGATCACAAACCTCCATTAGTTCTTCGTCGATTTGAACATCCACAATTAACAAGTCATATACGCATTCCTTCCACTGAACCAATAGATGAATTGGAATCCCTCGTGGAACCATTTGTTCCTTAAAAGCTTCGTGCCAATGATTGAACGAACCACACGACGAAGAACAAACGCAGTTTAGTTCACTCGAAACAATAGAAGCCTCGTCTTGATGCCGGTCAAAACAAAAACCGCGGCGCGCAAAGCATAATGGTTGACACTGGGTCTTTAAGCTCTCATCAGACTTAAAGTGCCTATGAACAATATTTTTTTATTTTAGATATCAATTCTAAATCAAGTGAATAGTAGAATGGTAAAATATATTTTGCTTTGAATGCTGTGCCGCTGAGTTAAGGAGGTTTTAATATCCAAAATGCTAATTACATGACGTCAGGGGAGGTATCTGCAATCACTTCTTAGTGGTTGTAAATGGGCGTTTCTACTGATATAGGAATTTCTAACATAATTTTATTTCAACCATGGGTATAACACTGATAATTTAAAAAAAAAAAAAATTGTAACAAAAAAAATTGTATAATAATTGATGCCTCACCTGACGTCATGTAATTCGCATTTTGGATATTACAACCTCCTTAACTCAGCGGCACAGCATTCAAAGCAAGATATATTGTACCATTCTACTATTCACTTGATGTAGAATTGATATCTAAAACAAGAGCCCATCTGGGATTTCACTCGGGCCACATGAGATTGAAGATGAAATACACTTTCATTTAAAATCCTTTTAGTAATAACCGAAGGGAAGAATTATTAGCTGAATTTAGCAGTCTTTAGGAGTGGCCGGTAGCGCGGTGACATGCCATTCTCTGCTCCCCTAGTATATATATTTCTCGTGTATGCAAATTAAAGAAGTTGACCTCTACTTATTCATGTACCGCACGCTTACAAATTTAGTCTGCTGTTCTCCAGGTTCAGAGTACTAATAGATGAGTGTCTCAAATGTTTATATTTGTCCCATATTATAAGTTGTATCCTGTCCATCTATGATGGAGCTATCATATGATATATTTATCTACTGTTCATTCTACCCTGCGGCTCTTTATCGCAGCTCGCGTCCATATTGGTATTTAACTGAAATGCCTGTTGGTTATATACACTCCTTCCCAAAACTGGTCTGCTTATTATATTACATAACTTTAAAGGGAACTGTTGGAAGCCTTTAATTTCTCGAACCAAAACCTCGGCCGTGAGGGGATTCTTGTTTAAGTTGACCAGTGCTTCGCTCATCATAAATTATTCTGTGCGAGTGTTTATTCCTCCGGGGTATTTCTGACAGCCAAAAACACGCTCAAAATTATTTTAGTGCATGTTGGCCTACAGATCACGGTGTTTGCGCTGGTATGTATTATGACCGAGAGTAAAATGAAATGTGGCATAAAACCTACGAAACGTACCTCAAACAAGAATACCATCCGATGGCAAAATCTATCAGCGCCACAAGGTCAACAAATCGACAAAGAAATGCAGATATAAACACGCAATGATTTCAACCTCACCGTACCTTAATTCATGACCTGACAAGACACTGTTCAGTTTCACTTTCACTCTCAGCTTTGCTCTTGAGTTGAATTCGGCTTTGTTAAAGACTTCTTATTCAGTTGTATGGTATTGTGCAGTATATTTGAGTATACCAATCCACAGAGATTCAAACAACAAAGCCGTGGCGAAAGAGAAGCTTAAACGAGAAATATTTTGGCCTCCTAGAAAAACACAACATCTTGCCCTTTCTATCGAAGAAGCCTTGTTTTCAGCAGAAAGGAAAACGCTAAATTCCAATTCGATATGTGTGGATCTTTGAGTCCTTCAGGTCCGGCGTCGTGTCGTTTATAAAATCACAGGCCATAAAACGCGGTCCTTCGGCTCCGACAAGAGCGCCAGTTGCAATATCCTGAGCCTGTTGGAAGGCTTTCGCACGAGTGAAGTTAAACAAAACATTAAACTGCTTACATTTGAGAGATGGGATCCAAATTTGAGAGAAATTTGCTCGCGGATCCACCATTTTGATTTACTGTATTAAATTATGTACAGAAATTAACCTGGCGAGTTTTACGTGACAAGCACAGTGCTATCTGATTGGTGCTGAAATTTAATACATGGGTCAAAAGTCACATTTTGTTGCACCCAACAAAAAAAAAATAACCGCTTGCATTTTAAGACTCGGTGCTGCCACAGGCAGCCCGAGTAATAAAAAAAAAGCTTCATAGGCACTTTATTGATGTCCACCTCTATAAATGATGTAAAGGCTTTAAAACTTGAAATTCTCTGTATTCCCCAAACACACTTCCCGCGAGCTCCGTAGCAATCCAACGACAATGCTTCTAAATGGCCGACTGAGAACTTTGACCCCCCAGTATTATGGGTCAGATGAAAATTCCATGGTAACAATGACTACATTTTTTATAGGGGGGAGGGAACGTTTTAGGGTATAAATAGCTAAAAATCAGTTAAAACCCCTTGGGTGAAAAGCGACCTTGAAATAGACCCTTTGCACATTGCGTCACAGCCGCCATGTTGGTGTACAGTTAACAATAGATTCTTCGTTAGCTTCTTTTGTTCTGTACACCAACATGGCCGCCATGCTCTTTGTTATTTGAATCTCTGGGGATTGAGTGCAAACCATCTATTGACGGCCGTTTTTGGCTTAGCGAACATACCTTGATTCCTTGACTCCCCAGCTCTCTAATGTTGAGGTTTCTGGGAAAAGCGACTTGAATGTTACAGAAACTGCTTCAGAGAAATACTTTTGCATGAAGTCCTCCGCCATCTTGATTGAATATAAACCTAAAACCGGTTCTCGTCGCTTCGGTCCTCATCAGATATTTTTTTCTCTTTCCCTCGTAGGGCGTGCACACTTAGCACTTTACATCACATCCTTTACACTTACTAGTGCTACGCGGCAAACATGATTTCCTATCATAACTACATATACATATATAATCGCCGTGACCCCATAAAACGCACCTATACCCACGATTGCTCTCATCTGACTTGATAGCTCAGTTGGTAGAGCGCCAGACATGTAACCTGGAGGTCGTTGGGTTCGAGTCCCACTTGGGTCAGAGATTTTTTCTCTTTCCCTCGTAGGGCGTGCACACTTAGCACTACAGCTTACCACGTGACTTTACACTTACTAGTGCTACGCGGCAAACATGATTTCCTATCATAACTACATATCATCTAGCTAGATGGCCGGTACAAGTTGCGTATCAATGTTGGCCTGGGAAACCGAAATTAACCGGAATCTTATTTCAAAATCATAAACATGATTTCTATAATGTCAAGTGATTTGAATTGGTGTAGCAAAAGAAACACAGAGGCAGCAGAGAAACTTCACAGCAGTAAACTATAAGTCATTTCGGAATATTTACCTTAGAAAGCGGCATATCTACAGCATGACCAAATCCCGGCTCGAAAGCTTCGACGCGTCTTCTCCGATAAGTTTGTTAAAAAAAGTGACTAGCGCTAAGAGGTAAGCATGGCTTGATGCGCCTTAATAAACCTAGTTTCATACTTATCTTACAGCGGGTATTCTCTTAGTGATCACCCCATGTGAGATTCTTGTTGATAACTATTCCCAGGTACAAGAATGATTGTACCTCCTCCACGGCGTTGTCATCAGAGGTCTATCTTACTAAGGTGCGCATTGCTACCAATTAACATGAATTTGCATTTGTTGTAACATTTAGTGTGAGTTGGTTGATCCGGGTCCAACTACAGAGGGTTTTTGCGTTTAAAATTTAGGGGGCTTATTTTGGGAATTTTACGGTATTTGGCATCAAAATTTATGAAATCAGCTATCCAAGCATGCAGTTAATTGGGGATAGATCTATAAACGTTGAATGCGATTTTTGGCCACGTTTGCGTAGTTTTTACGCTATTTATCATTGGGATTGTAGGTTATTTAAAATTCGCTTCATTCATTTTGCATTTGAAGTTTCGCTTAATTTATTATAATATTTCTGGATTTTTTCATGGTTTTCATAAGGAAATATTGAGTTGGGCGATTGGATTTGTTTTTGAGTAAATAGGAAAAAAGGTTTTATGTAGGTGTGTACTAATTTCTATTTTCCTCTATTTATTTCATGCTTCATTCTCAAACCTTTTCCTACAAATGCAACTGTTATGCCCCCTTAAACCTGCGAGATTTCACTTCCGGTAAAATTTCGGCGGTTCAAAAAAGAGTCTCGGATTCTGAAACAAGGGTCTCGGCGAGTCTCGGATTTGACCATTCTATACTCCTTATCTGCGAACAGTCCACTTGACTTGACTTTATGTACTGACACTGATCACTCTGAAAGTCAGTCCGGTTCCGCCTGAAAGGTTCGAACGAATTTAAGTGTACGTTCCGTGTCTTCAGTCAGGATATATTCATATGTATATATGGTACAGTGCAGTTATGGCTGCTTAGGTTTTCTATCATCTAGTACACAACTGAGTACATCACACGTGAAACGTAGGGTAGGTTATGAGTGAATTGAAGTGTACGTTCCGTGTCTTCAGTCGGGATATATTCATATGGTACAGTGCAGTTATGGCTGCTTAGGTTTTCTATGATGTAGTACACAACTGAGTACGTCACAAGTGAAACGTAGTGTAGCTTATGCATCATTCAATTCCAGCAATGCCCATCCCCCCCCCCCCGCCCCGGGACAACCCCCCGGGCATTAGTCATTTTCGTAAAAAAAAAATCAAATTCACCACGGTGGGGACAAGCAAGGTGTTCAAATGCCCCACAGTGGAGCCAAAGAAGTAAGGAAAATGCCCCACCCCCGGGCACATCCATAATGATATACTGCCCAAGTTTAATTCCATGCAAATACACAAGGCGCAGAGAAGTGCTACTTCTCTATCTATTCATTGATAGTTTCCGTTCGTTTTGTAGATCCGCCATCTTGTTTTGTATTTGTATTTATACTGCTGTATCAGTGATTATACTATTGAGCTGCCTGGAGAAAAATGGTATTAATACATAGTTTATATTTCATTCCTATAAATAATCATTCGCAACGCGATTAACGTTATACAATAAACGCTTATTGAAACCACATGACAGACTTTTGTAATAATAGTGTGACTTCTATTCGTCCGGTGGACAGCAGCAAACAGTGTATATTTGTAAACAAACTACTTGATATCGTTTCAAACTCGGACCGGCAGAGCTTGGGGCCCCGAGTGCCTCCTGAATTAACATTTTAGCGTAGCGTTAAGAATACAGGATTGCAGATCAGTGTTAGATGGGCGGTGAACGTACGGGAACTGCTATTTTCTAGCTATGTTGTAAAAATTAAACATCCATAGGTTTCCCGGCTTTTTCGTGTCCTAGCGTATACAAATAACGTGGATAAGACGGTATAAACTGCAGGTTTCTAGGTTGAGAGAAATAGATAGAATCCACAGGCAGCCGGAATAATTACAACAACTCAGATTTATTGTTTTTTTACTCGATACAGTATGGCGTCGTTACCACGAGACCTGCAGTCTCTTTCTCAGAATTCGTTTCGGCAGTGTCAAATGCCCCACCATACACCCCGGTGTAGAATAATGCCCGACCCCCAGGTCGATATAAGGTTACAAATGCCCCACTTCCGGGATCTCAAAGTATGCAAATGCGCCCCACCATGTCCCGGGTGAGGGATGGGCATTGCTGGAATTGGCTGATGCATTATGAGTGAATTTAAGTGTACGTTCCGTCTGTTCCGTGTCTTCAGTCATGCAGGATATATTCATATGTATATATGGTACAGTGCAGTTATGGCTGCTTAGGTTTTCTATGATCTAGTACACAACTGAGTACATCACAAGTGAAACGTAGTGTAGGTTATGAGTGCATTTAACTCGCGTGGGCAAGTCAAGATTCTTACACAAACGATCCATTGACAACATATCTTAGTTATGGGATCGGGAAAGCATGACCTCAGGGCGATTTAACAATAAACAATACAATGTGATTTATTAGCACCTTGAAAACATATTTGTTACAGTGCTGTGGATCTAATAAATTTATATATATAATATATTAATTTACATATGATGTACAAGATTAACCATAATTTTTAACAAATAGATTTATAATATATTTGATAAATATCGAGCTAACATTAAATAGATTATTGTCCTGTATCCTGTTAAGTATTGTTTTGTATTAGCCAGTTTTTGACTATGTGATTGGGCTTCCTGTGGACAAACATTTAATTAAAGTGACAAAGTCGATTTAAACAATCGGTTAGCTGAAGTTGTGAAAATGATTTGGGACATTACTGGTTGTGCAAATATCTGAATACTTCGACATTCAGTCAGTGGCAGCCTACCCTGGGTACCAGAGGTTCTACTGTCTCCATTCGCTAAAGTTAGGCGCCGAGGAGCGAAGCCTAACTTTCGCGAATGGGACGGTAGAACCTCTGGTACCCAGGGTAGTGGCAGCCCACAGTAGTAACACACGCAAACTGATAAGAAGCCAATAATTATTTATAGAGTCGATCATGCGTATCGTACATGCCGACTGAACAGAATGGCTCGTATTACCAATGGCCATTACAAACACAGAACTGATACAAAGGGATAAATATGTACCAACTTACTAAAGTAATAGCACTAGATGTGTACTTCAGTAATGTTACTAATGTTATAGCAATAAAATAGATTAATAAATCACAAATCTACATAATTGAAAGTGAAGGAAGGATCCAGATGTTTCGTTGGATGAACTTTGTTTATCGACACTGTAGAATACAGCAGCGTTGTTTTGACTCGTTTCGACTCATTTACGATTGTGACAATGGTAGTTCATCCTTTGAGCAAACCGATTTCTTTACCCTTCATAGTTGTACTAAATATAACTGAGTTTCTTTTGTAGTTGTTGAATTTTTTGAATTGTTTCTCACTTCAAAGTTCTCATTTTGTGATAACGTGCTTTATTTCAAACGTATAGCTAACGCAGAATTTGACCTTAAAAGGAGTATCACGATTCACTGATCGTTTTGTTTACTTTTGAGACGCCAATATAACAATAAACTGTCATGGTATTGGCGTCTCAGAATACCAGCCTCTGATTGGCTCTTGCGCGAGCCCTTGCAGTTACATGGGTTCCAGGTCAAGTTGTTCAACAGCAAGATTTCTACAATTTCACCTTCAAAACACTGTAAATTACAAGATAAGAATTATTCAATCATAAAGGTAAGGTTGGCATTGTAGTTTCCGTCAGAAATCTAACACTCTTATTCGCTAAAAGTACAATTTTCACAATTTTTGAAGAGATTTCAAAACACGTCGCGAAAGTTTTTTCCACTCAAGCCGTGAAACCGTTGCCATAGATATACTAGGCGCCTTTTGAGAATTGAAATTACGATCAGCATAAGTTTGGTGCTTCATTCTCTTCTTTCTTTTAACAATTCACGACTTAATTGTTGAATCGTGATACAAAACTAATTGCGATTTTGAGACGCCGATACCGAATTATATTGCCGGCGTTGGAAGAAAATACGCCCAATACGGAATATATTTTCTCCCAACTGGCCGGCAATATAATTCGGTATCGGCGTCTCAAAATCTCAATTAGTTTATAGTAGTTCATTGTGACGTCACAATAACGTCAATATACGTGTTTGATCCTAAAGACGTCATTTCAATTTTATATTAACTTACGAAAATGTCGTTAAATTTGACATCGAATTAAACAAAATGTGCTGGTTTCTATATTTTTGGCTCGCTTTGTAGTGATCGATTTTGAGGTAACTTATGCCATGCGTGAAAACCGCTGACTCGTCATGACCGGGATAGTTGGCGATGGGAAACGAACCCGAACCACAGGTGAGGCGAAGCGAGCCAAAACCCGAAACTTAAAGAAACCCGCTAGCCATCTCCTATAGTAGAACACAGATAAACGACGAGAGCACTGCCCACCTAGGGCTAGAGGACCAAGTAAATTAAAGAGACAGACTCACAATCACTTTCAATCCGGCTACATTATTCTATCGTGGGAAGTGTTTGCCAAGGTTAAGAATCGATCGTTATGATCTACGTATCACTAGATGATTTACTTCGTATCTGAGGGGTATAGAATGGTCTCGGCAAAATTCAAGCACGTCTCGAAATCTCGGCGTTTCAAAAAAGAGTCTCGGATCAGTATGAAACTGAAGGGTCTCGGCGAGTCTCGGATTTAATTTGACCATTCTATACCCCTTATCTGCGAACAGTCCACTTGACTTGACTTTATGTACTGACACTGATCACTCTGAAAGTCAGTCCGGTTCCGCCTGAAAGGTTCGAGCGAATTTAAGTGTACGTTCCGTGTCTTCAGTCGGGATATATTCATATGGTACAGTGCAGTTATGGCTGCTTAGGTTTTCTATGATCTAGTACACAACTGAGTACATCACAAGTGAAACGTAGCGTAGGTTATGAGTGCATTTCACTCGCGTTGGCAAGTCAAGATTCTTACACAAACGATCCATTGACAACATATCTTAGTTTTAACAATTTTAACAATATACAATACAATGTGATTTATTAGCACTGTTACATTGCTGTGGATCTAATAAATTTTTATATATATATATATAATATATTAATTTACATAGGATGTACAAGATTAACCATAATTTTTAACAAATAGATTCATAATATATTTGATATATATCGAGCTAACATTAACTAGATTATTGTCCTGTATCTTGTCAAGTATTGTTTTGTATTAGCCAGTCTTTGACTATGTGATTGGGCTTCCTGTGGACAAACATTTAATTAAAGTGACATAGTCCAATCGGTTAGCTGAAGTTGTGAAAATGATATGGGACATTACTGGTTGTGCAAATATCTGAATACTTCGACATTCAGTCAGTGGCAGCCCACAGTAGCAACACACGCAAACTGATAAGAAGCCAATAATTACTCGGGCTGCCTGTGGCAGCACCGAGTCTTAAAATGCAAGTCGTTTTTTTGTTGTTGTTGGGTGTCGCAAAATTTCTGCGCATGCGTTAAAGGTCAAATTCACACCAATCAGATTGCACTGTGCTGGTCACGCAACAATCGCCAGGTTAATTTATTTACATAATTTAATACAGTAAAGCAAGATGGCGGAAGACTCGCAAGGAACTTTCTCTCTAGTTTGGAGTCTCATCTCTCAAATGTAAGCCAGTTTAATGTTTTATTTAACTTCACTCGTGCGAAAGCCTTCCAACAGGCTTGGGATATTTCAACTGGCGCTATTGACGGAGCCGAAGGACCGCGTTTTTTACCCAGATGGCCAGTGATACGACACGTACGACGACCTGAAGCCAGTGAACTGGGGCCAGGATCCGGAAAGCTAAAATTCGAAGAAATAGATATTGGAACCTATAAGCCATCGGCTCGCTGTGCTGCATTTAAAACATCCGAGGAAAACATATTATTTTGGGTGAAGGCACTTCAAGACCAATATTACGAGTCTCTTAAAAACTGTCAGAGATTTAAATTTACCGTAAGTTGGATCAGAGAGTATTGAGATCAAGTTATTTCGTTCCAGCGAGGATATTGACCTAGCGGAAACGGTACAAGCTGTCGAAGGATTTTACTTATAATCATCCACGTCTACAACAAGAATAGTTATGTGCCAAGGCATGGGCAAAGATTGAGTTTCCCAGATTACAGATGAAAGTAGAGAACTTAATGAATGAAGAAACAGAGGTCACGCGCCGGCGACATGATTGAGAACATGAACATGTTCAACACTTTATATTATACTAAGAAAACAAAACAAATTACAGAGCCTGCAAGTTCACAAGTCAATGAAAAACCCCAAGTGCCTGTAGTTTTGGATCAACATATCCTTGAAACTCCAAAAGCAACATACACATGAGTCAAATTCAAACCGGAAGAGACGGAATTCTTTAGATTATTCACGAGGATAAATTTGTTAGCCCGCAATAAGGACCAAGGTCTCCAATGTTCCGAGACTACCCAACCTACTGAAGCTTATCAGTTTGTTCAAGAGCCATCTTTCGTACATGACAACCCGATCCCTATTCATCAGAATACATTTTCTATGCTAAATGACGAGAGTTTACAATCACCTGACCGACAACTCACTACTAAAGAAAGGGACCATGAAGTACGGTAGTACGGTTAATTCTCGGGTTCAAAACAATGAATATATGCCTACTCAAATGCAGTGTGTTAAACGAATAAGTAGTGTTTAAATTAAAAGGTCAACATACGAGAAAAACAAAACTATTAAATTACATATATACTAGAGGAGCAGAGAATGAAAGTCACCGCGCTACCGGCCACTAAAGACTGCTAAATTCAGCTAATAATTCTTCCCTTTGGTTATTACTAAGAGGATTTCAAATGAAAGTGTATTACATCTTCAATCTTATGTGGCCCGAGTGGAAGCCCAGATGGGCTCTTGTTATGTATAGAGTCGATCATGCGTATCGTAGATGTCAACTGAACAGAACGGCTATTACCAATGGCCATTACAAACACAGAACTGATACAAAGTGATAAATATGTACCAACTTACTAAAGTAATACCATTAGATGTGTACTTCATGATCAGTTGTTACTAATGTTATAGCAATAAAATAGATTAATAAATCACAAATCTACATAATTGAAAGTGAAGGAAGGATCCAGATGTATCGTTGGATGAACTTTGTTTATCAACACTGTAGAATACAGCAGCGTTGTTTTGACTCGTTTCGACTCATTTACGATTGTGACAATGGTAGTTCATCCTTTGAGCAAACCGATTTCTTTACCCTTCATAGTTGTGTTAAGTATAACTGAATTTGTTTTGTGGTTGTTGATTTTTTTAATTATTTTTCACTTCAAAGTTCTCATGTTGGACAAACTGTGCTGAGCAACAGAACTAAAACGAAACCAATTTAAAATGAAAATTATGCTTAAAAGTTGTTATAAACCAAACAAAAAAAGTAGAAAACAGTTTCAAACCGCATTACAGTTCTCAGACAGTTCTTTAGAATTAATAGAGGTAGCGGATCAACTGTTAAGCTTCAGTGTGCTATTTATGTCTAATTCTTATTGTAATTCTAACAAAGATTCATGATCACCAACCCTTCGAAAGAATCCCACGACTGCCACGTACGTACTTGCTGCTGTCAAGTCTGAATTCTGAGAAACCCAGGAAGTTGATTGTCTTGTTACATTTGCATATTCTCCGTGTTATGTTTTCCGGGGGACTGACATACATCACGAAGTTTTAACTGCTACCAATATTTAAGCGATTTACTCAATGCGTTAGAAATTACTTGCTTCAAACACCATCAGACAGCTTTCTTGTTCCCAGACCTTTCTTAGATCGCTCGAAAAGCGTGAAACCGTGCAAAATCTGATTCCCATTTGGGTACAGTTGTTGTAGCCAAAGTTTAGCAAATTTTGTAAGACGTCGGTACCACAATCAGCTCTATGGATATTTAAACGAAACGTTCAAGCCATTTCTTGTAATCTAAATCACCATCTTTACTTTAACTTTGAAAGTTCAGTTCTTTTCAAGGAGAATATCTTAAAGACGAGTTACTACTAAAATGCGCTTCTTTCTTGAGCTCTTCATTAGTTTACCCCTCCTGACAGCAACCTTCTAATCCATGGTGTCCATGGTAACTAGAGATCCACACGCCTGGATCACGTGTTGTTCACAAGGTATAAGAAATTACGCAGAGCGTTGTGCCACAAAGTCTGGGGAAGACGCTGACATTGAAACAACGCAAAGAAAAGATGGCATTTGAAGAGATCATAAGGGAATTTTCGCAGAAGTTAAAATGTGGCATATGCGTAGAGATATTCACGGAACCGAAAACTCTACCATGCTTGCACAGTTATTGCGAAAATTGTATAACAAGCTGGTGGAGAAGGTGCCAAGGAAGCCACCAGCCCTTCCAATGTCCGGAGTGCCGCTCGGTAATAGAGCTACCGAATGGAATAACAGATCTTCGCTCGTCCTTTTATCTGGATGGCATGCTAGAGCTCTTTACAGCCTTTACTTCAACGGTTTCCAGTCAAGAAAACCAAAGAACAGTGTGTGGCAGCTGCGAGAAAGCTGGCGTCATTGCTGCGTTTTGTTCCAATTGCAGTGACCTTCTATGCGCACCATGCGTCGAAATACACAGACAACTCAAAGCCTTTCGTGATCATCGAATTGTTTTGCTACGTGAATTCCAGTCCGTAGATGTTCAAGATTTCTTACAACGACCCCTCTTTTGTAGGGAAGAAAACCATGAACGCAAAGAACTGGAATACTTTTGTTGCCGAAAGTGCGTTTGCCAAAAGTGTGTGACGCTAACTCACAAGACACACGATTTCACAAGCATGGAGGAGGCAGCAGAAGAAGCGAAAGCAGCAATGATGGAACAAGCCGAACGTGTAAAGAAGGCAGTTACATCTTGTCGTACTGTACTGACCAGTTCGCAAAAGGAGTTAGCTGATAAACAAAAAGAATCAGACTTGGCTCGACGCGAAGTGCACGAGAGTGTTGAAGCTGCAATTCGTAAGCTGAGAGAACACGAAGCGGAAGTGATGGCAAAAATAGACGAGGTACAGAACAAACAAGAAATCTCGCATAGCGTCCTGCAAGAAGATTTGGAGCTGAAGATTGGCCAACTGGCAAGTTATGTGGAATACGTAGAAGGAATAGTTAACAGAAACCTGAAAACCGAGGTTTTGCAAACCCAGTCAACTACTGCTCAGCGTGGACAAGAACTGCTGGTCGCACATGAGAAACAAAGACCACAACTACGAGAACATACATCAGTGCATTACGAGACGAGTGAAAACGTTCATGAAGCTCTAAATGTTGGGAAGTTGGTGATTTCAAGCTGTGCAGGTAACTAATCTTTTTACCTTGTTCTTGTTTTTGTAGCAAAATATCCAACGATTTTAAATTAATTTATTTTCTTCATTATAACTTTATAACTCTCCACGGTATAACGTTTCTATTTTAAAGAAAACTAACAGCTATCAATATTTGAATATCCTACTAAGTTCTTAATATTTTCTATTTCTTTAATATTTTGCCTATATTACATGACAACATTTCTGGATTGATTGGCTAAGAGCAGTGTAGTTCGAGTATACCAGCGCTAACAGCAGTGCACAAAGTTTATGCTGAGATTCTGACGTAACTGTATCGTAGTAGTATTGGATATTGTGTATTTCTGTCTCATATTTTTAAATAAAAAAAGGTTAAAATAGTTAACACTGCTGAAAATTGCTTCGATGTAGTTTCAGTTTTTGTTCGTGCGCTGCCTACCCGCTACATAATAATGGCACTTTCGAACAAAGAGCGCGCGCTCGTAACTCCTCCCCTCCCCAATGGAGGAATTGTTTTGCAGCCACTGATACGATACTGATGGAAAGATCCGCGCATCATTGATATTGTAGTTTATATGCTTGGTTTTTGTATTCTCCAACATTTCAGCTTCCTTCTTAGTTCAGGGAATACTGGTACCGTAATAGTGTCCATTGGGGAGGGGACGAGCAATCCTTTGACGGGTTATGTTCTTGGCTTTGCATTTCTTGCAGCTTGGCATCTGGAGGAGAGTGATTTAAGCAAATTCGCGAGTGCTTTGTCGTACGTTGTACTTCAGGCTAATTCTGATCATCTTCGTTTGTATTTTTACTACAGTGCCTTCAGTGCTCCTTATTAGTCTTGTGTTGTGACGTGAAGTTTACTATAACAACGAGTTTAACCCACAAAATATGTTTTGTATAACTTGATGATCGCATGCGCGAGTCACTTGAGTCGTGTAAGCGATCGGACCGGCTCAGTGTGAGCATAATTATACAGTTTGATAGTTTGGGGCGGAGATAATGGCTATCAGTTTCCAAAGAGCAAGATGGTGAGAAGCAAATCATTTTCTTCTATTGGCCTTCGATAAAGTTCAAATACAATTAGAATTTACAATTACGTTCTCGATTACAGTTGATTGCCGGTGCAGTAAACTTCACCCGGGGAGAACAGCGGTTCTTTGTGCTGGGAATTGGTAGGCTCGTGATCAGGAAATTTACAGGGAATTTATTTAATTTTTAAATGAAAATAAATCGGACAACTTTTGAGAAAAGACACCACAGCTCAAACAGGCTTCAGTCGCATGATGGCCCCAAAACTACAAGATATATTAATCTAACGGCCTTCGGTATTTTTATCACCCAGTAATTTAATATATTTTGCTGTCAAAGAGCTACTGCAGGTTTGTATTTTTTACGTAGGTTTATTAAAAGATTATCATTCGGATTTCTTGTGAACATTTGAATCAGTTCTAACTTGTGTGTTTTTCAAAGAGCTCAATTTTTTTTTTGCTGTACGGGCTCGCGCAATTGTGATAGTTTTTCAATGTGATTTGAGGCCATGCGAGGAATAATTATTAGTGATCTTCTCGCTAACTTGTGACAACGCTAGGGGGCCTTTTAATTACTTTGACAAAACTACAGATCAAATATAGTTCACTCGAATGCGAGAAAACTCGTGTACATTACTAATTCCGACAAATGTCGGAATTAAAGTTTTAGGTATGATTTTCTAGGTCAATAAAATGTTCAAGAACTTCAGAGATGTCGCCCAGGACTCGCATGCATGTAGCCGAACATATGAACTCGCTCACATACCCATAAATGCAAATAGCTTCAACAAACCAACAAAGCAGGTTTCAGTTTTTGAAAAAAATGTCAAAGTTGTTTAAAAACAACTGAATTCCTAACGAACTGTTGTACACCTGAGTGCATGAAAGCTAGTGCATGCAGCTTCTTGTTGCTAATACTTAACAAATAAAGAAGCTTTAGACATGCTTTATATTGGAATACAAATCTATATTGTTTTGTGCTTGTTTCACATCTAGTTTTTTCACTCTTCCTTATCCCAATCAGAACAGACGAGTTCGGTGCACATGGCGCGAAATACAGTATTTGTATAGGAATCCGATGCTAAATAATTTCCGTTATATCGAATTTCTGAAATATTTACCGTCTGCAAACTTAAGATACCAGGCAAAAGATTAACTGTTCAAAATTTGAGAGATGTTTGCACGCTTCCCAAATAAAGTCTTGCTTTATTTTTA
This sequence comes from Actinernus sp. WN-2022, assembly GCA_030867875.1. NCBI lineage: Eukaryota > Metazoa > Cnidaria > Anthozoa > Actiniaria > Actinernidae > Actinernus > Actinernus sp. WN-2022. The sequence goes on from JAOWCC010001632.1 coordinate 249,177, forward strand.
GCCGTGCAAATTTTCAGCGGAGGTGACGTCATTTTACTCCACTCAACATGACAACATATGTGGAGTTACATGTACTTTTCACACAAACCGGCTTCGCGTGAACGAATAAGTAAAGTACAATATTTTACTATTTAGAACGCACTTCAGTATTATGGCGGACGTGATTTTAGCTCTCGAGTCGGCTGGTTTCCCAGGCTAACGTGATTTTGACGGTAAACTCTACGCAAAATTCATAGTTTAATTTGGCTTTGCCAATATTTGTCACTGAGTTGGATATTTCCGCCACTGTTTGTCCTATTGGAAGACTAAAAAGTGCCACAAGAAATGGTTGCATGAATTTCATCGTAGTGGCAAGTAATTAAGTCGCAATACAAACATTATAGAGCAGATTTCGTATGAGTGGGACAAACTACGGCATGTCCGTACATGTGCTGTGCTGTAACTCTGTGATTTGATTGGATCGGCTGGACAAAAACAATGGGAAACCATTTCAACGTCAGGGGCGTAGCCATCATTTTGCATAGGGGGGGGGGGGGGGGGGCATTCCACCAAA
>JAOWCC010001633.1:0-139015 GCA_030867875.1 Actinernus sp. WN-2022
GGTGGACCATTCGTTGGAGGAGGAGGAGGTAGTGGACCATTCGTGGGCGGAGGAGGAGGTAGTGGACCATTCGTGGGCGGAGGAGGAGGTGGTTTGCCACCTGTTGGAATAAATAAATACATAGACAAAATAGATTCTTCATCGGGAAAATACGCTAAATATTAGAATAAAGAAGAACCTTGGGCTAAGAAAAAATACTAATTAAGATACTTTTCAAGACCTCGAGCTTATATATATATAAGTACGCGTGCTCTCATTGGCTGAAAGCCGTGTTTCTATAACTCTATAGAAACATAGAAAGTTGAGCGCGCCCTAGTACTTATTTTCTGTGGGTTATTTTGTAAAGGAAATAGAAAATAAAATTCCCTTGTTTATTTTGACTTATAGAAACACTTGTGGAAGTTTGGAAGAACTCGAAATCGCTGTGGAAACACTGTCTCGCCCTTCGGGCTCGTGTTCCCATTGCCATTTCTCGTTCTCCCAAACTACCACTCGTGTTTCTATAACTCTATAGAAACACGGGAAATGTTTTCTATTTCTTAAATATAGTTTTATAGAACACGGAGAATCACCTTCTATTTCATAAGGCTATTAATTTACGCTAAGATTATATTACATCCATATACTGGACTTTTTCCCTACTACACTCTAGTTTGTGGAATTCTTGATAGATATCCATTCTATATATCATCTCTAAGTCATATACTTACATGTTCCACATGTCTTTCGACACCACTCATTCTTAATGGATGGCATGTGGCAGTAGTTTTTAATTTCATGACAATTGGAAGCTTTGTCTTGCAATCTATAGGCAAAAATGCAAAGGTATTCATTTATAATATATCACAAGTTATATATAAATGCGCTTCACAAGGTTATTCTTGTGATACGGACTACTATTGTGGCGCAATGTGCTGCCGCGCAGTTTACAATAATGAGTGATTGTTAGCACCTCATACTGTTGTACGGTGGCCCACAAGGGACATGCTGCAAACAAAAATAAATTGCAGCAAACAAAAATAAATTGCAGCAAACAAAAATAAATTGCAGCAAACAAAAATAAATTGGAGCCAACAAACGAATTGCTGCAAACAAAAATGAATTGCTGCCAACAAAAATAAATTGCTGCAAACAAGAATAAATTTCTGCAAACAAATAACTTTCTGCAAAGAAACATAATTTGCTGCAAACAAATAACTTGCTGCAAACAAATAACTTGCTGCAAACAAATAACTTGCTGCAAACAAATAACTTGCTGCAAACAAATAACTTGCTGCAAACAAAAACCTTGAAACGCTGCGCGCGCAGCTGCAGTTTCCCGGGTCAAGATGGCGGTCAGTTGGCGGTAATGTTCTGTCCTTCGTGTTCAGTGGAGAGCGCTTCGGCGCTGGCAAATTATTGCCACAACTGCGGGACTAAATTCGCAAAAGATTCCGAAGAAAGTTCTGACGTTCTGATTAGTTCGTACTTCCATCGCGGCTATCCCTACGATGCCATTGTAAGCTTGCTAAGAGAGAAACACGGCATAAGCATGCATGTCAGAACACTTAAAAGGAAGCTACAAGCGTTAGGACAAAAACGCAAGGAGTACAGTATATGACGAACAAATTGTTCGAGAAGTTGTTAGAAGAGAAATGGATGGGGCAGGAGCACTGGCTGGCTACAGATACGTTTGGCATGCTCTTCGACTGAGGCATCGCATGCACATTCCACGCAGTCATTCCACGAAAATCGACAAATGAGGGCGAACGTGTACTTTTTCCGCGTGTAGCTCCTGTGGCACTGGTCAAGGTCTCAGCCAGCGATAAAGGGTCTCTTGGTAATGAGGCACCGCAGTTGTGGCAATAATTTGCCAGCGCCGAAGTGCTCTCCACGGAACACGAACGACAGAACATTACCGCCAACTGACCGCCATCTTGACCCGGTGTCCCAGGGATTTCGTCCCCCCGTAATCTCACCCCCCTCACTGGTCCCCCCTCAGGGATTCTCCCCCCTCCTAACGATTTGCTGAGTGAACATGAACTTTAATATATGTCACTGTTAAGACTGTTGCAACACTTGATTACTTAATCAATAAAACCGTCTATAAAACAAACTTACGATTGATCGATCGCGGTCCTCTTCACTGCGAACCATTGGGAACCAGACTAAAGTGAACTCTTGAAATACGATTGTTGACTATATTACAGCGCTTGAAAAACGTAATAATCACGCCGCTTCATTAAAACCAAAAGCTAGCGCTGTTGACATTCTTGCCTTTGAAGTCTTCTTTTCGCTTTCTATACTAAAGAGAAGCAATGGTATTCGTCTTATTAGAACAAATCTGTAGAGGAAGGCCGAAAATGTTGCTGTTCATCTGTTACACTATTTTACAAGTCGTGCTTGTGCCTGTATTAAAAACCAAGCACGCCCAAACAAAGAGGCGGGATTTCTTTGGATTGACAAAAACATTTGTTATCCTGGCCTGACTCGTTTATTTTTAACAAAGCTCACAGTCTAATTGGCAGAATTAAAAGAGCAACTAACCCAACTGTTTAAATAGCAAACAAATCATATTAATAGTTCTACCTCAGTTTTTAGTGACTCCGCAATGTTTCCTATAGTCACTCATTTGTAAACCCACGCGGCATCAGTTATTAGTTGCTTTCTATACTAAAGAGGCATTTCTAGCGATTTTGGGATATTCGACTTATTAGAACAAATCTGTAGAGCAAGCCACAAATGTTGTCGTTCTTCTGTTACACTATTTTTGGCTAAGAGCTGTTAATTGGCTTTTATTAAGTCGTGCTTGTGCCTGTATTAAAAACCAAACCATTAAAGTCCCGCAAGGCTAGAGTGATTGAGAGAGCACACAAAAGCGTCGCCATCGAGAATTACTGCAATTGCAAGTTACCAGAAGCGTTCGGCGACATGGTGGAGTGCAGTCTGTGTGGTGACTGGTTTCACCAGAAGTGTGTTGGTCGCCAATTTGATACAAGCGTTGAGTGGCTCTGTAGTTCGTGCGCACCCCGATCATCGAGGAGGCTTCGTCGAGAATAGAGCTTGCCACATTTAAATAACTGTGTTTACATGTATATCACTTTTAATTGCTCAAATAAAATTGTTATATGAGCAGTTTGCTTGTTTCTATTTGGTTGTTTGTTTCAACATGCACGGATAAAGTTGAAATGCGTCCAATTCTTATTTCAAAATATCAAGTCAGTCTTCACACAAAAGAATTACGATCGAAGATAAACGTTTATGAAATGTATCTAAGACTTGATATCCAACGAGTGAATACAGCAAACGAGTACGAGTATGACATCAATTGGATCACGAAAGCTGTTTTTAGCTAAAGCAACGTCGAACGAGCTTGCTTTTAGTACGAGAGAATTGGAGGGGGGCGAAATCCCCAGCTTAGTCTGTTTACACTGGGGGGCGAGATCCCTAGGGGGGGGGGGGGGGGGGGGGGGTGAAATCCCTAGTGATCTCGCCCCCCGGGGAGGGGAGGGCGGGGGGGCGAAATCGCTACGACACCGGGAAACTGCATCATGTGGGTCCCAGTCCCCCTCCTAATACTGCGCGCGCAGCGTTTCAAGGTTTTTGTTTGCAGCAAGTTATTTGTTTGCAGCAAGTTATTTGTTTGCAACAAGTTATTTGTTTGCAGCAAATTATGTTTCTTTGCAGAAAGTTATTTGTTTGCAGCAATTTATTCTTGTTGGCAGCAATTTATTTTTGTTGGCAGCATTTCATTTTTGTTTGCAGCAATTCGTTTGTTTGCTGCAATTTATTTTTGTTTGCTGCAATTTATTTTTGTTTGCTGCAATTTATTTTTGTTTGCTGCAATTTATTTTTGTTTGCAGCATGTCCCTTGTGGGCCACCGTACTGTTGTGCCAATAGACAATCCCCTACTCTTTCTTGAAATAACACAACAGGTTATTTCACATCCTTTGTATAGATTAGAAGAGGAAGGATACAAAGCCTACGGCCGATACGTCCCTGCCTTTACCTACATGAAAAGGCATGTGGTGTTTGTGTCACTATTGTTCCTTAATCCAACCCAAAGTGCAATACGTATCGAAATAATTGTGGCTGAAACGGTACTTGAGCTGGATAATAGAGAAACATAGAACATTGTGAACGAGCAAAATTATGTTCAAGTTACCTTTGCTAATTGTATAGGTTCTGTGTGAATGGCCATTAAATGATTTACCCACCATATCATCTTGACCGTCTGGATAGTTTCATGTACACGTCACGAGATTCGAAGACGTTTCAAAATCCACGTGCATTTCATACAATGTATATTAAACGCCTTCTACCACTTATTAACTATTGTATGCTTGTTTGTTTGGTGATGGTTTGTGTTATGTCTCTATTGTGCAAACTGAAAACGTCGGCGAGGGGTTTTGAATTCAGTAGGGAAGAGCTATGAGTGAATAATGAATTAACAATTAAGAATTAGGCTTATCAGGAGTCCATAAAATATGTCATTGTCTTTATAATCCTTCAAATTTAATTTAAGGGAGCCCGAGCCTTGCACGCGCTACGCTCACAGATGTTGCATTCCCTATTAATGTTCAACACATCGTACCATCTCCCAGATATGGTCATGGCACCCTCATGCTACGATAGATGTCTTCCGAACGAAGTACGAGTTGTATATAACGTGGAAAACTATTGCGACTAAACAAGTGTTAGTATAGTCTAGTTTCTAACCCTAGTAAGTACGTTATAATAATAACAATAAGATTGTCTTATCCACCTGGGAAAATCATGCTAAAACCTCTTACAAAACACGAAACCTTGGTAATTAATACGTCTTCAGTTATGTTCATACGTTTCAATACGAGAAAAATTTACTAGTGACTCACCAGGGGGAGGAGGCGGTGGGACATTCGTTGGCGGAGGTGGTGGGCCACCTGTTGGGGGGAGGGGGTGGGGGAGGTTTTGCCGCCTCCACCACCGCCGTCCGGTCCAACGCCTAAAAACCGAAGATATGAAAAACAGATTTTAACCAAGAATATCCTAAAACCAAGCTAAATTTAATTGGTACAATTCTAATTTTATTGATTCTTTAGCAGATGAAACCCGAACTGTATCAAAATTATTATATGTACCAGAAAATAACCCATCATGCTCACTTCGTGCAATACCAAAAATAGAAACGGTGCCGGTGAACTACTTGCATTGAAAAACACAGGGTTCATTAATTTTACTAATTATAAAATTGTGAAAGCAGTCGAACCTGTGCATTTAAAGAAAAAGCTGTCACGTTTAAAAATAACGCTTATCCTATTTGCCATGATCCGTTAAATTGTGAACTAAAACGCTTTCACAGGGATTCCTTGTAAATACCACTGAAACACGTAAGAGCGACTGTCCACTAATATCGAGCAAACCGCGGCAAAAGACGAAAAATAAAATTTCTTCATATTTCGTTCAAAGATAGGCTTTGGTCAGTTAGTAAACGTGCTGGGATTCTTTTGTTCAAAAATTTATTTAACTTTGAGAAAAATAAAAAAAACGGTTAGGGCCGGCGTCAGTCCGAGACAACAGAACTGAAATAAGAGTGATTTTACCGGTCTCTCTAACCTTGCCCTGTACAAACGCTAAAGGAGCTTCGCATTTTTCGAATTCGGATATTTGTTTAGAAAGTATTGATCAACTGTTTGAGTGTAATAATTAGATTATAGCTTTATTCTCAAGATCCTGAGAGCCCACTTAAATACGCTGTAGTTTGCTAATTTGAAAACCTTATTTCAGGGCACTTTTTGGAAAAATAAATTTTATATGTGGTATAATTCAGAATACATTGAAACTTCGTTTTTGATATATACAAGTTAGCATTGATCTAAAACATATATGAGAATTAGTTTGGGTTATCTTCTCAGTGCTTCACACGAGCGGTGTGAATTTCGACGAAATGACAACATGAATTTGTAAACAGTCAAGTCTTACTCTTCGGCAATAGTCCAAAATATCGAGCAGAAACCTATTGAACCAGCAGTTTTTAACAATAAACATAACTTCAAAGAGTTGAATGAACTTACCTTTTAAACCCATTGCTAGAAAATCGATTCTTACTAAGTTTTCTTCCTTCTAATTTGCCCTCTTCAATTGTTGTAATCCAAGGTCACAATTACCAATTAACTGTTCGGCGGGTCAGCTCCAGACATGATGGAATAATAACGATTCTTGCATTAATCGAATGGCTTTTGACCGCTTAATAAAGGAAATGCATTAAAAACATACCTAGCTGGAAAAAAATCCACTGTTTCGATTGCATTTCGTGTTTTTGTAGGCAGTTACAAGAGCGGATCCAGCTTTATGCATGTCACGCGCTCTTGTGTTTGCGTGGTCATGTCACGCGCTCTCGTTGGAGAGGGTGGGAGGGAGGGAAGGGAGAGAGATGGAATAAATGGGGGGGGGGATTTTTAACAAACTCTATAGTGGGGAAAATAACAGGGGAGCATTATCAATTTATTTATCTGGCTTTTATCTCATTCGAACTTTCCCTAATAGTAGTGTATACGCCTTCTGTACAGTTGAGGCTGGCTGTACTTCTGATATGAATGGTAAACCATTCATGCGCAAAATAAATAAGAAACAAAACAAATAACATCCAATATGCCCAAATGGGTTGCTTAATGTCCTCGTTCGGGATACCATAGAGACCAGCTTTCCCCCCGCTCCACGGGTTGGGTGTAGTCATGTATTAAATGTGTACATAACGTGAAAACTAGCAGTGTGAATGAAGAGCCGTGAAAAGAGCCTCTTGCCAGTTCATTCGCGACTGACACAAGCTTTTGTTAGATAGATTATAGATAGATACAGCCGATTGCACTGAAATATTCTGATTTCACCTAATATCGAAAATTACCAAATACCCAAATTTTCACAATGCCGACTTTAAACCATGCGTATGGTGGCAGAAAATGACTTGTTCACGAAAAGAAATTCTCGTGCAAATTCCTGTGCCCCAAACATTGTGAAAATGCAAATGATATGGTATATGCAAATTAATATTTAAGAAATAGAAAACATTTCCCGTGTTTCTATAGAGTTTTAGTATAAACCAACTAGTGGACTATTACAAAGCCTGCATTCTGATTGGCTACGCTACTATAGGTCTATTTGTGATAGCCCATGGTTGAGAAAAACCGCACGTATTTTCACGAAATAATAAAAATTTTCAACTTCAATTTATTGCTTTCTATTATTTTCTACTGTCCGACTAGTTAGTTTATACTAAAACAATTAGACCTCTCGCCCTCATGGGCTACGAGTTAAATAGCCCATTCGGCTGCGCCTCATGGGCTATTGACTCGTAGCCCATTCGGGCTGCGGGTCTAATTGTTAAATAGAAACACGAGTGGGAGTTTGGGAGAACGAGAAATGGCAGTGGGAACACGAGCCCGAAGGGCGAGTGTTTCCACAGCTATTTCGAGTTCTTCCAAACTTCCACAAGTGTTTCTATAACTCTATAGAAACAAGGGGAAATGTTTTCTATTTCCTTTATAAAATAACCCACAGAAAATAAGTACAACAAAGGAAAATCGCGCGTTTATTGTGATCATCAAAACATAAATTCTCCTAACTCGTGCAGTCGTACGTCATGAACTTATCACATGACTAAATCAGTCAGTTTTGTCAATCCGATTCAGTGAGTTTGAAAAAACAGCCTAGCTACGAAAAACCTTTTAATTGGAGCCCAAAATTACACAGAATGATGAAGAAAAAGAAGCTCTTTGGACTAATGCTAAAATTGGATTGACAATACACGGAAGCACGTAATGTTCAACAGTTCATTTTGCCTCATGGACTTCACGGCGTGGATCAAGCGGGCGCCGGTTTTCGTACCAAACTGCAAACAAAGTTTGCAGGAGATCAAGACGTGTTGCAAGAAAGGAGGATATTTTGGATTTCTCTTTAAAATCTAGAGCTACAAAACATGGAAGTCATCCCTCGGGTCATCAGTTGTTTTGTACATTCTGTCTTCCAAGGACTAGAATAGTTCTTCGTCGATTCGCCGTGTGTCATGCCTCATGAGGTCGCATACGGACGGCAGGTTGTTTTCATCAGACACTTCAAGCTTGATCAGATTTCCTTGCCCTTCTCATCCTCTACGGCACCTGTACAGAGTCATACTGAACCGTACATTCCCGTTGGATGGAGTTTTAGCATCTGTACAAGACTGTAGCACTTGGATGTTGATTAACTTTGTCAGGTTTGTGCTCCACATTTTGCTGTACTTTTGATTTCCATTTCTATTTCAACCTCTATTTTGTGCATCTAGATCATGTTAGCAATATTTAAGACTGGATTTTTTTAAAGTTCTCCGGCTTAAATCTACCAAACAATAGTCTTTAATTGAGCTTAGTCAGCCAAAATAGACTGTTTTGGCGAAAATGATTGTTTAATATCGCACAAATTTGCGAGCAACTCAACTTTGTCCACAAAAATGAATGTTGTAATTCGTACTTTGAGATTGTTTTGAGTTGAATAAAACATCGGCTTGTTCCTAAACTAACAACACATTGTCGTTTCTTACAATACTGTAGCTGGTTCTTGGTCGAATTGAATTTAGTGCTCAATGTTTTTAGAAACGTTTAGGAATTATTTCGCCGAGTTTCAAATTGAGTTCAAGGCCACGATGCCGGCATAATTTGCCATGTTTCTATAGAGTTATAGAAACACGGCTTTCAACCAATCAGAGCGCGTATTTTCTGTGGGTTATTTTAAAATTAAGAAATAGAAAACATTTCCCGTGTTTCTATAGAGTTATAGAAACACGAGTGGGAGTTTGGGAGAACGAGAAATGGCAGAAATGACAGCTATTTCGAGTTCTTCCCAACTTCCACAAGTGTTTCTATAACTCTATAGAAACAAGGGGAAATGTTTTCTATTTCCTTTATAAAATAACCCACAGAAAATAAGTACGACAAAGGAAAATCGCGCGTTTATTGTGATCATCAAAACATAAATTCTCCTAACTCGTGCAGTCGTACGTCATGAACTTATCACATGACTAAATCAGTCAGTTTTGTCAATCCGATTCAGTGAGTTTGAAAACAGCCTAGCTACGAAAAACCTTTTAATTGGAGCCCAAAATTACACAGAATGATGAAGAAAAAGCAGCTCTATGGACTAATGCTAAAGTTGGATTGACAATACACGGAAGCAGGTAATGTTCAACAGTTCATTTTGCCTCGTGGACTTCACGGCGTGGATCAAGCGGGCGCCGGTTTTCGTACCAAACAAAGTTTGCAGGAGATCAAGACGTGTTGCAAGAAAGGAGGATATTTTGGATTTCTCTTTAAAATCTAGAGCTACAAAACATGGAAGTCATCCCTCGGGTCATCAGTTGTTTTGTACATTCTGTCTTCCAAGGACTAGAATAGTCGATTCGCCGTGTGTCATGCCTCATGAGGTCGCATACGGACGGCATGCACTTCAAAGCTTGATCAGATTTCCTTGCCCTTCTCATCCTCTACGGCACCTGTAGAGTCATACTGAACCGTACATTCCCGTTGGATGGAGTTTTAGCATCTGTACAAGACTGTAGCACTTGGATGTTGATTAACTTTGTCAGGTTTGTGCTCCACATTTTGCTGTACTTTTGATTTCCATTTCTATTTCAACCTCTATTTTGTGCATCTAGATCATGTTAGCAATATTTAAGACTGGATTTTTTTAAAGTTCTCCGGCTTAAATCTACCAAACAATAGTCTTTAATTGAGCTTAGTCAGCCAAAATAGACTGTTTTGGCGAAAATGATTGTTTAATATCGCACAAATTTGCGAGCAACTCAACTTTGTCCACACTACCACAGAAATGAATGTTGTAATTCGTACTTTGAGATTGTTTTGAATTCAATAAAACATCGGCTTGTTCCTAAACTAACAACACATTGTCGTTTCTTACAATACTGTAGCTGGTTCTTCGTCGAATTGAATTTAGTGCTCAGTGTTTTTAGAACAGTGTAGGACTGATTATTTCGCCGAGTTTCCAATTGAGTTCAAGGCCACGATGCCGGCATAATTTGCCATGTTTCTATAGAGTTATAGAAACACGGCTTTCAACCAATCAGAGCGCGTATTTTCTGTCGGTTATTTTATAAATGGATATAGTTGGTGGAATCTCGGTTTAAAAAAATAGTAACACAAAGCAAAGTCGTGAAAACGAGTCGGAAAGTTGGAATCTGACTCTGGCAGTTTTCATTTATTTTGTATATACTTGGGGAGAGGGTACCCTGCTAAGCTCGCTTCGCGCCTAAAACTAGAGAGTGCAAGAAGTTAGAACCTCTGGTTCCTAGGGTAGATTCCTAGACTTTTGTTGTCATTATGCGTCCTCGATCATCATCATGGTTTTTATTTATTTTTATTTTTATTTTATTTGGGGGAGGAGGGGTGATTGGACAATTTTGGATTTTTCCTGTTACTCATTGTCAGATTACATAAGAAATATTAAAACTCGATAAGATGTAACATATTTATTGTTCTACTGCTTATGAAATATCTCTTTTCTGATTATCGACTTTACAACTGACTTTAGATAGTATCTGAGACGAGCATACATTTTATGAATCTGACTGTGACATCTTCTTCCGATGGAACCTGTACATTTGTGTTTTTTACAGGTACCTGATACTAACCAGCTAATTGTGCACAGTACGAGTTTACAACAAAACATCCAGCTTTCGTTAGCTCTCGAGGCAATAATTCAGAGATTCGAGCCAATCAAATTCGATGCTCCGAAGGAATTCGTTGCACTGTGAAGTATCTAAATCAGACGGTCTTCGTATACATTTTATACTGACCAGAAAAAGAGTGGCCAAGCTGGAATTAATACGATAGATAAAATACGCGAACTTCAGGAGAGCATCTGGGTTACGTAAATGTTGCTGTTCCCTTCATAGAGACCCATCACTTTATTTGAACACAATGCTGACAACTATATTTACCTCTTATTAACCTCGTTTGCTCGGTCCGTACCGTAAGTCATGGACCGAGGTTTTCCCCTTTTTATGGCCCAAGCGCGAAGCGCGCCGAGCAAACGAGGTTAATAACATTTTTATTATATAGTTTCTTCATTTTCTTTGAGACCGGAAGTGGGCGGAAAGTCCGTACGGGAAGCTATGATTTACCATTATATAGCTCGCGACTTAGCTATATAATGATTTGCTTCAGTTTGCTTCAATAGCCGGTGGGAGTCTGACTGCCACACAAATAACAATTTAGTATATCACATTAGCCAGTTAGCTACACTTCAGCTGAGCAGTATTAGCAAGTGTGCGCAAATGATCAGGGCAAGGGCGATGACATGTACACTCTCGACTTCCCATCCTTGCTCTGACACACCGCGCACTTACTAACACACTCCGCTAACTTAGCGTCGACAAAGAACGAGTCTGTAATTTCGAACGCGATTGAGTATATATTGTGTTTTGCATAGTCGAGCATGATTAGTCATATTCGACCATGATAAAAGGTAATGTCTTCGGCGCAAAACATCAAATTTCAAACCACAAATGGTTAGACCTTTTCGTCCTCTCGGATAAAGATGATAAATTGTAGGTCTATCCGTGAATGATCATGAAGAGCCACCTTATCACATTGCCACTGATCAATCGCACTGATATTATTGTCATCGTTGTCGTTATTGTTGTTGCTATTGTTAATCTTTTTTTTTTTAACGTTAGACAAGTTGTCTCACGAGCACGCAGTTGGGGCCTTGGTAGCCTGCTTGTAGGCTCTGGTTGATTTGGAGTCCCTGTGGTGGGAGAAAGGAGGGAGAAGCGGGAGAAAGAGAAAGAGAAAGGAGAGCCTGCGACAAGACCCTGTGGACGCACGATAATTTCAAAAACACAGGATCTTGTCGCAGACTCTACTTTTCCCCCTCCATGCAGTCTTTCTCTTTCTCCCCCTTACCCCTCTTCTCTCCCACCACAAGAACCCCAAACAACCAATAGCCCCAAATCAACCACAGCCTGCAAGCAGGCTAGGGCCTTGCCCGAATGGCATCAAATTAGGCAAAAAGCCTTTATTTACTATCAATTGTTGCATTTTGTATCGTTGGCAGGATTCCAGGTTTCATTTACGACAAACATAATCATGTAAATAGCCTAAAAGAGGAGTAAAGGGAGGGGTGTTTGGTAAAGACTGAGAGGAAAAAAGAGTGACCCCGTCCCCTCCTCTTATGCCGCTTCGCAGACTTTTAGTCTGATGCTTTTATTTAGTGCACGATAACTTGGTTGTGAACAAAGCTGGCTTGCTTTTCGCCTATTTTTGAAAAATTCAACAGCTGTTATGGGGTTATATACAAAAAACATTGGGATAGCGGCACTTTAAGCCCAACGCCTTTCGCCGCTAGCTAATTATCGAAAAGTTGTTGATTTCACTTTTGACCGTGAAAAGTTCTTTATGCAGATCAACTAGATCTATAGATCGACGATCCACGTGTTCTTCTGACTAAGGTTAGGTTTTTTAATATGTTGGGTTATAGGGTTTGGATTAGTTCACAGGACCATTAAATAAACAACACTGTAATTCCTCTTCTAATCTAACCCTGACTTAGTATCCCCAATAGCTTGCTAATTTAGGGTTAGTCACTCACTAGACCACGTGGATCGTGGCTCCTTACCGGCCCCGTAAAATACCTGAGCTGCCGCCCGTACAGAGATTAACACGAAAACACTTACCCGAACCTACAGGAACAAAAATGTCAGTCAGCTGTCAGGATCGGTCTGGACGCCTCTTTGTTGGTGCTGCGCTCTGCTTTTGGCCATTTTCTTGCCTTTTCGTGTTTGGATATTTCTTGAGTAACACCACACGGCTGGGAGCCTCTGCGCCAGCCAATGCCTAAGGAAGCTAGGGCGATGCGCCTACAATGCTTTGAAAAGCGCAGTTCACTTCCGTGCGTTCGCCGCTAAAACTTAGCTTCCTAGTTTTCACGGCTCTTCATTCGCACTGTTAGTTTTCACGTTATATGCACACATTACATGACTACACCAACCCGTGCAGCGGGGAAAATGCTTGCCTCTACGGTATCCAGGACGAGGACATTAAACAACCCATTTATTTTGCGCTGTACCAAATTTGGTTATGAAATCTCAATGAATGGTTTACCATTCATATCAGAAGTACAGCCAGCCTCAACTGACTGTATAGAAGGCGTATACAATACCATTAGGGAAGTTCGAATGAGATATAAGCCGGATAAATAATTTGATAATGCTCCCCTGTGCTGTTGTTCCCACTAGGGTTTATAACCCCCCGCTTATTTATTTCATCTCTCTCCCTTCTTTCCCTTCCCTCCCTCCCACCCTCTCCAACGAGAGCGCGTGAAATGACCACGCAAACACAAGAGCGCGTGGCATGCATAAAGCTGGTTGTATATAACTGCTGCCTACAAAAACACGAAATCAGTGCAATCGAAACAGTGGATTTGTTTTGCAGCTAGGTATGTTTTTAATGCATTTCCTTTATTAAGTGGTCAAAAGCCATTCGATTAATGCAAGAATCGTTATTATTCCATCATGTCTGGAGCTGACCCGCCGAACAGTTAATTGGTAATTGTGACCTTGGATTACAACAATTGAAGAGGGCAACTTAGAAGGAAGAAAACTTATTAAGAATCGATTTTCTAGCAATGGGTTTAAAAGGTAAGTTCATTCAACTCTTTGAAGTTATGTTTATTGTTAAAAACTGCTGGTTCAATAGGTTTCTGCTCGATATTTTGCACTATTGCCGAAGAGTAAGACTTGACTGTTTACAAATTCATGTTGTCATTTCGTCGAAATTCACACCGCTCGTGTGAAGTACTGAGAAGATAACCCAAACTAATTCTCATATATTTTTTAGATCAATGCTAACTTGTATCAAAAACGAAGTTTCAATGTATTCTGAATTATACCACATATAAAATTTATTTTTCCAAAAAGTGCCCTGAAATAAGGTTTTCAAATTAGCAAACTACAGCGTATTTAAGTGGGCTCTCAGGATCTTGAGAATAAAGCTATAATCTAATTATTACACTCAAACAGTTGATCAATACTTTCTAAACAAATATCCGAATTCGAAAAATGCGAAGCTCCTTTAGCGTTTGTACAGGGCAAGGTTAGAGAGACCGGTAAAATCACTCTTAGGCCAGATAAAAAAAATTACTTGTTTAGCGTCCACCCGTTTTAATTTTTCCAGGTAGGGAGGGAGGTTTTTTTTTTTTTTTTTTTTCTATGTGAAGCTTATTTTGTCTTGACTAGACATTATTCACTCACCTCGCGTTCATGACCTCGTGTTGTAGAAACAAAATGGCGTCGATGTTAAAATATTTAATGCGCCGGCGCATATTTTAAGTGGTACATGTAGGGGTCTGGGTACAAGAATTGGTGTTCGCGGGCGCATTTACACTTTCTAAAGTTTTTTATGAAAAATAAAAAATAAAAATAATTAGAGGTCGGGGACATTTCTAAGGTCGGGCGGGGACGCTAAACAAGCAATTTTTTTTATCTGGCCTTATTTCAGTTGTCTCGGACTCACGCCGGCCGTAACCGTTTTTTTTATTTTTCTCAAAGTTAAATAATGTTTTGAACAAAAGAATCCCAGCACGTTTACTAACTGACCAAAGCCTATCTTTGAACGAAATATGAAGGAATTTTTTTTTTCATCTTTTGCCGCGATATTCTGATTTCGCTCGATATTAGTGGACAGTCGCTCGTAAGTACTTCATTTGAGGCTGTCTTTCCTTCTCAACTCGGCTCGAGTGTAACACCTTTCTGGTGTTTCCCTTATGGCGGATCGGTCATCTATATTTCCGTAAATAACATATATGTATTTTACATTAAAAATAGAGTTTTCGCTCTTCACACTCTAGTAAGAAAGATTTCTCAGCGTGAACCGGCGCATCTTGACATATTCATGGTCGAACCAACTGTACCGGACCGAACCACTGAGAAAACGCGGTACACATGAAAAAGTGGATGAGACTGAGGAATCCATGTCAATGTACACGGGACGAGACAGGAAAGCTGGATTGAAATCTCTACCGCCTAATTTCTCGCAATTCAAGTGAGAACATCTTCTCTACTGCTTTTTTTGACGTTAGAGTTGATTTACCAGCAACCTGATGGTCAAATAATTTCATACGTTCAGCGATCTGATTGGTCAAACTCTAACACCTTCGACCACTCTGAATTCAATGCTTATAGCTGTGTTTCTTATCTCTCTTCTAAGGCTTAAAAATTCAGTTTAGACTGTACATTACCCGCTTTTTTCCCTACTATGTTCTCAATACCAACACAGGCATACAGACAGCCACATGAAGTTTAATCAGTATAGATTCTTTTCACCACCATATATTTATGTATTTTTTAAATTTATCGCATTGATACCTCTTCTTATGAGAACAGCTCCGTTTTAGTTATCTGAAGTAATAGACACAAATCAATACAAGTAAAATTACAAATACATAAAGCTCAGTAAGATGAGCTGCCTTACCGGTATGCTGTTGTATCCATGGTACAAAACTACTAACGCGAGCAAACACAGTGTAGTGTGTTGTAGGGCAGTTTCTCAACCCAAAGCTGACAGCGCCGTGTAGATACCATTTACCATTGTCCTCGCACACTAGAGGCCCACCGCTGTCACCATTACAGCCACCAGACGCACCTGCTCGAGCCTCACCAGCACACAGATGAGCCGTAGACGAGATACTTTGACCGTACTTGCTCCGGCACTGCTCATGAGAGGCGATTGGTAGCTGGGCCTGTTGTAGAATGTCGGGGAGGGAACCCCCACCTTGAGTTACACCCCAACCTGTTAAAATTGACGGGTTGTTCGACAGACAAACTATAAAGCGCCGCAATTCTCAAATATATTTCATCTGGACTTCTTCAGCATACTAATTAGTTCAACATTTTTGTTATTAAAGGCCCAGTACGGACCTTGGTGCTTTGCGCGCCTCTGTTTTTGTTTTGATTTTCATGAAACCGAGGCTTCTATTGTTTTCGCCTCGCGTGCGATTCTCTCTGTGCCGAAGTAGAACATTTGTTTGCATGTTAGCAAAACACGGAAACTAGTATAAATCAACTCTTCGTTATCAATCGTGTGGTGTTGGTAGAAGATTAACAACGTAGTTAGAGTGCTTACGGCTCCATTGTTGCAGGCGAAGTAAACATTTGTGAGAATCAGGCCGGAGAAAACGAAAATTTAATTTACTCATTCTCTTGATTCGTAATGGTCGCTGTCGGTGTTTACCTTTTCCTTTTACTACCTAAGAACCATAATAACAAAGCCAAGTGCAGTACCAAAGTCAATGTGCCACGAATGGAGGAAGGGGTACTTGCATGTATATAAAGTGTACGCGAGAACAAGGCCAAATGCATCAAAATCTTTGAGCTTTATATGACAGAAGCAAAGCTAAAAAATAAGGTAAGCTAAAATAAGGCAACTAGTTTTAGCACAATCTGTCCATTTTTACGTTGTTCCTAATAGGAAATTCGTTTAAGGGGAATTGGCGGTTCGAACAGGACGTACAAATTGTACATAAATTGCTCAGGTTGTTGTTTTGGGACAATGAGCACATATTTTCTCTATCGTTCATTACATCATTATTCCAGTACAGTTTACCCAAGAGGATTGCTGCAATATTATTTATTCCCATTAGCTGCATGGCAAAAGAAATGCATCCTTTGAAATTGTGTTTTTTTTATAGCAAATTATTTGAGTGCAAGCTGTTCATTATATAGGAAATGGCTTGGGGGATATTTATCTTGCACAAATTGTCATTTGTAGTCACTTGGAGTATGCATAGTTGTTTTTAATGTGCATGCACTTCCTCTTTTCAGCATTTCTCTCTTTCCCACAGGACTTTTTAATAGCCACCCCCTTCCCCTACAATGTAAAAGGTGCACAATTGGACAGTGGTAGTTTAATTAAATTAAACACTATACCCCCAGTGTCATATTTTAGGTTGCTTTCTTTTTTTGTACCTTTGATAAGAAATATTCTTCTATTTGTTTCAGGAAAAGGGTATACATTGTTTTCTTCAAGTGTGCCAAGAAATGGGAAATAGATAATCACCACTGTGGTATATTTGCAGATAAATGGGAATAGTCTGCTTTAGAGAGGGTGACATTCATCACCTTCACATTTTCAAAGATTATTTTGTGTAGATCAGGAAATTTTGGAGGTTGATCTGCATCAAAATCCAATGCCATAACTCTGTGTTTGAAAGATAAAGTTATGATACCCTAATGACAGCACAGTATATGCAGCTATATGGGTTTCTGGACAAATCAATACTAAGAAATTAGTTATCAATATCATCTATATTGTTGTTTCCACTTTTAGTTTTACTAAACCTGCATTTGTTCGCAGATTCTGTGTGTCTACATGAATGCAAATACAAAAAATACAAAGTGATTACCAACTTTGTATTGTATATTTTTAGCTTGTTATACAGACACACAAAGATTATTAAAGTCCCCTGTTAATTACATACTAATCCTGAAATGTCAGTAACTTGATTGTTCAGTATACACACAAGCCCTTAGGGACCGTACATTATTTAGCAGTAGGGATATTCATGGCATACCACAAGAAAACATTGCATAACTATTTTATCCCATGCCAAACTAAATAAAGAACACACCTCACTTGGCACATGTGCTGCATCACATATTTTGGTGGCAAAATATGCAAAATATGCAACAGATTTCCAGAGGTATCTATATCCCTTCTGTCAAGTAAACCAGAAATATACATATTAATGAATTACTGATTTATTAAATGTAACAAAGGCCTCCTTTCATTTGAGCCTAACCTCAGGCCTCGGTCAGATTGGGTACAATGCTTGAATTCAATATATTATGTCAAATAAATTGGTCCTAAGATAGCTTATTGGCTCCAGCAAAATGTTGGATCACGAAAAAGTTTTTTTTTTTAATTCTGGGGGAAGATAACACTGACCCTCAAAATCAATAGTATTTTTTGAACCAGGTAAGAATAATTTGCTATATTCTACTGGAGTTACCTTAGTTACAGTGTACATGTAATAATATTGTTCTGATTTATTTTCTGATAAAAACTTCTGAAATACCAAAGCAAATCGCACACATCATTCTTGCTGCGCATCCCCACCCCCTTTAAATAGGTAAATGTAGCTGGGATCATGTACAGTATTATGACTACAAGGCCAGAAATGAAGAGGGTAGGATAAAATTAAAAGGACTGAAGTTTTATGGATATTAAAAAGGTCAATATGTCATATTATTTTAATCTCTCAAGTATTTTATCCCTTTTTCCTAAAACTTGAAAACTATATAGCAGAGCCCTTGTTTGAAGCCTGATTAGCATCTAATCCAGAGGATTCTGGTTCTTTTGGTAAAACATGTCATTCTGCACTCTAATATTTCAACTAGTTAGAAATGCACTAACAAACCCTTAATCCTGGTTACATGTAGCTCAATCAGGCTCCAGGACTGTATATTAGGCTCATGGGAGAGCTGCGTGGTGCAGCGTATTAGTGCTCGCCTCCCACTATTGTGACTCGGGTTCGAATCCCGGATACACCATTATGTGAGAGTTGAGTTTGTTGATTTTCATCCATGCTTTGAAGGTTGTTCTCCGGTTTTCATCCCTCTGTAAATATCAAATATCAGAGGGTAAACGAAATATTTGATTTTTGATTTGATGCATTTACAAAATGCTAGTTTTTTTTCGATGTGTGTAAAATCTCATGACAACCTACACCTGTTGCTAGTAGAATATTGCTTATTTGTGGACATTGTTTAGCTTTTGCTACAATGATTTCCTGTACTCAATGTACTCTATATTACATGTATCTCTTTGTCTAGATTTGCATATTATCTTATAATTTTTATCGTAAACCTACTTTTTGTATTATTTTAGAATACTTATCATGTATATTTGAAGGGTTGTGTGCAAAAAGGGCGTAAGTGGCTCTTGATCACATTCTAAATTCTCCTTCAATTTCTTTGTTTTCTAAGGGAGAATTTAGAATGTGATTAAGAATCACTTACACCCTTTTTACACACAGCCCTTCATTTACAGTACATGGAGTTGTATACACTATCCTTGAAACTTACACATAGATTAGACTGTGTTGCTAGTAAATATCAGTGACAACGAGCAACAGCCTGTACAGTACCCTTGATTTTATTAAAACCACTATAGTTCCAACTTTAATTAAATGTTTGTCTTACCAATTAGATGCACTGGACTTAGAATCACTTGTCTTGCTTTGTTTATAAAAAAAGCTAATTTATAGGTTTTTGTTTTAGCATTATAAACACTCAAATTGTTCCAATTTGCCACTATTCAATTATAAAATTATAAATTTATAAAATTACTTTGCCATAATGTGAAGTTTCTGAGATTGTCCTTCTCAGCAGATCACTGAAATGCATACATGTATACAGTAGTGGTCTCAAATTCAAAATGTTTGGGCTATATTCTTGCAAAATCCTTCCACCACCCTACAATATTTTTACTATATATGTATATATATATATATATATTGCACAGCAGTACCAGTATGTTTCAACTTAATAATTCATTTAGTTGTGAATTCAGAAAAAGTATCTGGTAAATTGCTTTATGAACGTAACAGTATTCTGTCATTTTACCTTTATAGTTGTTCAGACTGTTTGTTGTGGGTTCACATAAATTTTCATAAACTCCCAAATCATGCCCATCGGCTCATCAAAAACTACGGCTTATAAAATCCATTGCACTTCTATAGCATCGACTTGAAACTTGTCATGATAGTAAAATGATTCCTTTCCTCTTTGACCACTCTAGCCATGCCAGTGGAATCGATATATCTTGCGGTGAATAACTCGCCAATTGGCAATTTATAAATTATATCACTCAAGACTGCTTAATACCGTTGACGACAGTGCCAGTGGCATTACACAACGCAAAAGCACTGATTCTTTTTCCTGCAAAACCCATATGTGGCTTCCTCTCATTCCGGCCGTAAAATACAGAAGAACAAAGTCTTATTTTCCGAACAGAACGGCTAACGTGGTCTTCCTACCGACAGTTCCGCCATGATGCCTTCCCCATAAACATACATCGCATTGTTCGTAACACAAATTTCACCTACATTACGATCTAAATGTCTTTAAAATGCTATAGAAATGATGCCTTACAATTTGGCAACATGTGAAAATAAATATACTGAAATTCAGATTAGAAAAACGGCCGATGGAAGTGGATTGCATAGAGCGGTTGAAAAGAGAGCAATTTTCGACTGCGACAAATGGCGGCTTTGAGGTACGCGGCGCGCAAAGCATCAAGGTCCGTACTGGGCCTTTAAATATTTAGTACGGCTTTAGGCTTTGTTAGCCCTAAAGGAATGGGTCGGATCCAATTGCAATCATCTCAAGTTATTAGGAACTTGCCATCGTTCGTTTCCGTATTTATGTTTGACTTCCGCAGTTTTCACAGACATTTCCGGCTTTAGAAATAGTTGACGAATTGTTCAAGCAAGCAATCGTGAACGACACTCTACGTTCTACGTTGTATCGGTCTTTGCTTCTTTATAGTTAGAAATACTGTCCAGGGTATCAGAATATATGAAAACGTTTTGATCATTATTCGCCGATTACTTCCAGTCAAGTCCATAGTAAGTAGTATCGTGACGAGCCACCGTAAAAATGGAGTTGATTTCTCTTTCGTAGGCACTGCATTTTTCTTAAGTTGCTACTCTCTTGTGAAAGTGGCTCAAAACTAAACTCTTCGAAGACTCCTCTCACGTCTAGCTGCTCACTTGTAAGAACATTCTGGCTCCCCTCGTTATCATCAAGCTCTTTGCAAAAATCCGAAAGAAGGTTAGTTTGCACCTGACACCGGAATTCCCTGACATCGGAATTTTCCCTCGTCCAGCGACCCTCCGCAGCTAGAATGGCTTTCTCGGTTTTATCGCTCTTTTTCGGCATTTATATAAAGTAAACTTGAAGCATGGAAAGCAAAACAACCCAGGTTGAAGTAGCAAGAAACAACTTTACAAAATGTAAACAAAACCGGAGCTTGCTAGCTAGCGAAGGGCGCTCTTTGCTTTTTCACTAAACCAGAAGTAAGTTTTTCCCGCCATTTGCATGAGCGCGAGCGCGGCCGCGCGCCGACCCTCCATAGCAACGTCGCTGCTTAGCGACAAAATTGGTAAACGTACCCTTAACACAAAGGTGATCACAAAATCGTGACGTCATCATGCATAAGGCCTATTGTCTGAAAAGATTGAAATAATGCCAGCGTTCTTGCTTATAGTATGCAGAATATAAAGTATTTTCCATATATTTAAATCATGATACAGATATAGCATTGTTATTACATCATATCCTTGAATTATTTCAGCGAGGGCTAACCTAAATTGTAGACATTTTATTTTCCCATTATAAAACTGTCCCATGAGGAGCTTAACCCGACTCTTATGACGTCACGAGAAAATTAAATTATATGTCGAGGTTAAATATCATTGATTTCAGTACATGTTTAAGAGCTTACAACCACGACCGATGCGACGTGACGTCAGATAAATATTTACCTGTTATGAAGCACCTTTTTCCTTCAGCAGGGCGTGAATTTGTCAAACAAACTGAACCAACCTTGTCACTCAACATACTAGCAGGCTGAGCAAGCTTCAGTAAGGCGATGTCGTTTACTATTCGCCGATCATCATACTGAGGATGTTCGATGATCTGAGACACGCGGAGAGTTTGTTGAACACTGGTACTTCCTCGACGACGATGCGCGCCTGGCATACATGAAAGATAAAACAAAACAAATTGGTGCTTTATATGTTGTATGAGATTCTTCAGAGTATAATATGTTTAGTAATTTCGATATGAAAGCTCTTCAAATATCCAATTCCAGTCCGATTACAGAGTTCCGCTTTCTCTTCCAATTCGCCGATCATGATCTGAGACACGCGGAGAGTTTGTTGGACACTGGAACTTCCTCGACGACGATGCGCACCTTGCAATTGCATAAATGAAAAATAGCAATTGGTGCTAATAAGATGTGCAATTCAGGTTCCATTACAGAGTTGTGCTTTCTGTTCCACATTTTCTTGGGAAATTAACTGCTAAAAAATATATTATATTCTCTTTCGCTGCGCTCAGCTGAATAGAAAATATCTCCTATATATCAAAGTACACCACAGGAGCGAGCCAAGTAGCAACCTAAAAATACCACAAGCAAATATAAGTGAACTGGTTAGCGTCAAGTGAGTGGTATACACACGTAAACTGGTGTGAAAGCCGAACATACCAACGTTACATGTGACATAAGGGAAATATATTTTATATCATGGTTTAAATTACTCACCAACAACGACGGTATACCCACTAGGACTGAGATTTCTGTGTACACAGTGAGCAGCGGTTACCACCCATCCTGAACTAATCAGCGATCCACCGCACGAGTGACCGCCGTTACGGCGAAGAGAAATCTGCCAAGGCCATGAATGAGGGGAAGCATTCTCACCATTGATAACACGGGATCCGCAATTCTTCTGCCGCAATCTATTTGCCGGCAACAGAACAAAATTCGAAAATGAGAACGACCCTATACATATTGCATTATATACTCGACTGTGATAGAAAACAAAGAAAAGCTTCTACATCTTCGTAGACGTTTGCATACATATATTATAAATAACCCATATTTGACAACAAATTCAGTTTATTCATGTGGACAAATTATATGCTGACACACGGTGGACATAAATGATCGAAATCACGTTGCTATATTTTCAAAACATTCTAAATGTAGAAGAGTGAATTTTTGTGGGAGGATTAAGACGGATGAACGAAACAAAATCCGATGATTTCCACAACCGTATACATCATGATAATGTCACAATTACGTCATGTATCCATTGATAATAGGTTTATCGATGTTTTAAATTAACTTTAATATATTTTTTTCTATTTTCGAATTTTCATCAAGTTGACAACAAACTAACCGAAAACCCGAGTTCGATTGGTTACTGAGGAGGAAGAAAAGTTATTAAATTGTGGTAATTTTGGTAATTTTGCATTTATAAAATAACTCCTTCATTCATCATTTAGAGTGTAAAACATTTGTTCATGACAATCTAGCAACTTAAATAACACATGGGTACCCACAATCGTAAGTTTTTAGAATTTTCAACTTTTGTGAGGAAATGCTATAAAATTCACGGTGAAAAAGAGTATACGTCATTATCACGTCATATATTTTGAAAATGTTTTAACAAAGAAATGTTTTATTGTACATTGAATAGGCTCAATATGGTGTTTTTGTATTTTTCAATGTAGAAAGCATGATTTAAGTGAGACGGATGACGTCAGAAAATGTGACGTCACATGATATTTAAGTTCTTAATAACTCGGTAAATATTTATCGTAGAGACTTCAAAATTGCGGTATTCAAAATTATATATTTATGTTGCTGTGATAGGACGCTTTATTGCAAACGTATATTCTCAGCAATCCTAAACCATCTACGACTTCGTATGGCCTTCACTCATTTCGATATTTTGCAGCTAAAGTTGGAACTCCCTACCCGACAACTATAGAGTTCTCAATAAGTATAATGACTTTAACCGTCTGATTAGGCAATATGACTTTGCTACCATTCGAATGTAAATTGTTATTAATTATTACAATTATCATTAAATTGCTCTTGTAAAACGATGACTTTATCATGTATATATTAATATAAATAACGTATGTGTTTATTTAGTTATCTTCTCGAAGATATTAGCTTATTTCAGCTACTGTGTAAATTCGAGGATAAATAAAGTGTATGTATGTATTAAAAGGAGTCGTTCATTACGATGTCCCAACAGCGTCAATATACGAACCTGAATGAACTTGAAGACGTAATTTCATAGTATTATTAACCTACCAAAATATAAATTAAATTTGAGGTCGAATTTTAAACAAAATTGCTAGATTTCAATTTCATTTATGCCCACTGTGAGAAGTCTTTCAAAAAGCACACCATTCGCAATTTACATGTATTCAGTTATTTTCATACAGTTCAACTCACCACCAGAAGGAGGAGGAGATGGTGGGCCATTCGTTGGCGGAGGGGGAGGTGGTGGGCCATTCGTTGGAGGAGGGGGAGGTGGTGGGCCATTCGTTGGAGGAGGGGGAGGTGGTGGGCCATTCGTTGGAGGAGGGGGAGGTGGTGGGCCATTCGTTGGAGGAGGGGGAGGTGGTGGGCCATTCGTTGGGGGAGGGGGAGGTGGTGGGCCATTCGTTGGAGGAGGGGGAGGTGGTGGGCCATTCGTTGGAGGAGGGGGAGGTGGTGGGCCATTCGTTGGGGGAGGAGGTGGTTGGCCACCTATTGGAATAAATAAGTAAATAAATAAATAAATATATATGCAGATTTTCTCAATCGGAAAAGTATGCTAAAGATGAGAATAAAGATAGTTAAAGATGAGAATATGACAGTCAGTTATTGGAATTTCATACTGATGACAAATCATAAAGTGAAAACACAAAAATACTAAAGAAGGAAATTGCCTTCTTTAGTTTTTTGTGTTTGGTCTCTTTATGTGTTTGATTGAAAGCATTAAAGCGCACAGTGGGATTAAACATTGTAATAATAATTGTGTAATAATACATTTTGTAATTCCTGCTTGTTACGTAATTAAACCATTTATTTACGCCTCCACTGTAAAATAAACATGAAGAAGGCTGGTACTGGCCAGCCGAAATATCGTATAAACTTCGACAAGCTTTGTATATGATCAGCATTGCAGTAGTCTTCGCATATTGTATCGTTTTATAATGTAAACCATGGGAGCATCCTAAGAAGCCGCAATTTCATTGGCTTAAGATGTTGCTCTCGTTGTGTTTTAATGTTTCTAAATACACGGGAAACACGTGATCAAATCTTGACTGCTATTTTAAGCTAAGATTACATTACACCCATGGCCATGCCCTGGACGTCATTATCTCTAATAGATAGATAGATAGATAGATAGATAGATAGATAGATAGATACCACGTTATTTAAAAAGGGTGCACAATTACAGTAAATACCGTATTCTCCCTTGTGGCCATAACAAAAAGGATTGAAAATAACAAAATACGAAGATCACTCTAAAAAAGTTTGATAGCGAAAGCGATATATGAAAAAATATAAATATAAATCCTAATTTACTTAGTTAGCTAAATATAGATCATAGTCCATTAATAAGTTTTACTAACACGAAATTCACTTTGCTTTGTGGAATTCTTGATGAATATCCATTTTATATCATCTAAGTAAGTAAGATACTTACATGTTCCACAAGTCTTTCGACACCAGTCATTCTTCATTGATGGCATGTAGCAGTATTTTTTCATTTCAAGACAATTGGTGACTTTGTCTTTGCAACCTATATGAAACAAATCACTTGTTTGTGATTATATCACTATTCTTCCTTAATCCAACCCTAAATATAGAAAGAATTATCGAACAACAAAAACCTATCTAGGATGTTTTCATATACGAGTTACGGTAATCGATGTGGTTGCAAAAGCACCGTGAAATTTAGAATATTTTTTTTTTCGACTGTGATGCAAAAGAATAAATGGTTCTACATATTCCTACAACTTTGCATATTACAGCGCATTTGTTGAAACTAATTAAGTTTACTAGCATTTCACTCACTATCTCAATCCTGATTGGCTGACAACACACAGCTAATTATCGATAGCTGACAAAAACATTGATTGCGCATGCGCACAATATTATCTGTAGGTTATTTGTATTATCTGAAGTTAGCGTTCGATGATAAGCGAGTAGAACCTTCTCAGTTACACTTGGAAGTTGAGAAATTATTTCGCTTTTTGTGCCATTTTACTATTTATGCGGCTCTCAGTTATGTTTCCTTTCTTGTCCCTAAACTTGTAAATAAAAGCAATTTTAAGCTCGAATAAGAAACAAAACATATTGAAACTCAATCCGGCGTAAACAAAACCATTTACGGCGTTTCGTATAGCTTCGTTTTCGCTAGCGTTTAGCTTCTTTTGCTAAACCGTTTGATTAAAATGTATAATAATACAATTATCGAATTCTGTTTTCGCATGATTGCGAACATTATAAAGACCTCGGTCTGTATTATCAGCCCCAGGCTTCGGCTTCGGCAGATAACACATACCTCTGTCTTAATGTTCACTATCATACCCAACCTAATCCAATAATTGCTTATTATTTCTTATCATGTCTTGCACTTGTCTAAGTACTTTTGTGTTGTATTATACATCTGGACAAGTAATGCTTGCCTAACAACTCTTTAAAAAAGCGCAAATCACGTAATTAATATGCCTTCAGTAATGTTCATATACTGATTTCAATATGAAAAACTTTACTAGTGACTCACCAGGGGGAGGAGGTGGGCCATTCGTTGGCGGTGGGGGAGGGGGTGGTGGAGGTTTGCCGCCACCGCCACCACTGTCAGGGCCAACACCTAAAAGCCAAATGGATGAAACACGATTTTTTAACCAATAATATCCTAAAGTGAAATTGAAATCAATAAATTAATAAAGACGCATTCTTAATTCCAATTTTCTTGACAATATACCAAATATGTATAGGTAATGAAATAGCGACTCGTGAAATTAGGGATAAATTTCACGCGTGTTTGTCTAAATCGAAGTAATTTCCAGAGCCGCTTCGGCGAGGAAAATTACGTAGATTTTGACAAACACAAGTCAAATTTATCCTTAATTTCACGAGTCGCTATTTGATTACCATTAATATTATGGAGGGCAAATTACGATCCAGAAAAACATTATTTTAAGCGATAAGGCGGAGTTTGAAACTACACATGTGAAATTACAAATTACGCGTGAAATTTCAAGTTGAAATTTGGGATTAATTTGTCCTCTATTGTATTAATATATTAAGCACCTCATATATTTTCTTTGCAGCACCATATTTCTATGTTTCCGGCGTTTACATCCAGCCCAACCCTCGACAATAAACAATCGAAATTCCAACCCACATTACCACCATTAATAATGTGTAAAGATTAAAGTATTGATAACTAAATACAATAGCTGACAGCTAGCAATATATAAATGAAATAGAATGAAAGAGTAATAACGTTTAGGACGACAACAAGGAAACATAGCGAATATAAAAGAAACTGACTAACAAATCAAATGATATATCAGAAGTCGGCACATTAAAGAACGCCAACGACAACTTTAAGTTTAGAAAACAGAATGACGGAATCGTTACACTTATAATAAAATGTTGATACGGCGGTATTTAGAGCAAACTACTCTCTCGTGTAATAAAGTGATACCTCTTCTTATGAGAATTAAGCTCCGCCTTTGCTATCGTTTATAATTTAGTTTCCTGGTGACGAAGGTCTAATCGCGGATCAATTGGATCAAAAGTAATGCACACTAAAACATTCCTTTTAAAACAGATAGAGAGGATTTCGTATGAGTTGGACAAACTACGGTATATGTCCGTCTCATTACTGTAACCGTAGTGTAACTTATTGTACGTAATCGTAACTATGTAATTTGATGGGATCAGCAGGACAAAAACAATGGGAAAACCATTTCAATGTCATGACATGCCGTACAGTAACAGTGCCATAGTCGGTGCCGTAGTTTTTCGCACTCATAAGTTTCCTTACCGGTATTCTGTTGTATCCATGGTACAAAACTACTAACGCGAGCAAACACAGTATAGTAGCTTGTAGGGCAGTTTCTCTTCCCAAAGCTCACAGCGCCGTGTAGATACCATTTACCATTGTCCTCGCACACTAGAGGGCCACCGCTGTCACCATTACAGCCACCAGACACGCCTGATCGAGCCTCGCCAGCACACAGATGAGCCGTAGACGAGCTTTTTTGACCGTACTTGCTCTGGCATTGTTGATGAGAGGCGATTGGTAGCTGGGCCTGTTGTAAGATGTCGGGGAGGGAACCTCCACCTTGAGTTGCACCCCAGCCTGTTAAAATGTAAGGGTGGTTCGATAAACGAACTGTAAAGGACCGCAATCCTCAAATATAATTCCCGGGGATGCTGCCAATATGTTAACTATTTTGGAAAAATAAACCCTTTGATCTATAATATTGAACTTAACTTTAAATAAAGATTTCATTACTTACGCCAAAAATACATCTTTTTTTGGAGGACACTAAACGGGTAAAAACGAAGCTAGTCGCACTAATTATTTAATTACAAAAAAATCAACTTACTATGCTGAGGAAATTAGTTTTCACATAATGAAATCAAGGTATACCAATATCGTTCAGTTATTTCAGCGAAGGCTAACCTGAATTGTAGTAATTATATGTTTTCTTCCTTCACTTCAGTACATACCTGTTATGAAACATCTTTTTCCTTCAGCGGGACGTGAATGTGTCAAACAGACTGACCCAACCTTGTCACCCGACAAACTAGCAGGCTGAGCAAGCTTCAGTAAGGCAATGTCGTTCACTATTCGCCGATCATCATACTGAGGATGTTCGATGATCTGAGACACGCGGATAGTTTTTTGGACACTGGTACTTCCTCGACGACGATGAGCACCTTGCATAGATTAAAAACAACATGCACACTTATATTGTATGAGATCCATCAGAGTACGTACTTGATATTTACGTTAGAATACACAACTCAGTACATTTAGTAATGTGAATATAAAATCCAATTAAATATCAAGTTGCCCTTAACAAAAACGAGTAGGAGACTAGGTAGTAGCTTGTTGCGTGAGGCCTAAACAACGCGTTTGGGTAGACAGGACTTGTCTGTCTGTCTGTTGTCATATCGCATCAAAACAACTAAGAGTGTTTGAATGTGTTCTAAGAGTCTATGGAGAAATCATACAAAAGCCGGTAAATTGCTGCGTTTCTCTGGAGTTTTCCGAAGGAAACTTGCGCCAGGAATGTCTTCTTCACCTAAAGAAACATGAAAACATCGAGAAGATTGTTCAACCACCGCCATGTTGTTTCGATGCAAAGAAAAGTCATGTCTACCCAAACACGTTGTCCAGGCCCCACGCGACAAACTAGTACCTAGTCCTACTCGTTTTGGTTAAGGGCAATTCCAGTTCGATTACAAAGTTGAGATCAATATTCCAATTTTTCTTGGGAAATTAATCGACGAATGTTCAATATATTTCTCTGTAAATTACTTACCAACAACGACGGTATATCCACTAGGACTGAGATTTCTGTGTACACAGTGAGCAGCGGTTACCACCCATCCTGAACTAATCAGCGCCGGATCCACCGCACGAGTGACCGCCGTAACGGCGAAGAGAAATCTGCCAAGGCCATGAATGAGGAGAAGCATTCTGACCATTGATTACACGGGATCCGGCAATTCTTCTACCACACTCTAGTTTCAGTAAACATAAAGTATAATTGTTGCATTACTGCTTGAATTACACTGATCAGTTTCAGAAGTACGAATTCAACTTCAGCAGCCATTCAACTTCACTAATATTACCAAGGGAATGTTAGTTTCCTTGCAATTCTATCTGTTCAGTTAAAAGTCACAGGTAGTTTTCCTTGTCCTTCATATACCTTAATAGTTGATACTTCAGTGCTTAATGTGCCTGCATGAAGCTCAAAACTAGTTGATAATTGCCATAGATCAAAGTTCTCTTACGGCATTCTGAAAAAAAGGTTTTACAAGTTAAAATCTCTCAAATTTGAAAGAATTGTTGAATTTAAAGAAGTGCCATGATGTCTTATAGTTTTCACCTCATAATGTTCAATTTTGTTTGATAATCTATAGTTAAATTGAATATTTAGAAATTGTTTGTCGTATCAAGAAATGGTAATGAAATCTGGAATACAATTCCTTTTTACGTTTTATTTGATCGCTTTCCTTATAAGGATATTACCGATTAGCTTCAAGAAAAGCTTTTACCGTACTTCGGTGACTTCGAATAGTTTCCGAGACTATTGACGGCTAATCTAAACAATAGCCAGTTGTTCGAGTTATCAGTCCGCGAGGGATTCAATGTATTTTCCGAAAGCCGATTACTCGATCAAATGCCTTTTTTCCTTCGTTTATGCACCAGGAAAATCTTGAGAACCGTTAGCGCTGTTTATTTCCTTACCTGCACTGGCCAAGGAAGGCCCAAGAAGAACAAGCACAGCTCCCACCAAAAGTATCATCTTCCTGTCGACCTGGAAGACAATATGAGGAGAATCACTTGCAGGAGATGGTGTTATCAGCATATCAATATGCACCTGTGTTTACAAGTTTACAAGATGCGTTTAGCAAGATGGACATTTCTTTGAAGCCTCTTTATTCTCTTAAGAACAAAGAAACGTAAAATGACAATCAACGACTTGAAATACATAAGCTGTGTATCAATCAATGCTTATACAGCTGATTTTTGTTGGTATAGATGTAGAATCAAGCAGAGCTCTTTTCGGAATTATGAAGTTATAGCTATATAATTTGGTAATATGTTTTCGAATTTTCATATTGCTTTTAAATTGGCTGTATTTCCTTGTTGTTATAATTAACCTATAGAAGAATTCCTGAAGTATATAACTTCACAAAGAACTAAAGGTAATTATATTACGCCGTTGATAAAACATTATTTTTATAGAGAAAAAGAAAGCTGTTTTAACGTCTTTAAATTTTAACTATACGAGAATGATTTAGTTAAAGATTAAAAAAACAATACAGTAGCTATATATTTTTTTGATTTCGTATGAAGGGAAATTTTAGTAAACCAAATATACCTTTCTTTTTCAGCTTCTTCTCTGCATTCCAAAAACGATGATTTGTCTCAGCGATGCAAAATATATAAGTATGTTCTATTAATATCAAAAATTACATGTTAAATACAATTGTATAATTATGCCATTTTTCATTGCTTTGGTGTTCTTTCTAAGCAAAATCTCAAGGGGAGAGAGGTATAACATACAATTCGTAGTCATAAGTGTATATTGAAGAGGATTAATATTTTTTTATGTCGAATGAAAATGGCAATCACCAAAGGCTTGACATATTTCAGGTAAAATCAAAAATAAGCTAATACAGCTTTCATTTGTTGCAACAGTTGCAAAATGTGTTTGTATACCTATACATGGTTTCGAGAGTGAGTTTCCATAAAGTAAAGTTATATTGAGCTCGTTTTCATAAAAAAACGCGCAATGAAATAATGTCAAAATTGAAGTATTTCTTATTAACTAAACAATTGAGATTGTCAATTTTACCAAAACTTTGCATTAAATTCGTGATCCATATTCATATAGCTCTGGTCGTGATAGGTTTTGTTGTGTTATCGTATTCTTAAAAATTTTCAAGGTCATTCGAATTCAACAGTGAATTTGATTTTCTCTTCTGAGTAAGCTACGCGCATTTTGACATTTCCGTTATAACTAAATACATGGTAGCAAATATCCTTCATGGCATTACAGTGTCCCATAAAATACAGTAAATCCTCTCTGAACAATCCCCTCTCGTAGTTGACCATTTAGAATCTCTTCGCATGAAAGGAGATTAACCCTAGTGCTAGAACCAGCAGCACTGTTGTCGATGGATTACAATACAATGAAGATAGCCCAAGTGCTAGGGTGGATAAACTTCCCTAACTTTAAACATGTATATCCTAAATCTTATCACTATATTTCACACCTCTCGTAGTTAAGCGACCACCTCTCTTCGCTTAAGCAGCCATCTTTGTTTGACTTTAGTGAGTGTCGCTAATACGCCGAGAGGTATATATATTATACTACTACTGAGCCTCTCACTTTGAATGAGGAAGAAACTAGAACTATTTTAAAACATGGTCGATTAAGAGAGGTGCTTGCTCGGGTAAATACCGGCACTGTTTGCAGAGTAGGGTGCAAGAGAAAAACACACCACGTACTTCAAAATAATGCCCAAAAGATTTCTTTTTCTACATATATGACTTAATTTGCACGACAAATGACAGTAAGTGTCATTCTCCACTTTTAGCTTAATCTTTATTGTGTGGTAAAAAACAGCGCTTGTTAAACCGATAAGTTAGTTTTCTCAATGTGAGCATTGCGGACTAATTGATAAAGGAGAAGTATAGAAACAACATAGCCAAACCAAACCTTGAAACAGACTAAAACAGACTATATGTCCTGGATACCATCGAATGAGGTACTTATTATTCAGTAAAATGAATACATCACCGAGAGAGTGACTAAATGAACAATTTGTAATCGATTTTACCATAACATTTCATGGGTGATGTCGTTATATAGTGGTTGATCACTGCTTATCTAGAGTCGCAACTATATATGCATGCATAAATGCATACGCAACTGTATATTGCATGGATACAAGCTCTGGATTTTACAAGAATGCACAGAAACCTAATATTAACAGCTTGATAGATTTTTTTTATTGAAATGGATGCGGGTGTATTATATATATTTTAAAGGTTGGAGGGGAATGCTAAAATGATAAGAGATTGTTGGCAGCCTGTTCTCGTGCCATATGGCATTCCAAAATATTTTGTTTGCTTTAGCCGTATGAAGGTAAAATCTTAAATGTTATGATTGTCTGTTGCGTGATTGTGTGAAATGGGGAATGTGGTCTATTTTGTTTTATGAAAATGGTGCGAGTTGCCCAGTAGTGTCCTTATAATTAGTAGCTGAACAGTTGTCTTATCCATTTTGATAAAAAAAAGTGTTTTACACTTGCAATAACTTGTTTGAGCCTTTGCAAGAATTATAATTATTTTAGATTATTTTTACAACTGACCTACATTCTTTTTTTGAATAAAATTTTGTATTTTAAGAATAATTACTCGGGCCAGGTCTTCGGCCGAGGCACGAGTCAGAAATCTCAAGTGTTTTATTTTTTATTTTTTGTGTCGCTGGTTTGCGCCGACAACCAATCAGATTGCACCTTCTTTCAAGTTCACCACCAATCAGATTGCACTGTGCTGGTCACGTGAACAATCGCCAGGCCCTGTGTTACTCAATTTATTCACACAACTTAACACAGTAAAATCAAGATGGCGGACATGCGAGAATATTTCTCTCAAATTTGGAGTCCCATAATGTTTTATTTAACTTCAATCGTGGGAAAGCCTTTCAACAGGCTCAGGATATTTCAACTGGCGCTGTTGTCGGAGCCGAAGGACCGCGTTTGTTTCCCATGCAGATAGCCAGAGATTTTATATACGACACGACGACCTGAGCTGATCAAAGCCTCCCGGCTAATCCACAGATCAAATTGGAATTTAACGTGTTGATTTGCTGCTGAAACCAAAGGCTTCTTCGATAGAAATGGCAAGATGTTGTATTTTTCTAGGAGGACTTTGGATGGAAAATTCTCACATTTTACTAACGGATTATGGATTAACGACCATTAACTGGCGCCCCTCAACGCACGTGGTGAAATTACTTTTGTAAGTAAAATACACATAACACTTACCAGATTGCGTTGTTGTTATTTAATATTCGTTTCTGTTAAAAGTAATGGCATCAAATAAAGTGGTAAATGGACTGATTCCTCAGTAGTTCCAGGCCAGCGTCGGCACTTTCACTCGGTCACTTCATGACATGAGTAAGAATTCGGGATTTGAACATTTGAACATTTATTGAGCTATACATGCTTTGTTTACAATAGATAAATGTAAAGTCGAAGCCAGTGGCTTATTTGACAATGGGTCATTAAATCATACAATTACAATAATAAAGTGTGTTGGCTAGATCAAATATTCTTACACTGTAGACTGAGAAGACAAAAAAAATACATACGAGAGAAGAATGTATAAACAGAAATTATATTATCAGGCTAAACTAAATTACACAGCTAACCTAAATTACATCTACACAACTAACATAAATACTACATAAATAATCTAAACCGTTCAAAAACAGGTAGTAACAATAATCGAGTGAGATTGTAAATACATTACTAGGTAACTTAAGGAAAATGTAATATAAATTAAATCAATGAGAAAGGAAGTATGTCTAGATCTTTAATTTCATTTTATAGTTTTATGGTTGTAGAGATTCATGAAGGGATAAGGAAATCTCATTCCATATGTTGGGTCCTTGGGATCTAATAGTATTAGTGCTTGTATTTGTGAAAGTGGTGATGCATGTCAGACTGGTGTCTTTTAAGTGTTGATGTATGGTAATCCTTATTGAATTTGAATAAGGAGGACAATGGAACCGGTAATTGTTTATTAATATGGGAGAAAATGAAACATGAGATCTGAAACTTGTAGATATTTGAAACAGTTAACACTTTAAGCTTATTGAATAATGGTTGTGTGTGGGCATGTGAGGATGAATGGGTAATAATTCTGACTACTTTTATCTGTAAGAGAAAAATAAGGTGAATGTGTGTAGGATAAGTGGATGCCCATATAAGGTTTCCATATTGTAGATAAGGTAATACAAGAGAATTATACAGAATGCGGAGAGTACCACAAGAGAGTAATTGACGGTATTTATTAATAACACCAATCTTAGAAGTTATAGTTTGAATGTGAGATGTCCAGGAAAGGCGACCCCAGACCCAGTGATCGAAAAAAAACGAGTCAAAATCATGTTTCGTTATAAATTTCAGTCTGCTTCAAGATGTAGAAAATGAACACGAGCACTAATATTTGAAAAGTCACCACTGTACTCGAAATAAAACTTGCATGCAGCTTTATTTCACATTTAGAACGACACACCCTTAAATATTCACAAGGGATATTTAATTTTAAATAAGCTAGTACTATTAGCTAAAGGAAAAGTTACATGTACATGTATGCTACCTACAATAGCACCTGTGCTTGGA
The DNA here is from genome assembly GCA_030867875.1 of Actinernus sp. WN-2022. Classification (NCBI taxonomy): domain Eukaryota; kingdom Metazoa; phylum Cnidaria; class Anthozoa; order Actiniaria; family Actinernidae; genus Actinernus; species Actinernus sp. WN-2022. The sequence continues at coordinate 34,759 of JAOWCC010001633.1, forward strand.
CGGTGAAGTTAGAAATAATATTATTATTCCATGAATCCTACTGAAAAGTTACAAATGTTGTACAAAAAAACCACATCTCAATTAATATTGTAATATTTTTGAGCAAGTTTTAATAAGTTTAGAGACAGTGTTATGTGAAGTTGATTTATCATAATTACTGGGAGCAGTTGTAATAGGCCTTTTACAGGAAATAGTCATGTGCTGGTATAATATTTTGTTAATGAATGAATTGAGCGTGTGATCTCCATGGGAAAGATGTTGCCATGGATGCTGGATGGCAAGCTATCTTTAAAATGCTGTTTTAGAAAGATCGAAGTAGCATTTACAACAAACAGGTTTTGCTAATAACACTACCGATCTCATACAAGTACCTTTAAATATATGAATTAATATTTTGTTTGCATCTAGTACAACCATGTGATTGCATTCCTGCGAAAGGTCATCCATTATTTATAAATTGAAGGGCTGCGTGCAAAAAGGACAAACGTGATTATTGATCACATTCTAAATTCTCCCTCAGAAAACAAAGAAATTGATGGAGAACTTAGAATGTGACGAAAAGTCACTTACACCATTTTTGCACACAGCCCTTCAATTATCACAAGCATCAGTAGTGAATCAATAATTATCCAGCTCCCCTAGCACAAACCATGTATGATACAAAAATATGATAGAACTACATGTATTCACCTATTCCTAGGTGGCCCGAGTTAAGGCCACTCAGGGCCTCTTGTTCTTAAAGTGTCACTACGATCAAATTTTGAGATAGTGATATTTTTGCGTATTTGTAAAGAAAAGTTGCTACATGTTTTGTCTACTCACACCGTTTTTTGATATTACGATGGGAAGCCAGTACTCGAACCCGTTGCGTGACAGAGCCATGGCAGAGCTAATTTCCAGAGAACGTGACGTCATCTTCTCAACACAACAACATGCGGAGCTACGTTTCACATAAACGTTCGTACGAACTTACAAGTAAAGTACATGTTTATACTATTTTTACTAAAAAGGAAAGGAAAGAATGAAGTTTTGAATGGGAATGCGCATTTACAAGAGCGACGCGTTGGGAAGACAGCAAACCGCTGGTCGAAAATCTCGAAGTATTGTTTTGGAAGACAAAAAAGTAGAAAAGAAAATGGTTGAATTTCGTCGTAGTGGCACTTTAAGCTTAGATTATTTGTCCATATAGAGAAGCTATATAATTCTTCTCATAACGATTGTGAGTCTTGTAAAAAAGAATCTAAAAGAATCTAATTTTATGGTGCCTGTGATGCTAATTGTCATGGAAAGCAACTTGCAGCCGTGATATTTATAACACATGAGAGCGAGGCTATATACACAACATGTATATCAGATTAATCTGAATTTTTTGCAAATGTCAAATTAAGACCAGCATGTCTTTGAAACAATATACCAATACAAGTTATTAAGTGATAATATCCTGTGACAAAAGAGGATGAGTTAAGAGAACGAATCCCCATTATTTTTCAAACTCATTAATATTTTATGAGATATAGTCATCCAATGGAGGGACTGTATTTGGTCACATGCATGGGTCTTGAAATGCCGGTGATGCCCTTGTTCGAAGCTTCGTCAGGTGGATGCATCTTGACATCCAATGAAACACCAGCTCCAAACGCATGAGTGTTTGATCAGATTTCCTACCCTAGTGATCAATATTTCTTAATAATAATAAATGAAATAAATGTTTATTTTACGTCGAAGATACAGGAAGCCGTTACCGGGTCTCCCTAGCCAGAGGCTTACACTTAAGTATTCCGACGAACTCCAGGATCGAATTGGAATTAAGGTACGTTGGTTTTTGAGGAGCCAGAGGAAAACCGGAGAACCCAGAGAAAAATCGTCAGCTCACATATGGCTTCTCGTCCGGGTCTATTCATGAACCACTAACTACTTATATACTGATAAAGTACAAGTAAGGAGTAAAAAAGTAAAGAACGACATAGAAAGAAAAAGTGTGCCTCCACTGGAGTTCGATTTGTTCCTCGACCCTTCTGACTGCTTGTACTAACTCTTGGCCACTACACTACTCAGTACGCTAGTTGTAATCACTGCCAGCAAAAAAGAATAATAAGCCATCTTTGGAATAATTATATACAACAGTCAAACGGTAAACGATACTTAGTAAATATGTTTGAAAAGAAGCGTATTTAAATTTTCGGTTTAGTCATTCGCATGAGGAGTAATTTCAAACACTCAATGTTTGTGTTTCATCAGGGGATTCCAAATATTTCGAAAATACTAAAACCCTCTAGGCTACGCCTCTCGGGTTCCATTTGATTTCCCGCTATTTGGAACCCCTGATAAAATACTCAAACTCGTGTTTGAAACAGTACTTGAAATATATATTTAGTTTCGCAACACTTGATGATAAATTATTTTTCTCTCAATCTGCTAGGTTTACCCTCGTTATAGTAATCCATTGTACATTTTTTATATCTCTGCCCCTCATACCATTGTTATAAACCATTCATTAGCACAAGAGAGCCACGTTACGCCGATCAGGTGTCTTTCCTAAAATATAACCAGGCTGTGTCATGTTAATCTAAAAGTATATTTCAAATAATAATCACTGGAACAGACCCATGTATTGGCGATTCGTTCTCTTACGTCATTCACTCTTAACTGTGAACATATTAAACCAGTGGCTGCTTATACCATCCTCTCCTACTGTTATTATTTCGTGATCATGTAGTTCAAGGCATATGATTTGTCACATTTAGGTCAGAACACATCTAAAGGGGATCTGATTCCAAGTATAACCTGGACAACATATTAGTCTTTAAAAATGATAATGCATTCAGCTTTACACTGTTGCAACACTGATATTTTTATATGAGTATCAACTGACAGTACAATCATACGGTTTGCTGTACCCACCCACCCATTTATATAAGGTAGTCATGATGTTTTGTGTAGTAAAAGTATGCTACATGCAATCTACTAGATTCGCCCATGTAGCCAGCGTTAGACCATATCGCTAGTCCGCCATGTTTGATCTTAATTGTGAGATACACTCTTGGATGAATACCTCAGTTATAGGAAAGTACTACGAGTAGCTGTTGATTGGATGATTGATGTCATTTCGTGGTTTTCCATTATTTCTCATTGTATAACTGATATATCCATGCCAGAGTGCACTGTACACGGTCCAACATACCGGACTAGCGATATGGTCTATATATAGCGGCGGCAATGGAAGGGGGGCGAAAGAAATACCACTATAGCTATACCATCGATCTGTTGTAGGCAAACCTTAATCCTGTTGTAATGAAATTGTAAATATATACAGACTTGTAACTTTGAAAGTTAATTTAAGTTGCCATAACATTAATAGAGTCCAAATGAGGTATGTTGGTTGTGTATTTCTCAAAGAAACATGTGATTTCCAGTCAGTATTTGGATCATTGAGGTAATTTATAATTTGTTTGAAATGAAGATCTTCACGGAGTTTATAGTAGTAAAATAATATCAGAGAAAATGCTGAAGCTACGGCCTACAAAATCAGATCCATTAGATCGGAGAAATCAGGCCATTTACATTGTACCAATATATTATTTTGAAGCCATTACTTTTACTCGTAAAAGTTCCATCCAAAGCACGAACAATTAAACATCGTGTCATTTCAGTCGAAACAACTTATGGTTTCGGCAAAATAATGGCTATTAATAGCTCAAAATTGTTAAAACTTCGCTCGCGTTCTGACCACTTTGCAATTGTAAAATAGTTTGCCATGAACATATTAGTGTCCAGTCCCCACTCCAAAACGTTTTGCCATGTTCACGTGACCAGTGCAATTTCATTGGTTGACTGCGCCAATTCGCGACACGAAAAATAAAACTGAACAAATATGGCGGACACTTGACGCGGGCCGCAGCTCTGCTGGTCCGAGTTATAAATAAGTTTTTTCTGTATTCTGGAGTGATAAAATTGTGACGTTTTTCCTATTCCCCGCTAGGGCTACCGTCAACGACAACAATGTATAACTTGTACACATAGGTATCTGGCTGCCGCACCCGATTAGGCGCAAGTGTAGCGTCAGATCCTGTTTATTAGATTATGAAGAACCAAGTACTTTGTAGTCCTTGTCAAATATTGCTACAGTTTACAAGCGTTTTCTGTCAAATATTGTTACTGTTTACAAGCGTAGCCCGTGTTTACAAAATCGATTCGAAGGTCATGTGAAGCCTGCTGCCCGCCAGGAAACTCCCGTTCTTTGTGGGGAAACCTGGTCCCTCACAAATGCAGATTCACGCCGTAATACAATCTTGAGGGAGAAAGATTGCTATAGCTACAAAATGGCTTACAGTTAACCTCAGTAAGAATGTAATTTAAATAATTAAAATTTAAATAAAACTTTGTGTTTAGCGGGGCAGCGTTAGTTTGAAAAATCCGACATAATCTCGTGTTATGCGTCTCCATGAGAACTGTCTATCACTCCGGAAACGGTGAAAACAACAATTTGCTGCTTTTCTCCGAACCGCGGCAAATGAAATTTTAACGTGAAACACAATCACCTACGCTTATGGTATAAAGGTGCTTTATTTGCCCATCGTATCAATGATTCTCACCAAAAATAACAAAACAATATATACTCCTCATTTTCCATCCCGGCACGCACACTCCTCCCTTTTTACCAGACTCTTTTATCAGGCGCTGTTTTCCCTCTTCCGCCCTATTCTCTCTAGAACGCCTGGCTATACGCAGGCTATCACAACAACCGACAATAACTGATACTCAGTTTCGAGGATCACTTCCTTTTTTTAACATCAGGCCAGAAATGGAAAATCCAGGAACCAAATATGGTCGAGTGGTCCAAGCCAAACAATTCCTGGGGGAGGGGTGAGGAAGGGTTTGGATATTCTCTGGAACTACATCATGCAATGATGAAAAAACAAGTAACCTTGTATCCACGAGTTATCCATGGGAAGGCTATGTTTTGTTCATGTTGTCAATGCATTTGTTTCTAACATAAATCAAGTAATTATGTAATGGTTCATGTAATAACCGGAGCAAGATCTATTGTTCCACGGCCATGAATGTGATTTCATTAATCCCAAATAGAAAATGGTTCAATTATATACTAAAGATATCTCTTGACTAGTGGTATTAATGTTCTCAAATAAAAAGGCATGAAATCGCTCGTTGTGTTCAGCCAATAGAAATACACTAAAACAAAAGCTGCGATATTATAAAATATTCAATGTTCCCCAAATATGATTTTTTCCTCTCTTTTTACATAATTACAGTTATCCGCTTCAATCGTTTTCTTTAAAATAATACTGTGAAATCAGAGCTCTTTCCTATTTTGTGGAGGTATATTTGTGTATAACCAATGAGATATCAAGTTTCAACAATAGAAAAATTAACACGTTTGTGCATTCCTGGCCGTTGAGTGCTCCTGTTCTTACGCGAACCATTACTTGAACATTGATCTTTCTTTGCCTCCGTCACTCACATGAATACCTCGCTCTTGTAATAACAATGGTATCTCTTTGATATCATTGTTCTTTAATTTCGAATGTTTAATGGTGTCAATGTGACGATGCCAGTGGCTACAAATATTCCCTCGCACTTCGTTTCGCTTTCACGCTGTCTCTTTCTACCAGTCCCCAATCATGTGAGAACTAGGAAATGGGCTATTATCACACAGCGAACTTCGATTCCGATTTTAATAATGAAAACAGCCAGACATAGTTTATTAAGTCATCAGTACAATTGATAACCCACGAAGAAGGTAACGTATCATTCCAGGAAAAAAATCCCTATTTCCCGTTTGAATAATTTACTCAAATTCGATCCAGCTCTAGATACGATTGTATTTCCCGTTTGAATAATTTACTCAAATTCGATCCAGCTCTATATTGTGTTGTGAACGTGGCTGCAAATACAATGAGAATAACAAATACCATGAGTGAACTTCTAACAAAGTAGATTTTATTTCACTGAATTAACTGTCTAGTATTAAGTCAAATATAACCATTACATTGGGCTTAATGCCTCCGTTCTCGGTATTTATATCTTACTTACAATCCAGGGGCATAGCATTATTTACTATACGCACATACACACGTGCACTTAATCTCGACTACTTTATTACACTTTGCTCCCAAATTACTCACGTTTTGCATACACCTTCGACGCCCAAATGTTCAATGTTCAAAGTTGAAAATAGCTATGCCCCTGCAATCTAGAAAAACGTACAGTATAGTTTCCCAGTGTGAGCTCAGTCAGTATGATCTTTGCGCGAGCCACTTGTCAACCTGTTATAACGAAGAGGTAAACAACAATCAGAAAATGTTACATCGCATGGCATGCTGGTCAGTATGTGTCAATATTAGAAAATCACAATTAGTCATTTCGGAGTTGAGGTAAGGACTGGAACCGAGTGTAAATAAATCCGACGAAGACATGAACCCCATCACAATACAGTTGGTAGGTTTAGCGAGTTTGATAATGTTTGGATAAATACGATTTGAATAGCAATTAACTCATCCTCCGAGCCATTACACACCAATTGGATTCATCCGAGTCCAATATTCACAATATTGATGCTGAAGGGAAAGAGCTCTATGTACTGGGAGACCTGAACTGCAACTTTTTAACCAATGACAATAACCTAATTACAACACTAAAGGATATCTTTACTATATATGAATTAACTCAACTCATTACGGAACCAACGCGGGTTACTGAAACAACAAGTAGTCTAATAGATGTAGTTGTAACTAATTATCCAGAAAAAATATTTGCTCTGGTGTGTTATACACATATTTTAGCGACCATAGCTTGGTTTATGCCTACCGTAAAATAATAAATCCTAGGCATGCCGGACGCAAACTATTGACTTTTCGGAATTTTTCTAAATTTAAACCTGAAGCCTTTCAGAATGACTTACAGAAACAACCATGGGAACAATTAGAGCAAATTAACGATCATAACGAGACGTGGAAATTATGGAAAACACTCTTCCTAGAAGTAGCTTATAAACATGCTCCATTTAAATCAAAACGTATCCGTCCCCAACAGTCTCCTTGGATCACTCATGACTTGAAACGAAAAATGTTTGAAAGGGATCGGCTGAAAGCTTCAGCAATTAAGATAAACAATTCAGCAGATTGGTTAAGATACAAACAAACCCGAAATAAATTGAATAACGATTTATCACATACATACTGAGATTTACGAATGGAATCATTCATGCGAAAACCCACTTCACAATTTTCCTTAGCCAATCAGAATCGCGAAACGAATTTTTCACACATGCGAAAAGCGTTTCGTCCAATCAGAAAACACCTGCTAAAACATATCGGGATTTTCAAACTGGACTTGAGATCGGAGGCGCCACTTTCATTCACTACGAAAGTTGGAGTTTTTACCTTTTTTTTTAAATAATGTAATATTGATCTGTAAACAGCCAACTAACGATGTTAAAACTTCCAAGTCAATTGAGGAGTATATTATCGACCAAGAAAACAAAATCCAAAGAGCAAAAACTTAGAGAAACAGACGTAAAGTGACTTAAAGCTACAAAGAAGAAGCGAAATTCTACCGAAAGAACTCGACAGATATTGAGATAATCTATGTGAAATCATTCTTAGTGTCAAAAGAAAATACGGCGAAGATTACGAGCTTTCAATCCTTCGTGGAGTGATTTCAACTTCCATAGACCATCGACATTTGAAAAATCGTAAATATTCTGCAGCGAGCAGAGAAAACCTACAAGCCGTGGAGATGTCTGAAAACTCGTAGCAAACAACTTGGACAAAAGCAGGTATACTAATCTATTGACGATGTAAACTTGTAAACTTTATTTATTGAATCAAAGACAGTTGCATATTGAAAACTATTTCAAGGCTGATGTCAGTTTAGAAAGTAAGATTTTCTTTCCATTTTGATTGTATCGAGCATAAATGCGGATACGAAATGCAAAACAAAAAATTGAAAGCTACAAATGTACGTGTTCAATGACAAGACCTAACTAAAAACTGTTTGATATTGGAGAAACATCTCAGTATGTATATAATAAGCAAATTACAAGATGGAAAGTGCTTTTGTATGGTATTTACACACTTGTTTGTTTTTACAAAACTCACTCGCTCGTACCTCGCTCGTTCGCTTTGTGAAAACAAACTCGTGCGTAAATACCATACGCCAGCACTTCCCATTAAGTAATCTCTATATCCGCAATGCTAAAGCAAAATACTTCCATGACACCATTAAAACTAATAATGGTGATCAGAAGAAAACGTGGAAAGCTATTTAAACGAGCTAATGTCCTATAAAGTTAATACAACCATATATTAAACAAAATTAACATTATGGGACATTAATAGCTTTCCACATTTTCTTCTGATCACCATTATTAGTTTTAATGGTGTCATGGAAGTATTTTGGATCGAAGATCCAAAAGAGATCGCCGAGGCTTTGAACCAGCATTTTGCCGAAATCGGCCCAAAATTAGCAGAAAAGATCTCCGATAATAATATGTCTTTCAAAACTTATCTAAAGACAGTAGATTCAGTTCCTCATTTCAAATCAAACCTATTGAAGGAAGGCGGCGTTCCCGCAACTGGAACGATCCTATGGCCCCTCCTATTTTTACTCTACATCAACGATCTACCCAACTGCCTATTAAAATATTTTCCTCGGATGTTAACGCCGATGATACAAACTTAACAGTAACCGGCGAGAGTCCGAAAGAGATAGAAGAATCCTTGGGACTCGACCTCCAAAACGTTAGAAATTGGCTTTGTGCAAATAGACTCACCCTAAATGCAACTAAAACTGAAATGTTGCTAGACGTGGGTTCCCACCAGAAATTGACAACTTTTCCAATATATTTATCTTTTACTATTGATGGTAAAGTAATAGAAAGAGTTACCTCAATAAAATATCTTGGTGTACATCTAGTGAAACTTTTGTCTTGGAAAACCCACATTAACAAACTCATGAAGAACATCTCCTTAGGTCTAGGTGCACTCAGACGTATAAAGCCTTTCATACCCCCCAAATCACTGCTAAGTGTCTATGATACTCTCATACTCCCTCATTTTGATTACTGCAGTGTTGTATGGGAAAACCTAAACAAAGGACTTACCGAGAATCTACAAAAGTTGCAGAACCGAGATGCCAGAATAATAACCGGTTTACCCTTTACCCTAAGATTGATGAGCTACTTAGTACTATAAATTGGGACATACATATATTCGACGAATCAAGCAAAAAGCAATGATGATTTATAAGGCTTTAAATAACCTGTCTCCTGAATATTTATCCTCAAAATTTATGCCACGTTCAGCCTCTACAAATTAAAATCTTAGGGGTTCATCAACAAAACTAACCCTCGTACGGCCACGAACCAATTTTGGTAAAAACGTCTTTTCGCTTTAGTGGGGCAAAGTTATGGAATGAACTGCCTGATGATCTAAGGCAATCAACTAATTTAAATAACTTCATTTTTAATCTTACGAAATCGAGTTATTTTAACCTTATGTAAATATTTCTTATATAAGACATTCATATTTTTCTTATTCGTCCCTGCAACATGGCTTTCATGTAAAACAGTTTCATATTTTAGTGTTTTTATCTATGTATGTAACTGATGATTTTCCATGTATAAATAAAGATGTACTGTAATATTTAAGTCGAGACTTAAGGATTAGACAAGTTCAAATTTATATAAATATTTGCCACACTAGGCGAGGATGAATCCTATATGTTTTTGATTATACGTATACCGAACAAATAATCCTGCAATCAATACACACAATAGCGTGAATAGCTCGAGTGAACTGTCGAATAGGTAGCTGTCCTACATGGCAAAATATTAGGACTGAGTCGCACGTGATCCTAATACACGCATTTGATTGGGGGATTATTTATAATAAGGATTAATCTCTTATTTTCTCGGTTTTTGAAATCTCGCCACATATTTATTGTCAACCCAATCTGCATTGTATATCACACTTGGTAAACCTACAAATTTTATTGTGATCTTTCTTGTGATGGGTTCATTTCTTTTAATCACAATATTTTTTACACTCGGTCCCATTCCCTTTCTAAATTCCAAAATGGCTAATTATATGAACATGATACCAAATGGTGATCGTCCAATCTCCTAAAGAAATAGTAAATAAATTTTGACTTAATTGGCTTAAGTAAATATTTTATTTTACTTGGCGAATTCAGTCTATTGAGTTTGCAATATTTTTCTATCGATCACTGAACCATCTGAAAGGCATAAGTTTAAGTAGTTTTACTGGTTGTATGTGTGAACTTGAAATACAAGAATGCGATACTAATTATCGATTCTTGATTTATAAATTTCAGACATTAATATGTTCGAAGTTTTAGGCTTGAAGTTTTGCTTGCGCATTTGTAGTTGCTTTCTTTGTTTAATTTTCAAATTTCCGAGATATTGAACCTTTTTAGTAAATTATTTTATAACTTAGTAAGCTGACAGTGAATTACCAATTAAGAAACCTTCAACCTGTTAAAGGCTTGGGCTTATATTTTAAGCTGTTTACTTGTTTTTCTCGAACGATTTCACGTAAATACACGTACGTACTGAAAACCTAGAAACAGGGGTTACTGCCTCTGTTTTCTTTTAGTTTCGGCGGGAAACTGGGGAGACGCGCGCGCGACCGGCTCATCAAACGCGCATGCGCGTGACGTTCATTTGAATTTTTAACGCGTTTTTTTTGCAACCAATCAAGTGTATTGCTGGTCATGTTTTGAAGTCTTGCACGTGTGTCCTTACTGTGGTACAATTCTGAACAAGTTATGCCAACAACTCTTTCAAAAAGCGCAACGCTGCCAATTCAGGGCCGTTTTTCAAACATTTTCATATATTTCAATACGAGAAACTTTGTTAGTGACTCACCAGGAGGGGGAGGTGGTGGTACATTCGTTGGCGGAGGCGGAGGTGGTGGGCCACCTGTTGGGGGAGGGGGTGGGGGAGGAATACCGCCGCCACCACCGCTGTCAGGTCCAACGCCTAAAACCCAATGGACAAAAAACGTATTTTAATCAATAATATCATAAAATCTAATTGCAATAATTAGTTAAGATAAACGCAAGCTATTTAACCAATTGAAGTTACTTTGTTATGTGTCTAGTCCTAATATTGACAACGATTTTCGTCGTATAACATGGCCAAAATAGTTATGGATACAATAGGCTTCAAACGAGCCTGCACAAACTGCCTTCGAGTCGAAAAGTCCAAAACGCAACACTTCTCTAAGCTTACCTGAACTCTACAAAAATACCTAAGCTACTCTAAACTGTTTGTTTCAACTAAAGAGATTTTAATCACTAACTAAAACATTATATATTTAATTCAAGACCATATGACGTTTCTCGGTTCTAGTTCTAAGATCTGGTGAAGTTGTCACAAAGTCGATCGCAAATTCGCCGAAAATGTATTTGTTTGACTCAAGAGAAAAGTTAGTTCAAATTTTGACAAATGGCACCACGCAAGGAAGTATGACTCACCGATTAACTTTTCCCAGTAATGAAATACTTTTAAAATCCTCATTTTCTTGATTTTTGGAACAGATATTTACACGACGTGAATTCACAAATATCTGCAAAGCCCGCTTCGAAAGCCTGCTGCGCTTCTGTTAAAATATTGCAGGTGAAAATTAGCTAATCAGATTGCGAGAAAATTGGCAGTTGTTGTAAGAATTAAATTTGCACAGTTCGAATTTTATTGACATATCTTTAGCAGATGAAACCCGAGCAGTATCAACTTTAGTTATTATAAAATGTATGTATTCTGTTCACCTCCATACCTATATGTTTCTTTATCGGATAGTTGCCTCTTTATTAAGACAACAATCCCGTTTATGCTATAGTTTCCATTTTTCTGGTAACCAAGAGTTAAGCGTGACTCAATCGAAATAACAGTAATAGGCACAAGTAGCAGCGATTAACCAGAGCATCCATTTATCATATGTTCGTGATGCAGCGTTTTCCCAGACCGGGATATTTTTAGAGTTTACTTCTTGTTGTTCGCTTTCTTCTCAGCATGTTGGTCAACCAGCATGGCTGCAACTCATTACCATTTGAATTAAAACCATGCAAATGCTTGTGATTGGCTAGCGGAACCGAACACTCGCGGGAAACACATTCTAAAAATAACCCGGTCTGTAAAATCGCTTCTTCACAGACGTACATACACGTAGTATGGGAGATGAACGTTCTGGGAAATGGACTAACACAAAACAGTACATCAATACAAGTAAAATAATAATAAATAAAACACAATAATATGAGCTTCCTTACCGGTATTCTGTTCTATCCATGGTACAAAACTACTAACACGGGCAAACACAGTGTAGTATGTTGTAGGGCAGTTTCTCTTCCCAAAGCTCACAGCGCCGTGTAGATACCATTTACCATTGTCCTCGCACACTAGAGGGCCACCGCTGTCACCATTACAGCCACCAGACGCACCTGATCGAGCCTCGCCAGCACATAGATGAGCCGTAGATGAGATTTTTTGACCGTACTTGCTCCGGCACTGATCATGAGAGGCGATTGGTAGTTGGGCCTGTTGTAAGATGTCAGGAATGGGACCTGCACCAGTTACACCCCAGCCTGTTACAATTTACAAAACGTTCGTTAGAAGGCTTTCATTTGGAAGCAGCGTTTAATTATTTCTCAGACCTATTCCAGCTAACAAAGTTCAAATTATCTCTTGTGAAATATTTAGTGTGCGCGAAAGTTTCTTTAATATATTATTACTATATATATTTAAAGAACGTACGCTATGCGATCCTGCAATTTTGTAAATACTCTTCTAAAATGCATTAATATTCAACTAGTGTGAGAGACAATTTGGTGTGATAGATTATACCATGTGATGACCTCTATAAATGACAATACAAAACTCTTGATTATCGAACTCAAACACTTATAAAACTACATTACGTCACTGTGCAGTTATATGTGTTCCAGTTGAATAACTTAGTGATGTAAGTGTTACAGTTGAATAACCAATAACCTAATGTTGAAAGTGTTCCAGTTGAATAACCTAGTGCTGTAAGTGTTCCAGTTCAGTAGACACTCATCATCCCCGCACCCCCCTGAAATATTCAAACCAACTCCCAACGTTTAGCCTTGAGTGTAAAAATAATAATTCATTATTTGATTTAATAATAGGACTTTTAACTAGCTATATTATTTTTTCCCTTTCAGTATATTCTTACGACTCCCAAGTTTTATAGTGGCCGAGTATTCTAAAGTTGCGCCTTCATTCGAGTAGATTGCCAGCCCTGGAACGCCCTGTAATATGTTTACACCCCATTTCGTCGTCGAATATGAAGTATACAGGCTGGAATACTATATTCAGCTAACTCGTTCCTCCTTTGATGTTTTCGTCTTTCGAAATATCGTCATCTCAGGTTTGAAGAGACAAACATCACCCCGCAATCTCAACTACATGCAAGAATACGCAACTGGCTGAACTAGTGAATTTTGAAATGCAAATTTGTTTTGAGGTAGAAATCATAGATAAAAACATTGTTGTTTTAAAGTACAAAGGAATTCTTCCGGATTATTATTCAATGAAATACATATTGCACTCAACTAGAACACAAGAAGCCTCGATACATTTATAGAAATGTTACTCTTTTTAAAGTAAATATTGTCTTATTCTTGTTATATCGCGTTTGAATAGCTATGTTTGCGTTTCGCCGAAGCTGCTCGGATCTGTATGTAATATAATTTTGTAGATCTGATTAAACACTGCTGCGAGTTTATTGAACGGTTTCGGAAACTTTGATGTATATATACACCCCATTCCAATATGGCGGATACACGGCCGGAGCGTTGGGGCGGGACACGAAAACGAGGGTAGTTAGGCGGAAGTCGATGTCAAGAAGGTCATGAGGCAGGAATTTCGCGCAAGTTTTGAAGCGAGTTTGTTTTTCCAAGAGGGTTGGAATAAGTAGATTTTATCCCCAGAGAGTTAGAAAATATGGCTGATATTCAGGCTATCATTTTCACTGAGGAATATATAGATTCATATAATTCAGTTATTTTGGAATACGAACTATTTCGGCCGAGAAAATCGAGGTTAAAGTTGATGTAAATGAGGACCGTATCTATATCACATTTAGAAACTACTCATTAAACATTCATTTCTTTTGTTTTTGCTTCACGAATTATTAATGATTTTTGAAGTAATATTTCAAAGCCGATAATGAGGACTGGACGGGATTTCAAGTCCGCGCAATTAGTTCCAGTCCGAGGCGGAGCCGAGGCCTGGAACTAATTGCGAGGACTTGAAATCCCGTCCAGTCCGAATTGGAGGCTTTGAAATGACATCTCATTGTCATTAATTATTCGGGAGGGATGTTGTTTTCATTCCGGGGTACAGGTTTGCAATTGATTTTTTCATCATAATGAAGCAGTTTATTGTTTATTGTCATTTGGGACTTCAATATTCCAGTTATAAATTCAAACTCAAAACTGAATTTTGTAAGTTTGGCGTCATTTGGATTGGAAAGTCTGTACAAGAAATAGGCAACAAGAAAGGTTGTCGATATCCTGGTCGAATGCTCTATCAGATTATGGCTGGTCTTAAACGACACCTAGAGTAAAAACACCGGAGCGATGTCAATATGTTGGACAAATCCAATCTGTTGTGACTTTAGCAAGCTAATTTCTGTGACTAACATTTAGTATTATAAAATTTAAAAATGAGCGATAGTTGAATGTCAGTCTAAATAACCTAATCATATTTTTTGTAGCTTCACTTGATTGCATTTAAAATTTACTGTAGCGTTTGATATATTCATATATGGCAGGAGTACTTTGAAGCAATTTGGATCAGTCCAAGGACTGAATGTATTTTGTTCCAGTCCAAGGACTGGATCAAAATTAATTCAGTCCTTGAACTGGAACAAAATTAATTCAGTCGTTGGACAGGAAAAAAATGGTTGAATGTACTCCTGGGAGTTCTGGGAGTACTTTCCGGGATTTCAAGGATCGTCATGTGATCGAATTCTGGGCACATGGTTGGTTGGTTACCTCATGAATAATTAATGAGGATGAGATCTATCGATACAACACGGCCTCTCATTTTGTAAATAGTACTTATCAAATGTATTAATAATTAATGATGTAAAAATACAGTAATGTGTAATAGGTGATCTGTAAATGCATGCATGTGATACAGATTCATCCTGAGTTACATAAAATTTAAGTATTATCGCCAAAACAACATATAACTCGTGTGGGTGCCATCGGATTAATACAAGCTTTCGCCTACCGCTCAAGTTATAATTCCGATAAAGCACGCCACCCATTTTGTATCTGTTACCAATGCAATTTTAGAAATTGTATTGTATTGTATAACATAGAGGGCAAAATCACCCAAATCTGATTGGCTAATGACACAGCTAGGGCTTTCTTCTTAATTGCTTCGCGCTGTCAAAGTTTGTCCAGAATTTTAGTTTGCCTTCAGCTCGAGTGTACTAATATGTGTACCAAAAAGCGAATAAATAAGGATTTCTCAAGCATTTAATGACAGTTTATAGGTGAGTCAACTAATCTGTTAAGTGTTATTCTACAACTTTCTGAAGGATGTTTTTAAGTGAATACTGTGGTATTTAGATTAATTGTCGTCAATTTTGTCACTGCATGATCTTTTGACAGTGACTGAGTGAGTTTGAGTTTGTTTGCCTGACAAACTAAATAAGTTCAGAAGTTCCTCGTGTCCGCTTTAATCTCTGTAAGAGCAAGAGTATAGTAATTAAGATATAATTTAATTGGAAACACTGTGTTTATCTGCCGTCGAGATTACGTGAAGCGAATGTAATGACAAGTCATCAGTTTGACTAGGTTTGTCATCGAGAACACGTAGTCGCGTAGCCGTAGCGTATAGGTTTTGTTTTCAATGTCTTTGTCTTGGAACATTTTGTCCTCTAATATTATAAACAAGTAATCGCATGAGTCCTCAGGTGAAATTTATCATTAATTTTACTCGGCCCCATGCGATTACCTATACTAATAGTGAGATCCAATTCAACGACACGAAGTAATATTATTATTAGTTATTATATAATTAGAACATGATACAGCCATCGGCATAACGTTTTTATTTCATCGACAAAAAGGAAATGTTCCGTCAAATGTCAAGCTCAATTACCTTAGTTTATTTGTTCCTTTCATCAAATCTATTAACTTCTCGTGAGATAACTGCTTTTCTTCTCACTCAATTTTAACAATCGACAATGAAACGTTCTTCATTGATTTCAGTTCATATTTAAGAGCTCACAATCCACTATCAGTATGATGTTACGTCAGATAAATATTTACCTGTTATGTAGCATCTTTTTCCTTCAGCAGGGCGTGAATTTGTCAAACAAACTGAACCAACCTTGTCACTCGACATACTAGCAGGCTGAGCAAGCTTCAATAAGGCTATGTCGTTCACTATACGCTGATCATCATACTGAGGATGTTCGATGATCTGAGACACGCGGAGAGTTTGTTGAACACTGGTACTTCCCAGACGACGATGCGCGCCTTGTATACATGAAAGATAAAACAAAACAAATTCGTGCTTTATATATTGTATGAGATTCATCAGAGTATATTACGTTTAGTAAATTAGATATAACAGCTCTTCAAATATCCAATTTCAATCTGATTACAGAGTTGCGCTTTCTCTTCAATTTGTTTTGGGGAAATTAATCGCTAAAAATTCAATATATTAATGTACTAATATACCTTTTCCAGGAAACAGTCACGTGCTGATATAATACTTCGTTAACGAATGAATTGAGCTCGTGATCCCATGGCAAAGGCGTTGCCATGGATGCTTGGTGGCAAGCTATCTTTAAAGACCCTGTTTTAGAAAGATCGGCAAACGATTGGAGGTGGAAAATAGCATTTACAAACAGGTTTTGCTAAAAACACAACCAATCTCGTACAAGTGCCTTTAAATATATGAATTAAGATTTGTTTGCAACCCAGTACAACCACGTGATTGCATTCCTGCAAAAGGCCAAAAGACCGATTTAGCTTGTACATTATATTTGTTGTCCCAATTCAAGTCACCTGACTTTTCCCTTGAGTAATGTTTTCTTGTTTTTCTGTATCCCAAGGGGAAATGTACAAATTTCTATAATTGGATAAACAAAGCACTGAATCCTCTGGAGAGCTTTCACATGATCTGAATTGGGACAATAAATGTACAAGCTAACTCGGTCTATTACTCACCAACAACGACGGTATATCCAATAGGCCTGAGATTTTTGTGTACACAGTGAGCAGCGGTTACCACCCATTCTGAACTGATGAGCGATCCACCGCACGAGTGAAATCCGTTTCGGCGAAGAGAAATCTGCCAAGGCCATGAATGAGGAGAAGCATTCTGACCATTGATTATACGAGATCCGGGAGGTCTTCGACCACAATCTAGTTCCAGTAAATATAGAAAAATATAATTATTATATTCCTGCTCGAATTACACTGATCAGTTTCAGAAGTTCGAATTCAAATTCAGCAGTCATTCATATTAAATATTTTTCCGTAGGGAATGATATATTCCTTTCATTCCTTGCAATTCTGTATGTTTACTGAAGTCACGTGCAGACAGTTTAATGGCATGGTGTTATTCCTCAATAATTTATTAACGTGCCTAAAGTTCAAAACTAGTTGCTAATTGCCATCAATTGAACGTTTTATGACGATTATCTGAGCATTTAAAGTAAAACCTCTGAAATTTTAAATTTAGAATTTCAATATGTGTCAACATTATGTTTTCCACCTCATTGAATGTTTGTTTCAATATTCTAGTTACAATTCAATAGCCCACTTCCGAGATATGCCTCACTTCCTATGTACAAAGGGATCAATACGAGGCTCTGTGCATAATGCTCAATCGTTCGTGGCAAACTACAGAAGTGCTGTAGGACCCTTGATTACTTTGTATGCAGGAAGTGAGACATATCTAGGAAGTGGGCCATTAGGAATTGCTTGTTGTCTTACCTGCACTGGCCAAGGAAGGCCCAAGAAGAACAAGCACAGTTCCCACCAAAAGTATCATCTTCCTGTCGACCTGGAAGACAATATGAGGAGAATCACTTGCAGGAGATGGTTTTATCAGCATATCAACATGCAGCTGTGTTTACAAGTTTACAAGTTGCGTTTCGCAAGATGGACATTTCTTTGAAACCTTTTTATTCTCTTATGAACAAAAGAACGTAAAATCGACAACCAGCGACTCGAAATGCATAAGCTGTGTATCAATAAATATTTATACAGCTGATGTGTGTTGGGGCAGATTCGGGATTGCAAGGCAACGCTAGCTCTTTTCGGAATCATGACGTTATATAGCTAATTTGGTGATTTTTTTCATCTTCAGCCTGAACTAAAACTTAACAAGCAACTGAAGGCAATTACATTATGACCCTGTTTGACATCTTTTAGAGCCATAAAATGAGGTAGCTTTTCGAGGATGATTTAATTAAAGCTAAAATATAGTAATTAAACTATATATAATAGCTATATTCTTCTCTCTTTTTGTAGTTGACTGCTTATAAGACTATTCTTTTAAAACCAAATATAAGGAGTCCTAAGTATTTATAAGCTTCTTCTCAATCTTCCTAATTAAACGATGCTTTCTTTCCTCAGAGAAGGTATTAGTATTTTCTATAGCAGATTAATATATCGTACATGTAGATATATGCCATATTTTCTCTGCTTTGGGGTTCTGACCAAACATAATGGCAAGGGGAGAGCGCTATAACGTACATTTTGTAGTCACAAATTTTAATTTGAAGATTATTATATAGTGATTTTTTGTAAAGGCGATGGAAAATGCCAATCATCAAATGCTTGGCATATTTCAGCTAAATCGAAAGTACCGGTAAGCTAATACAGCTGTCATTTGTTGTAACAGTTGCAAAATGTGTTTTTCTACATTTAGAGAATTGGTTTCAAGAGTCATTTTTGAGCGCTAGCTGTGAGCGATGAAGGATATAATATATCGAACTTATTTTGATAAAAACGAGCATTTTGATAGTAACGATTTTTCATTAATCTTTTTAAATGATCCATTTTGCTAAAGCCCTCGTTGTGATTAAAGGTTTATGTGTCTTATCATAGTCTTAATATTTTTCAATTCATTCGAATTCTTCAGCCTCAGTATGAGATCTGCCAAGGCATGAATGAGGAACAGCGCCCTGCCTATAAACAACACGGGCCCCAAGAGTTTTTATTGGCTGCAACCGTGGATAATGATTTTACAGTCACTATATAGGCTACCAAAGAATTGTACAGTGTTTTCATAATAAGAGCCATGGTTGACTTTGCTAACCTGGCTGTAGGTATTTTCACTGTATTGTCTAAAGGTTCACATGTTTGAGCAAAACTGCCTAGAACCGCTGGATATAGAAGCCTACTTTATAACATTTCTTATTTCTATTTCTTACATATACCGGCAAGGCTATAGTTACATTAAAGGACCAAAAGTCTCTTGGAAATATTTATTGGAAAAATAGCAAAATGGTACGCAATGCCGTTTGGTTGGGATAATCCAATTTATCAATTTATCAAACGAAACCGAAGAGAATTCTGAAGTCAATTCCTGACTAAGATAGTAAACGTTGTTTTAAGGCTTGTGGTACCATTATTGTAAATACAGATGTTCACGCCGGGCACGAATAACCGTAAAAACGGCGGGATTGAGTGTAACATAAAACGTAAAAGTGACGCCATTTCCTTACTTCTACTCTAAATTTGACGAAATATTGGCAGGTTGGTAACAAAGTAAGAATACATTTTTCGGGACAATTATTTCTGTATTGTGACGTTTTGTGACGTCATAAGGGATGTCTCCTTTTTTGGTGAAAATTAACCTATAAAACACGTTTCAAAAATAGTACGTCATCAGAAAGCTTTTATGAAATATATTAATTTGCCGAAAATTGGAACATTCTACGATAAACATATTCAAAGTTATGGACGATTTACTGGTTTTATGACGTTATTATTAGTGACGTCATACTTCAAGCTTAAATCAGATTGTCGACTATAAAAACATTATTAGAGAGAATACTATGACTATGTGAGTGTTATCCAAATGCATTTCATTGATAAAATTCCAAAAACATTGAACTGGCTATTTTCTGAGGGTACACAAATATATTTATGACGTCATAATGACGTATACAAAAAATGGGGCTTCAATTCTAAGCTGTTATACTCAAAAAATCAAAATTCTAAAAAGAACACGTTGTTACTACTAAAGAGCTCTATTATTGTGCAAAATATGATGCACCAGTATTTCGAACTGTAAAAGTTAAAACAAGCGACATTTTCATAAATGGTTTTATGCTATTTATTTCCCGCCAATTTTTGGCGGGAAAATTACCAAAATTCAAACTTTAATAACTTTCGTTTGCTTCAACCGATCGATAACGGGTTTTCGATTATTTCATTCTCATGAACAAGAGATTTTAAAGAGATATAATAAAACGTTTTTAGAGGTAATAAAAATTTATAGGAAACCTATTAGAAAAGGATATATGACGTAATTGTGACGTCATAACGATGGCTATATTAGCTTAACTTATCAGACTATGTTTTGTTTACACTCCTTTATACACCTACCAAAATTCATTCTTCTATGTCGAAAACTTTTAAATATATATATAAAACCCGCCGTTTTTACGATCATTTGTGCCCGTCGTGTATATGCACCTGCATATCCATGTCATCAATGTACTGGACGAGCAATAAAAGAAAAAAAAAATGCAGGGAAAGCTGAGCTTTAAACGTTATTATTATATTATTTTTTCAACTTGTGTTACGATAATCACTTCTTACTACTGTTGTGCAGTTATTTCCAATACCAGAAGTCCATAACCAGAAGTGTCCATCTGGTATTGGGGAGCGGCCCATCAGTTTACAGAGTAGTCTATTTTTAGAAATGCTAATCTCAAATTTCGCGGGGAAAATCAATGGCGGACATTGGGTCAGATGCGAGAGTCATGGCTCCGGGGGGGCACTCATGTACACGACGTTAATGAGATGTGCGGCAGTACCGGATAAAGGTTTGAGCCCAATTTGGCAAACTAAGTCTTGTTTTGGAGCAAATCAACTATCAATTCGGGTTGATTTTCATATTTTATTGGAAATTCTGGTTAATAAAAACACCTTCGTTACATTTTATTTTGCAAACTGGGTCGGGCTCCGAAGACGATACCTCACATACGTACCTCCCCTTTATTATGCAAGCAGTGCCCCCCGGTTTGAAGCTCAGTACATAAAGTTCGCCAGGCGGTGCTACAAACTACAAAGCTAAGTACGGTGGCAAATGTCGGGCTTTTGACGACTAAAATTGAAGATATTGGAATTGGAATGAAACGAAATGTATAGACTGATCATATGTGCCTCTGCTAATGGATCTTGGGGTGATTTGAAAAGTTAAAAGTGATTTTCAAGTCTTCAACTAGCGACGAGTATAAAATTTTGAATTATGACAATGAATGAAAACGGAACCGAAAATTCACATTCATCTGGCAAGGAACAACTGACATTATACAAGGACAAAATTAAATCAAAGTAAGCCAAGTTTACTTTTACTTTTTTATTTAATTGTTTTGTTTTTAATCCATTGTCATTGAAATCGGCCTTGGAAACTCGGTCGCATATGACCCGTTGCCGTGAGGCATTTGATTCAAATCTTCTAATAATCTTGTTCACTGGTTGTCTGAAGAAAAAACCCTTGTTTGTACTAATTTTAACAACTGGAATTTCATTTCCAGCTGTGATAGTTTTCGATTGTGAAGTTTATTCTTGGATATGTACAACAGTTAGTGTCTTTAATAAAACAGCAAAGTGACAACTGTTTCATTGTTTGATTGTGTTTGATGAACTGCCTGAAATCAAACTTCGCTTCTTGCTAGTGTTAAGCGTACCAGAAATTGACTTTTTTCACAGTTTATAGCTATTTTTATTCAGTTCCAGTCGATTATTAAGCCTTGCTTGGAGATTTGCCGGGCTGTTCTTTTATCTGCCAAACGCAAATTACTTCAGTACAGGATTTTCAAATGTTCACTTGAGCTCAAACTCGGTGCACTTAATTACTCTTGAGAGAACATGTGATTGTCTTTTTCAGTACATTTCTTAGGTCATATTATTAACAAAAATAGCATGATTTGTATGTGATATTTATCACTTGCTGTATTTATGCCAAATATCACTACAAAAATCTGTGTTTATGAACAAAAGACAAAAACTTAGCTTCGTTCTGTATACATCACACAAGTGCTGTAAACACGAAGTCTGAAACGGATGAAACGGAAAAATAAAAGGTTACAAAGGAACCACATGTTCTGGTTTATAATGGTCTTTCCTGAACATATGGTGCTCACCAGTTCTTGCCTGTTATAAATGCGAAATAGCTGATTATCAAGACGTTTCTACACTATCAAGTAGCATTCGCTCGGCTTGTCCGCCAAAATTTTGTCGCATTTATAAATAACTGTACAATATTACAAACAAAGGAAATCGCTGTATTAGCCAATCAGGTACTGCTGATAAATTTTCGAAGAATATGATTGGCTGCGAGATGGCGGGAAAAGCTTTCTATAAATAGACTACTCTGTAAACTGATGGGCCAAACCCTATAGTGGGAGATGGACACTTCTAGTTATGGACTTCTGCCAATACTTAACAATTATTCACCGGAAGTGCATACTGGTGAATAGTTACGCATGCGAAAGGGCCTTCGCAAAAAAAGAAATGTTTGAAGAATTATAAATACAATAACCTACTTTGTGGCGTAGAAATATGAACTATTTGGACATTATCTGCTTCCCTAAACTCACAGCTCAGATCGTGATTCACTCTCGGAACTGACGTGTTTGCTTCTTGTTTGCAAATGTCAGTGCATAGTTCAACGTCACAAGTAGATTGCTTATATATTCAGAATCTCTCGACCAATTACAACGCTGAAATATATAACTGAACATACTAAGGCCCAATTATTACCGATGTCACCAACAAAATTATCATTAAAAGTCAACTGTAATTACAAAGCAAACGATGGATTGCATGCGCAACAATTTTGTTCAGTTAATATTTACTTGCTAATGATTAGTTAACTGGCGCGCTTTCGATTTGCACGATGACGTCACATACTACAACTACCAGAACTCCTTGCTGATCCTTTTGTTCCTTTAATTTAGCCCATTATCTTTCTGTTCTCAATTGATATGAATAAGAAATATAAATTGAAAATGATTCTGATAGTTGTAGTTAGATGGTCAATTATCACAGTAGACAAAGATGTTGCTAAATCATATATAAAGGCCAGCCCAAACAAGAGCGACGTCATCCCAAATTGTTGGCTCAAGCATGTTAAAGTGCATATGAAGCTAAAATTAAGTTGAGCTAATGTTAAAATGCTTTCGAAATGAGGAATAATGACATTTTCCGTTTGTCAACATCTCATCTCGTTTCAGAGATATTCCGGTTTTTGTAATATGCAAATGAGATGACCTATGACGTCATTTTGTTTGCACAACATTGGAGACAAATCACAAAATGAAGAATATCTCTACAAGTATTGGATAAAAACTATTAAAACTTTGCACATCATTGTGCAAATTATGACGTTGCAATGGAAACACTCTGGCCCCAGGCTTCCACTACAAATAACACAAACTTCCCTAAATTCTCCTTTGGTGTGGGTCCAAAATACGATTTGGAACAATGTAGGCATTGTATGTGAATAGTTTAAGCAACCTATTTTGTGTAACAAGGAAATAAATTGGAATTTTATGTTCAAGGCAGGAGCCCATTACCAGGAGCGTCCATCTTCCCCACTGTGTCTGTACCCCAGCACCGATGTAGATGAGGCTATCTTTAGCATTGCGTTTCGCGCGAAAAAGAACAAAGGTAGGCTATTCTTAGCCAATCAGATAGCTAACGTCACTTCTCATTATTATTCATTATCATTCTTCTCACTTTCAACGCGGGAATTCGAATTGCTGGTTTTCACTCAATCCCCAGAGATTCTAATGACAAAGGGCATGGCGGCCATGTTGGTGCCCCAACAAAAGAAGCTAACGAGGAATCTATTGTTTAAGGACACCAACATGGCGGCAACCTCTTTTCGCGGGAATTTCGAATCTAAAAATAGCCTCATCTACTCCTGTGCTGGGGACCCAACCCATAACAGAGGAACGCTCCTGGTAATGGGCTCCTGGTTCAAGGTGAAAGGTGCGTGGGGCCATGGCAACACCATAATTTGCACAATGATGTGTACTTTTCATAGTGTCATACATGTGTAAAGTTTCAGTAATTTTTATTCAATACTTGTAGAGACATTCTTCATTTTGCGATTTGTCTCCAGGCTATGCAAACAATATGACGTCATAGGTCATCTCATTTGCATATTGCAAAAACCTGAATATCTCTGAAACGAGATGAGATGTTTACAAACGGGAAATGTCATTATTCCTCATTTCGAAAGCATTTCATTAGATCAACTTAATTTTCGCAGTTCTGATAAAACATTCAAAATTCGCTATCTTTGTCATTTATGTATGAAATACCCTATAACTTTGGAATAATACGGTAATGGTGTGTCTTAACATTTAAGGATCGGTATTTTGGTGTTTTGAAGGTCACGTGACCTTAAGGCTGATAAAACAAATAAATCAAAATGGGGTGGCGAAAGTTATTGTTTCGTTTCAGATTTTCGGTTCGAAATGTTAAGCTTGTTATGGGAGATGAGACTGTATCCGGAATGGTTGACTTTTTATCACTGAAGAGGATATAAATGTTGAAAAATGGTCCAAGAATAGGTCACGTGACATGTTTTCTATATTTTCGCCTTAACAGTCTATCAGGGTCAACCATTCCGAACTGATCTTTAAAGTCAACCACAAGTGTAATCAGATAAACACAAAATCGTTACTTAAATATACAATGTACCACCCCGTTTTTAGTTTAATTTTCAACTTTTTGTGAACACGTGGTTGGTGAAGTGATAGACATTTTACCAACATTTTATAATAGGACGACTAAAAACGCTGAGATTTGTTATAACCACTATTGTTCTAGGATTTGAGCAAATTCAAGTGACTCTCTTCAACAAAATAGCTGTAGGCTCGTTTTCATGTTCAAACCATGCCTTAACATGCTTGAGGGACCAAAAATGTTGGATAATGTTGGATGGGATATCCAAACAAGACTAACATCCTCCAACATGTTGCGTATATAATGGAAGAAGACAAGGATTCTGGAGTCTTAATTTATCCATAATTAGGCCGCACTATTGTGTGGAAGTGTAAATGGAGGTGTAAACAGAGAAAGTGCGCGTGCAAGAGTCCAACAATGTTGCGCAAGGCTGTCCAAACGAATCCAATGCTTCATCGAACACGAGATTTTTAACATCAATGGAGTCATGGTATGCATATACGACAACTTCATGTTTCATTCCTTTCTTAATTTATTTATTTCGACTAAATTAATAATTTATTTCATTTAAAATGTATAGCCAATATAATATACATTTCTCAAAGATACAAGTTAACTCTTTAGATTCATGGTTTTTCTTTATTTGGTAATTCTTCAACACTTTTATTAAAGTGAAGTTTCCTTCCTCTTTATATTCAACCTGAAAAAAATAAAGTATAACAGGTGATTAATCTATTATTCATTTGTTTGAACTTTTAAAACACCTCAGTACAGTCGCAGTTATTCATTTTCCCTGCTTTTTTTGTAACAATGCAATACAGTACTTTATTTAAATTCGAAGAATAAGAACGAGGCTTATGAGGTTTCTAGCTATATAGCTAATGGATCGAGTATTAGTTAAGATTACTTATTAAGATATCATAAATATATAATTATTTATAGGTAATTTATTAATATTAATTAATATTAATAGTATTATTTATAGGTACTTATAATAATATATGAGTTCCGTATCTTTTTTTAGGACAGTAATACTGTATACTTAGGTAGTTGCAGATGAAGAGCCACCCAGTGGAAATACTACAAATAAACCGTTATTATTATTATATTATTAAAGTTCGCTAAAACGTGACACACATAATGATAGGAATATAATAGCCATGATAGCAAGATAAATATGTATATGTCATTTCTTTATTATATTGTTAGGGTCACGCTTTGCCTAGTACGGTTATTTCCACTAGCAACTACAGAAACTGCTGAATCGATAAATGAATACAATGACAGCAGAAAGCATCAACTAAGATTGCAGACGACAAGAGAAGATAAGTTGAGCGTGACCTAAACCAGTACATAAAGCATGCATATAATTACCATGCATATAATTACCATCCATCTATATATTCCTATACAACAATCGCAGTCACATTCCTTAATGAAAATTACGTTTCCTGATATTAGCAACAAACGACCCTAATGAGTTGGCAGTTCTGAATTTATCAGTTAGTGAGTTCCATATCTTTGCACAATAATATTGAAAACTGGTAAGACCGAACTTTGTAGTATCTTTGTTAGGTAGCCGTAGCTTTAGAATAGCTGGTATTACGGTTGCCTCTGCGAATAGCAGTTGCAGCGGTATTGACCAAAAGAGCTCCTTTGTATTGACCCGAACGCCTCACTTAAATGTAATGAAGCACTAATCAAACTTATATCTAAATTAGTCATGCCTGTTTAAGAGGGCGGCCGTTGTGCCATACACTGAGGAATGTTGGTTTCAATGGTGCTTCATTACATCGAAGTGAGGCGTTCGCAACCGTGGAGGTGTAGACACTTCTCAAACTTTACTAAGTGCAGGGAGAATGGTCAGAGGCCTGTAATTTGATTTGGCCATTGGCTCACCGTTTTTGAAAGTTGTAGCGACCTGGCCTTGTTTCCGTATACTGGGCAATGAGCTATGGCTAATGGCGTACCGTTTTTACAGTCTTTTAGCGATATTGTTAGCGATATTGTTGTGGTCGCACCCAGTTGCTAAATATCGGGTTTCAAAGACTTGAGTATATCATCGAAAACATGTGTGTTTGTAGGTTTAACTGGAAGTCTGTTTTAATGTTAGATGAATTAATTAATCGTTCAGTGATTAGCGTTAATGCTAGCTAGGATGCACTTGGTCGACACTAGAACCGTTATCATGCGTAGTTTTCGCTGCAACAGAGTTTTCACCAATACTTAGGAAGTGTCAGTTCAATATTTCAGCCACCTTGACTTTGTCCAAAATAATATCGCCATGCTCTTTCATTTCTCATCTACATTTGAGCGATTTTTTTTCTTGAACGCAAAAAGGAGCGAAACGTGTTCCAGAATTATGTTACAGTTTAAATAACACTCAAAACAAAAACAGGACGCTACGGAGAAACGACAAATGGCAGGGCAGTCGAATAAAGAGGAAACTGCGCGTGCTGATCTGTTTAGTCTTAGTTTTAATACAGCATACATGTGTCTACAAAGTTTCTTACTCTTCGCATTCAACGTTTTCTATTGATAATTTGTTCTACCGTATGAAGTCTTAATACTTACACAGATTGCATGTTCTGCGGCAGTAACGCTTCATAAAAGATGCGTGACACAGATGTGTCATGTCACTACAACCTCCTCCATTGTCCTTACAGTCTAGAGATCACATAATACATATTAGTATACCAATCAATTACAAGTTTTAATATATTTATGTGAGGGTTTGAGGATTAAATCCATGACCAGACCAGGATTCAGGGTCTTTTTATAACTATAGTAGAAGATGCTGCCCAACTGGAGACTGTAAAACTGTTCGACATTGACGTGGATAAGAACGTTAAATTGTCAGCACACCATTGGACGAAGTACTGTTGCTTATTATTATTCAATTACCGCTGTAATTAAAATAATATTGACCAATTCCTCAATGATTGCCAACAAACATCAAATCAAATGATTAGTATTATGTTTGTATACCTGTAGGGGGATTAGTTTGTGGTAGTTGAGTTGCTGGCTCTTGTGTTGCTGGTGGCTCAGGAGTGTTTTGTCCACCTCCAGCTATAATAAATAGAAACAATATGCTGACATCTGTCGATAATTTTGTTTACAATTGTGTACTAAAATAAAGTCACGTGATCCCATTGTGAAAATCACTTGATCCCTTGGTGGAAGTCACGTGATCGGACTCACTTCCGCTGCCTGACATTTTGGTTTTTATCCAGTCCACGTAGCTGCTTATCCTTGTAAACACAGTGTAGTACTCGGTTGGACAGTACCTCGCACCATAGCTCACAGCACCATGTAACACCCAGCGTCCTCCCTCCTCACACACTAGCGGACCCCCGCTGTCACCATTACATCCACCAGAGGCGCCTGCACGGGCCTCGCCAGCACATAGGTGGGCTAGGCGGTCGATCCTGTACTGTTTCCGACAGCTTTTGTAGGATGCTATTGGTAGCATGGCTTGCTGGAGGATCCCTGGCCTTCCACTGCCGCCATACATTCTGCCCCAGCCTGAAAAAGAGCACACCACTTCTGTAAGGTACAATTGATGACTAGTTCCCGTAACAAAAAAACTGGTGTAAGCAAGTAAGCGTAAGTCCTCATTAGGATATAGAAAAGAGCTGTAATAAGCTTCGAGCGCCAGCCGTTCATCAAACTCAGATAGTAATCTGAGACTGTCTAGGCAAACAAATTACATATATATTTTGAAGACCCTTAAAATATGTGCTTTCCCTCTAAACATTAAGTTGGAGAAAAAGTATTTGTAATCATGGGAAATATATTGTAGCTATGGAACATAATTGTTTATCGTTGCGATTTCAATTATGATGTATACACATTATGACATTGTTATTTATTTATTCAAGGTTGAATTCGAATTTCATGGGTAAAATCAAATGTAAGTATTAGTGCCGGTGTCAGAATAATAACTCAGTAAATAATAACTATCCACTCCATCGAGTAACGCAATAAAGCATCAGTTATTTACTAGAAGAAAACAAGCAATTTCCATAATATGGAACATCGCCAGAAAAACGGCTCCGAAGTCAGCAAGCACAGTTCATATAAATTACAAGAAAACTATGGGGGGGGGACGTTTAATCTCGATTTCTCACTTTCCTGAGTACGATTTAAAAAAAAATCTAACTAGGATCTAAATCTACAATATGTACTAAATAGTTCTACCTACATTTCTATAATCAGCTCGTGAGTTTTAGGTTTCGTTTTTTCAAACATAAACGAGTGTTTTGACTCAAATTATTACAGAGCTAGAGTGAGAATTGGCGAGAAAAGAGCTTACTTACTGTTTATAACTTGGATTCTGAGGTAGAATATACTGTATTTTGCAAAATGTCTATACCAGGCCTTCTGAACGAACGGTTAATCTTCGTCACTAAACGCCATTAGAGCAGATGTGGATTCCTTTGAGGTTTCGTTTTTGCAGTTGAATATTTCGATCTTGGATAAACAGGCAGAATTCGCCATCTTTGTACGCTAAATCTTGTAAATTTTGCTGTCTTGAGACCATCATATCTCTGGTCACAAGCGTCTAAAACACCACGAACACATACCTATGGACAACGTGTTCTCTCCTTATGAAACTGCAGTGTATTTTTAACTGACCCTTTTTAAAATAGGCGCTATAGCCTGACCTATAGAGAAGAGTCTTCGATACTAATTGTGGTCAGCGATATCTCACATTCGTGACCGTGATGAGGCTTGAGAGACAGTAAACAACAATGTTTTAGTATGGAAGGCGGCTCTAACAGCTTAAAAATAGAGGAAAAGTTTAAATATAACTGAGAAAGGAGAAAAAGAAGTAAAAAAACTAAATTCGTGTCCAGCGTGCATTGTCTAGTCGAACTCCGGTCACGGGATTTTAAGTCCCACTCTCTAACCACTTTACTATAGAGCCGACCCACTTCTAATGCCGCTGACAATTGCTAAATGTCATTTATTTCTGGCGAAGAAAAACATGGACATTCGGATGGGTAATTTACATACTATGGAAAACTACAATGACGTTGGTAATTCCAATTTAGTGCAATTGTTCAATGTTTTTCTTTACTATGGAAATTGGTTGATTTTTCACAGTGCTTACCCGTGATGTAGCACTTGGATCCTACAGGGATTTCTCCAGACGGCAGGCACGCCACGTTCACTTTGTCACTGAGTGTTACTGGACGGTCGAGTTGTATGAGTGCTATGTCGTTCTTTAGTTTAGTTGTATAGCCCTCGTGTTCCAACAGCTGCTTGAGATGAAACGTCTGCTGCACATTCGTGATACCGGTCTTGTGATGAGCTCCTACAAAATCAAAACGATAATAGTATCATTATCATTATTATCATAGTTATCATTATCATCGTTACTATTGTTATCATTACTATTATATAATTAGTGTCATCATCATCATCAAAATATCAAGTGCCTAAATATTATATTATTATTATTAGGTATATATTTGGTTAGTCTTATAACAGATATGGCGAGTCCACTGGTAACTAGGCTTGTGTAGTACCGTATAGTGATTTCGGGATTGAACCCTCTTTTCTATTTTAACAAGTCTTTATTCCATTCCCGCGATATGACACTGTGGAATCACGAAAGCCAAGATGGAAACGATATATGTTTAACATCTCGTCAGAGTCTGGTTATATACGATGGAAATGAATGCTTTAGAGCAGTTTCGATTGAGTGTCGTAAAAAGCAAAACCAAATAAATTACAGCGCCAATCAGGAGCAAGTAAACCTACAATGAGCCAATCAGGAGCAAGTAAAAACACAATGAGCCAATCAGGAGCAAGTAAAATTACAATGAGCCAATCAGGAGCAAGTAAGATTACAATGAGCCAATCAGGAGCAAGTAAGATTACAATGAGCCAATCAGGAGCAAGTAAGATTACAATGAGCCAATCATGAACTGAAGTAATTCGGACCAACACAAGATTAGGTTTTAGTTTAGAACTTGATTAGCTATAGGTACAAAGCATTTTTCACAGCCAATAGCTAATTAGCAAATGCAAAACCACAGCAATCACTTATTACTTTCGACGCTCAATCGAAAACCGCCCTAAGGCGGCATTCAGCAAGTATCCAATAAAGCAAGTGTCATCACCTACTACCACGGTGTAACCACTGGGTTCCAGGTTACCGTGTACACAGTGGCCAGCGGTTACTACCCAGTCAGTCATGATCAGGGTACCACCACAGCTGTGACGTCCGTTAACACGAAGAGAAATCTGCCAGGGCCATGAGTGAGGGAATGCATCTTGACCCCCTATCACGCGTGTTCCTGCGAAGCGTTTACCGCATCCTAGAAAAGAAACAATCATAATCCTTATAAATAAAGTTAGTCGGCATAAACATGTTCTTAGACGCTATCCAAACTCTTCACTGAGACCGAAATGTTCCAGACTAAAAGAGTTTTGGTTCCTTAATTCACCAAACCGTCCAACACTTGTCTTTAATAATCCGACCGTGCATGTGTTGCATAGCGATGTTTCGTGTTTATGAATATGCCAATTGTTATATGCTAATTTCCATGCAAACATGATTTCAAAAGGCCGTTTTAGTCGGAAACCAATGGATCTATGGTTGGCACATTAATGACAATGGATGGCGTGGCAGTGAACATAGCTATTAGGTGTATCCCTTTTATGATACCTAGTGAAATTGTACTTGAAAAATAAATCATTTATCGCAGAAATCAAATTGGGTATTATTTTGTCTCGCGGCGTGTCCTCGTATGTTCATCTTGGTATTCAAGGTGTATATATTTCTTCAGTTTTATGATAAAAATAAACTGTCACATTTAACACAACTAAGGTGAGCTGAAAAATCCCGTTTACTTGGACTCGTGCACTATGAGCGTTATTTTTAGCGGAATAACTAGTTAATATATCACAATACAAGACTGGTACTACCCCAGGAAAAGTAACCGTAAGTATCTTTAGTTTTGTAGTAATCATGATCCGAAATATCAATTTATGGAAGGTTTTAATTTTCATATTCGGTTAGTTATGGAATTATAATATAACTAAGTTAATCTCAAGAATAAAAGTTCTTCTCACCTTCGATAAAAGATGGCAAAATAAGAAGCCCTACAACACAGGCAAACATCTTGAATGGTGAATGAGCAAAATCGAGTCGTCTGCTTTATTGTACGATTTTTTCATTGCCCTTACAAACACACCTGCCATTCACCTGCCGAGTTAACATCTAACGTCAATGTGAGGAGCCTCAATGTAGGGATATGAACAGCTAAGCAGCACAGCTATAAGTTTTGTTGACTTCTAGAAAATAATAAATGGTGCAATCTCTTAAACGTTTCGATCTTTTGTATCATGTTCAGTGAAATATCAGCCATTACTCAATAGGGATATCCAGGTGGCTTTGATAACTTCTTCTGAATTAATACAACGTAACACAATGCAGTCACCTTTCCGTTGATTAAAAAATAACACAACACACAGTCACCTTTCCGTTGATAAAAATAACACAACACACAGTCACCTTTCCGTTGATAAAAATAACACAACACACAGTCACCTTTCCGTTGATAAAAATAACACAACACACAGTCACCTTTCCGTTGATAAAAATAACACAACACACAGTCACCTTTCCGTTGATAAAAATAACACAACACACAGTCACCTTTCCGTTGATAAAAATAACACAACACACAGTCACCTTTCCGTTGATAAAAATAACACAACACACAGTCACCTTTCCGTTGATAAAAATAACACAACACACAGTCACCTTTCCGTTGATAAAAATAACACAACACACAGTCACCTTTCCGTTGATAAAAATAACACAACACACAGTCACCTTTCCGTTGATAAAAATAACACAACACACAGTCACCTTTCCGTTGATAAAAATAACACAACACACAGTCACCTTTCCGTTGATAAAAAATAACACAACACACACTCACCTTTCCGGTGATAAAAATAACACAACACACAGTCACCTTTCCGTTGATAAAAATAACACAACACACTGAGTCACCTTTCCGTTGATAAAAATAACACAACACACAGTCACCTTTCCGTTGATAAAAATAACACAACACACAGTCACCTTTCCGGTGATAAAAATAACACAACACACAGTCACCTTTCCGTTGATAAAAATAACACAACACACTGAGTCACATTTCCGTTGATAAAAATAACACAACACACAGTCACCGTTCCATGATACAACGTAACACAACACACAATCACCTTTCCATTGGTACATCGTAACACAACGCACACCTTTGCATTGATACAACGTAACAACGAACACATTATCACATAAAACACTCCTTTCCACAAAAAACACCTTTCAGGTAACTCGAATATATTTCCTTCAATTAATGATTTTACCAAATCAATGAAATTTGTGGAATAACTCAAATCAGTTGCTTACTTGAAACCGTAAATAAAAATGAGAGATGTGAAGTTAAGAGCGGTTTACCTAAGCCGCAACAATCTCATAAATGGGTCAAAACTGAACTGATTTCGCGAATTTACTGACGCCATGGCTCAATTAAGGCCTCGTATAAATAGCACATTTTTAAAATTATAAATGGCCTTTAGCAGTTTCCTTGGCTGTGAAGTTGTGCATGTTATTGAACTTCTGCGTTGGGGGTCCAAAGTATATGTGGTACAAATTCTCGCTTTGCATGCACTACTACGTCAGTTGACCACAACTACCAGAATCCCATTCGAATTATTTTTCTTTTTCGGATCTCCTCTGAAAATACCAAGACATCCATATTAGAAGCACAAAAGAATCATAGCAAGGGATTCTGGTAGTTGTAGCCAAATGACGTAATAGTGGAAACCGCCTATTAAGCCAGTTCTCCTGAATAATTAATGTTAGTATATACCACACCAGCGAGTATTTGCCCATTTGACAGAAAATTAATTAACAATTTGGTGCTGGCTATTCACCTGGAGTGTGGTATATACTAAAACAAAGCGGCTCGGTAAATATCCACCACTATTCACCTCCACTTCGATTAATAATTGTTAAATAGTACAAGGTTATTTCACGAGTTTTGCTTTGTTTTGCCAAGTCATTTAATTGTCATCACATCTTTAATCGGAAACAACTATATTTACAATATCTGAAATTTCGTATAGTTATTTAAAGTTTTTTTCTCATATTCATAAAGTAGAGTTGCTATATTATTACCAGTTCAAACCGTGTTTCGATACGACGACGGGAAGTCTTAATCTTGAATTTTATGTCCGCCATTACGCGAACCCGTTCCTGTGAACGAGGAAGGCCTAGTCATTTTTAGCGTACGTGACGTCATACACTTAACACAACAACACGTGTGGCTACTTTTTCCATACAGACCTTCACGCGAACTAACATATGTAGCAAGAAAGTGTACCATTTTCCCGCTTTGAAAAGCAAACAATAGATCGATTTCATGTGACGTCATCAAATTGTTAACTTCGAAACTATGAACTCTACCAAGTTGTGCTTTTGATACAGTTTAGAGCTTACCTAAGCACGGCTTCACGCCAAATTTCATCGGTTTCTTTCACTTTGTTCCGGAGATATCGATGAAGCGATTTGAGTCACGCACTCACCAGTCACGTATTTTGAGGAGTCAAATTAGTGCAACTTTCAGCCAAAAACTTTCTAAATACACACCAACATGTCAAATAAGTGAATATCTATGCAAATAGATACATTTTAGGTCAGAATTCTAGGTAATTGTGAACTTTAATGAAACTTGGTAATCTGGCCGCCATCTTGGTGTACCTTGGAGGTACACCAAGATGGCGGCGCCATACATTTTACTGTAAACATGGCGCACATTTGATCGCTTATATTTTGGGCGAGAAATATCCTAGATTGATAAAACTTGTCAAAAATACGTAATTTTTAGTTCTCTTTCAGAAAAACGCACCTTGATTTTATTTGAATCAGCACTAAAGATTTTTAGGATTCACGTGACCTAAGTGAAATCGATCTATACGTTTTGAATAGAAATAATCCTTCAAGTTTGTGCATTGTACAGGCCTGTAGCAATTTAACGAACCACAAAGCTGGCATTTCGCTACATTAAAGCCTTCTAGTTGAGCATCAAGAAGACGGTTTGTAATTATCTTCAAGCCTCATGCAAGGATGGTTTGTGTTCGTTTTGACGAAAGAAGCTTCTCCATAATTGTTTGTATCACATGGAATAGCCGGTAAGATCATACCAGAGTCCAATATAACAGTTCAGAAGAAGGCCAAAACAGTCGAACCAACTGACAGAATGTACTACTCAGACTACTACTAGTATAGATTAACCGAAAAATAAGCGGCTACGTTTGCTGAGAACATTAAGTTTGTCATAAATAACACATATTGCTGTTTCCTATAAACAGATAAACCTATCGAAGTAGTATGCCTTTTAATTTACTGCTAATATTATTTTCAAGACAATAAACCACAGAATAAACCACCAATATTTTTTCATGAAGAACCTTGTTTCAGTTGTTTGTGTGTCAAACAGAAACGGGGGCGCGCGAAGTTTGGTTCTGTGATCGCCACTTGTAAAAGCTGCAGATCAGTCTGTTTCGATACATTACTATGTTCTGTAGAATCTGATGCAGATTTTAGGTTGTTATTTACTAAACCACAGCAAAATTCGCAGTGTGAGTTTGTAGCCGAAATGTATGGGTTCGAAGCAACTTGAGAACGATGCGTTAAGTGTATGACGTCACATACGCTAAAAAATGACTAGGTATTCCTCGCCCACGGGAACGGATTCGCGTAATGGCGGACGTGATTTTGACGGTAAACTCTCTTTAAAATGTGTGGTCTAATTGGCCCCTTTGCAATCTTTTTTCACTGATTTGGATATTTCTGCCACTGTTTGTTCTTATGTAATACAAAAAAGTGGCAAAAGAAATGGTCAAATTTCGTCGTAGTGGCACTTTAAACCAAAAAAGAATTATTCTTGCGCGGAAATTGAATATTGATCTGAGACCGGCGAAGTCATATATAAGGTTATGTTTATTATTAGAAGTGTCTAATTAAACATGCCTTAGTTTATATGCTTGAATATGCAAATGTTCAACAACGTCAAATAAATGCCATGATCTGGTAAACTGGAATGTATTTTATTGACATTTTAGAACGATTGTATTGCTGTGACGTCATCAGAGTTGCCATAGCAACAATGTGTGCACAGAATGATAGGTGCTCATCAGTTACATATTCTTTCAAAGTTTGATTGAGATATCTCTATGACTTCTACAGTTACTTTCGAAAGTGTATTGTTGTGCCGCCGGAAGTAAGACACACAACAGCAGCTTTAATTTTTTTAAAGAAAGAAATACATGCAATTATTTTGACGTTCTAAACATTATATCTCCTGTTATTTTCAACCGACTTCGTTATTTTAAAAAGAACAATTATCGGCAAGGTAAGGAGAAGGATATTCAGTTACTTGCTGATCTATTTTATTTTTAAGATAAAACTTTGGCCTAAACCCACTACTGAGAACTACATCACAGCAGTGTGCATTGCGCATCGAAACTCCCATTGGTGGCAATTTCGTAGGGCCTCGAAATTCGATCTCGCGAAAATCTCATGAAAGCCGAAACATAAGGTATATATGAGACTCATTACGCTTTATTTATTATTGTCGATGATTTTTTAACACTAAAACAGATGACACGCTGCTTAGGAGGGCAGGTTTTTGCAAGTTTCCGGATAATAACAATAATAGCTAGATGCGTGCAATGCACACGGGTTGAGAGAGACCCGCAGGCACTGCATTGGTAGGCCTTGACTTTGGGGTATTGTGGGTTCTGGGTATTGTGATTAGTCAGTCGAACACAGAAACAGACAACAACATGGGGAGTTTAAAGTAATTTTATTTACTGCTATAGTCAGGATATCCAGTCACTGCATTGGTAGCTAGGCCTTGACTTTGGGGTATTGTGGGTACTGGGTATTGTGATTAGTCAGTCGAACACAGAAACAGACAACAACATGGGGAGTTTAAAGTCATTTTATTTACTGATATATCATAGTCAGGACTGATCCAGTCACTGCATTGGTATAGCCCTTGGCTTTGTGGTGTTGTGGGTACTGGGTATTGTGATTAGTCAGTCGAATACGGAAACAGACAACTGAGAAATGCAAGCGTCGCCAGCTTGAAAGACACTGGCGTAAGTCCCAACTTACGTTAGATCAACAACTGTATGGTGAACAGTGCAGACATGTTAGGGAATTGATTAAGTCATCGAAGATTAATCACTATTCTACCATTATCTCTGAAAACAAGTCAAATCACAAAGTCTTGTTTAGTACAATTGATCGTTTTTACACCGCAGCCTGAAAAGCTTTACTCTGCAAGTGATTCTACCGTTGATCTGTGTGACAGGTTCGCTGACGTCTTTTAAAATTTCTGACAAAATTGTCACCATTAGGCGTCCACTTGACTCCGTCTCGGTCGATAATGTCTCGTCTCTTTGTCATCTTGATGATACTAGTTTGAATTGTGCACTAACTCATTTTACTCCTACTTCTAAAACTGAACTCTACAGTAACAGTTGTCACCAAATCATGCTCCTTTGATCCCATACCTGCTTCACTACTTGGGTATTGTATCTCTGATTTAATACCGATCATTACCAAGATTGTAAATATATCACTTGATTCATGTATGATGCCTATCTCTATGAAGAAAGCAGTTTTATCGCCCTTGTTAATCAAACAGTTCCTCGACTCTGAGCTCTTCCCAAATTTTAGACATGTATCTAATCTCAGGTTCTTGTCCAAAGTTATTGACAAGGTGGCTGTTGCACGATTATGGAACTACTTCTGTGAATATAACCTCAATGAGATTCTCCAATCTGCATATAAAGAACACCACAGTTGTGAAACTGTGCTGGTCCGCCCCCAGAATGATATTTTAAGAGCTATGGATAACAATCGATTCATTGTTCTGTTGCTACTGGATTTATCCGCAGCATTTGATACGGTTGATCACGTGATCCTGCTGCGTAGACTTTCCTTTAAATTTGTCGTTAAAGACAAGGCTCTGGCTTGGTTTCATTCATAATTATATGACAGATCGTACTCAGTTTGTTCGGATTGATGGTTCCTGCTCTTCTGTGCATTCCCTTGACTGTGGTGTGCCTCAGTTTACGTATTAGGCCCATATTATATATATCATATACGTCTCCCTTGGGTGAAATTATACGTATACATAGTGGTATATCGTTTCATCTATACTCGGATGACACCCAGCTTTATACGACCTTCACCTGCAATGATGTTATGGAATTGACTACTGCTAGGCACCGCGGATTGAAAGTTGTCTTGCTGATATCAACAACTGGTTGATATGCAACAAACTTAAACTTAACACGAAAAAAACGTTCCTCCTTCGAATTCTACATTCAAGATTCCGTCAGACACCTGTGTTGCCTGCCATTACTATAGGAACATATATTATTTGTCCCACTGACAGTGCCCGCAGTATTGGAGTGATTTTCGACAGTAAAATGTCAATGTCTATTCAAGTCAATAATATTGTAAAGGGGGCTTTTTAACCATCTGAGGACCATTGCTAAAATTAGGATATATCTAAGTTTTGATACCACGAAGATTCTCATTAATTCATTTATTTGTTCTAAACTTGATTTCTGTAACTCGCTCTTATATGGCGTACCTAAGCAGGAGATTGCTAAGCTCCAGTATGTACAAAATGCTGCCGCTCGGGTGATAGCTTGTTTACGTCAACATGATCATATACTTCCACTCTTAGACAATCACATTGGTTACCCGTTGAATACAGAAAAAAATGAAAAATCAATTTACTTACTTTTAAATCCTTAAAGAATCTTGCACCTAAGTATTTACAGGAAGTTTTGGATTATTATCGTCCTCTTAGACATCTACGCTCATCGAATGACACTGTTCGCCTTTGTAAACCTGATTTTATCTTAAGACGTACAGGTACAGGGCTTTTTTCGTCTACAGCTGCTCCAGAAAACATTAGAAACAGTAGTTTAAGTACTGTTTAAAACACGAACAGCAGTGTTTTATCAAGTAGTTTAAAAATTCGAGGGCGAAGTCCGAGAATTTTTAGACTTGATAAAACACGTGCTGTGAGTGTTTTAAACGGCTTCAAAAACGCTTTAAGAATGCAATGAAAGAAAGACGCACATCTCAAGGGAAAGGTTACTTAATGAACCATTGAACCTTTGTATTCAGAACGCCATGCAAAATATTCGAGTAATCACCGCCTGCAATTACGAATATCTCAAGGGAATGACATGAAGAAATTACCATACTATGTTGTTTGAAGCGGCGTTTCGTTTCTCCGATTTCTAAACTAAACTTTTATTTTAATTTGAATACTGTATGGCCCACTTTAATGCCAACAGTTTGAATTTGTAAACTAGCCATTGGCCTTGGTGAATCCATATATTTTCGGGATGGCATTTTGCTTCTCACTTCTGTGGCCCTGGGTTGGATTCTTAATTGCGGCACCAATTGTGAGTTGAGTTTGTTGGTATTTTGCCTTTCCTCCAAGTTTTTTTTGGGGATTCTCCATTTTTCCTTCCTCCATAAAAACCAACATGCTAAATTCCAATTCGATCTGTGATTTAGCCAGGTTCTGGCTTAGATCATCCCCATGGTTGTTCCAGGTCCTGTTACAAATTCAAGGTTATTTTTATATGTCAACATGCACCTCTGTAGCTTTTCGCATGGTCTTTTTTTTTTGGATGAACAGGTAAATGTTGAAGACTGTATTTGTGTAGGCAGGATTCCATTGAGAACTTCAGTTGGCCAGCATTCATTAAAAATATTCTTGGCTTCATGTTAAGTCCTCACCAATTGTGAGTTGAGTTTGTTGGTATTTTGCCTTTCCTCCAAGTTTTTGTGGGGATTCTCCATTTTACCTTCTTCCATAAAAACCAACATGCTAAATTCCAATTCGATTAGTACAATGTAGGTAGCTGGGATCATGTATTATATGACTACAAGGCCAGAAATCAATAGGGAAGGATAAAGTTAATTAATTTTCTATTTTGTAATGAACTTTTTATCATCGTCGACCCCTTGGGACGTTCATACTCCTTATAAACCACTCCTTAGACCTGTCACACCACTTGACGTCGCACTTTCAGCGTCCCTAGTTTCCTAGCTGCTTTTCTGTTTTCTTGCATGATTGTGACACATTCTGTACGTCTCAATAAAATGTTGCTGACTTCCGTGCAGCTCCCTTCAACATATCGTCTCCGTTGTCATTATTAATAATGTAAAATTGAAATGTTTTCTATTCGGCTGAGCGAAGCGAAAGAGAATATAATACGACTGAAGTTTTGTGGATTAAAGGTCAACATGTCATTATTTTAACCTCACTCCAGTATTTTATCCCTTTTTCCTAAAACTATAGAGCAGAGCCCTTGTTTGAAGCAATGAAATAATCCTGAGGATTTTTTTTTGGTGAAACATGTCTTGCTGTACTCTAATAGTACAAGTTAGAAATGCACTACTCAATGCTCATTAAACACATTTCCCCCCCTAAAATCTGCATCCTTATAATTCAAAATATGTAGTGCCGTTTATAAAAACATGCTAGTATAAGCATTATAAACACCCCAATTATTCCAGTTTGCCACTCCATAGTTAGATTCAACATTTTTATAAAACTACTTTGCTATACTGTGAAGTTTCTAATATTGTCCTTCCCAACACGACAACAGTCTCTCAAAATGTTTGGGCTATATTCTTGCAGGCGGGTGGAAGGATTCTTGGCTTTCTCACGTACAAATTTGTTTACAATAAATTCATTCCTTTTTGCACACTAGTACCATGTTTCAACTATAATAATTAATTTAGTTGTAAATAAACTAACAGTACTCTGTTATTTTACCATTCATTTATATAGTTTGTTGTTGCTTCAGTTCAGTCCGCCCATCGGCCCGTCGGTCCGTCCAAAAATACGCTTAGAAAATCCACTGCACTTCTCCAGCATTGACTTGCCACGTGTCAGGATAGTAAAATGGTCCCTTTCCTCTTTGACCACTCCAGCCAGTGCCAGTCACAGTGGAATCTCTTTCGGCGAATCACTCGATCAGTTTATAATTAAGATCACCGTTGATGACAGTGGCACAGCACAACGCCAAAAAACACTGATACTTTTCCCTGGAAAACCCAGATGTGGCTTCCTCTTGTTTCGACGGTCAAATATAGAAGAACAAAGTCTTATTTGCCGAACAGAACCAAGCTAACATGGTCTTCCTACCGACGGTTACGCAATGATGCCCTCTTCATAAACATACATCACATCCTTCGTAACATAAATTTCACCTACACTACGACCTAAATATCTTTAAAATGCCACAGAAATGATGCCTTACAATTTGGCAACATGTGAAAATAAATATACTGAAAGTCAGATTGGAAAAACGGAAGTGGATTCCACAGAGCGATCGAAAAGAGTGCATTTTTCGACTCTGACAAAAGATGGCGTCCAGCGTCTAAGCGCGCAAAGCGTAATGGTCCGTCCTGGGTCTCTAAAGACATTTTATTTACTGCTATTGTCAGGATATCCAGTCACTGCATTGGTAGGCCTTGACTTTGGGGTGTTGTGGGTACTGGGTATTGTGATTAGTCAGTCGAACACAAAAACAGACAACAACATGGGGAGTTTAAAGTCATTTTATTTACTGCCATAGTCAGGATATCCAGTCACTGCATTGGTAGGCCTTGCCTTTGGGGTGTTGTGGGTACTGGGTATTGTTATTAGTCAGTCGAACACAAAAACAGACAACAACATGGGGAGTTTAAAGTCATTTTATTTACTGCCATAGTCGGGATATCCAGTCACTGCATTGGTAGGCCTTGACTTTGGGGTGTTGTGGGTGCTGGGTATTGTGATAGTCAGTCGAACACAAAAACAGAAAACAACATGGGTAGCTTAAACTCATTTTATTTACTGCTGTTGACTGAGGATCTCCAGTTTAAGATAAACTGACCGTTACAGTTCCTGAGTACCCAACTCTCAACCTGAAACAGAAAATATATTGTTAATACAACAAGGGCACTTGGAACAAATTAGAAAAAAACTCAATTATGAAAAAACTCAATCCCAAGAAAAAACACCGTTAACAAAAATAAATACATCAAACAGCTGTTTCACTTCTTATTAAATTAATTTGAGATATCTGAATGAGTTAAAATAAATAGCATTTTTGCTTGACGAAAGAAGTGATTATAGGCCATTTTGACGATGTTGCGCGCGCATTGAGAACAATATACATGCAATCAAGAAAACAAAAGATTGTCATGCAACATTGAGTTTTTGCGGGCCACATTCTGGTTTTTGGCGGGCCACATGCTTTTGTTTTCAATGCATGCGCAACATCGTCAAAATGGCCTATTTCACAGTGTAACAAAAATCCACGTTGTTGCTTATTTCAAAATATATATATTTTGCATTACACAGGGGCGCAGCCAGAGTTTGAAGTAGGGAGGTTCCTAACCACGAACACCGTTGGCGCGAGAAGAGCTGCAAGCGCCTAAGTTATTTACTTGAATATATTATTGTAAGCTAAATATTATTGTAAGTAATCAAATAATCAAATATACAGTGTTGGTTTCCGTTTCCTGTAATTAATGCTCACGTTTCTATCTGTGTAACTATGTTACCATTAAAGATCAATCTACAGCCCGGGATCGAGTAGGACTGTAGCCTTTTTGTCTTGATATCAATTCATTTCAACATCTGATATTTTGTCACTGTGTACCTTCTCCGTGAGTTGTATTAGTCATTTAGATGGCGATGATTTGGTGATATTTATTTTGACTTACAGAGGCTGCATGTCTTTTTGCATAAATCTTGAATGATTTTGACATTTGGACAGAAATGTTTGTTGGCGCTGCATGCGTCCCAATCGTCCTTACAACCTACGAATTAACACGACAATTATATATTGTTAATAATAGTAATAGAACAGAGTGGAGAGCAATTATAGCTCTGAAATCATACGAATTTTACAAAAATACAACTTATTTTAAGTTAAATAATTGTTGTACGTATATATTTTGGGAATCAATCGTAATGTTATGGACCTCTTTACTTCTAATATCAAGTCGTAGTATGCTCTTCGATACCCTCGTTTAAGAATCTACTTTTATATATGTTATATATACTATATATGTATACAGTCGATCCAGGAAAGGTTGCCTTACAGAAAAGTAAATTACACACATAGAACTGTCACGTGACCGTATATACAGAATATATCAACTTCCCTGTGGTTCGCTGGTCTGAGATATAGAAAACGAAAATATTCGGAAGAAAGAATGCTCGAGTTCCAGAATGGTTTGGCAGCAAGTATACAGGAGAGAGACTCAAATTGGATACATGCAGTATCAGTTTACAGGAATGTTGCGTTTTATCTGGATTTGACGAGTAAACACTTGCGTTTAATTCTAGAAGTTTGGTCGTGAAGGGAATGTTCATGCAGACGGCAAGGGCAAACGTTGTGTTATCTGGTTTTATTTAAATTTAAGGGGCGA
The DNA here is from genome assembly GCA_030867875.1 of Actinernus sp. WN-2022. Classification (NCBI taxonomy): domain Eukaryota; kingdom Metazoa; phylum Cnidaria; class Anthozoa; order Actiniaria; family Actinernidae; genus Actinernus; species Actinernus sp. WN-2022. The sequence continues at coordinate 78,302 of JAOWCC010001633.1, forward strand.
TTATTGAGAGAGTAATAACTCGGTGTTCCTTGAGATCATCCTGATATATCAAGTTGTTCAATTTAAATTAAATACTACGTTTGAATAAATAATATTCGGCCGTGTCGCCGTTGGATGTTCGACTCTACAACACAGTACTGAGTTGATAGCGGGTTATTAAGTCGGCTTAATTTACTGACAGCATACATGCAGGCTCTAGCTTTATTTTTTCCGTTCTTTAATTTGTAGTTTAAATATGAAGAACAACCACTGAATCATGATGACTCATTCAGTTCGACCGGAGCTGAATGCGTGCTGATGCATGCATAGTTAATTTGGCTTCTCGAATAAAAATAAATAAACTGTCCTGTATTGCTTAGTATGAAGAACGTTTTAGTTTGACTGCACATAATCATTGAAAAAAATACATCGGTTGTAATACAGCCACATCTGTTTATTTTAAATAATGCATTGAAGAAAATGCTACAATGGCAAAAATTGCAGCTGTTTTTAACAGCACCTATTAAGAAAAGATTAAATATTCAAAAATCAGTCTTGCTTCGTTATTTTTATCTGCGAAGCTAACCAACAGCTTTAATTATAGACTATATTACGTGGTTGATTTAAAATATTTAAACATCGCAAAACATTCCGGATTTTTTAACCAGTGTAAGTTAGTTGTTAGTTACTGAAGCAAACCTCCCTACGTATTATTTATTATTGGACGTTTTTACTTTGTAATACTAATTGTTGAATGGTCTTGCCTGATGTGCATGACTTCATACCAGTTGTGTGTGATTCCAATTTGTACATATCGAACTTTGTTCAAAAACTTTCCCAAACTTACTGTTCTCCAGCATTCACTATCTGATATTTTTACCCAATATTTTATAATAAAAGCCTAAGGGGCAAAAAGGAAAACAATATGCAGAAATTACGCTTGGTTTGAGTTAATAGGCAAGTTTAGCTTGCGCGTGCACGGTGTTAAACCCGTCATTGCGCTATTTCGAAAAAATTGCGTACCTTTAGCCACAGGTTTAGTATGAACTCAACACTGAATAAACAGAAGCAAAGCTTATTTGTTCCGCTCATTTTTCCATGTGTTTAATTAAAAGTCAATGAGATGTGCATGGTTTCCAAAAAGCTCAAACTGGACTCGCCCTACGTGCTTGTGCAAAAAGCACGACCAAACTTCTAGAATTAAACGCAAATGTTTACATTTTGTTTAGTCTATCTGTGGGTACAATCAATGACGTCATCCGCGTACATCTCGTGTATCAGGACTTCGATGCTTGTTTGAAAATGTTGTTATCATCGCCTCTGATGCAACTTGGAAAGTCTGAATTTAATTTCTATCATTTATTCAAGAAATCACGAGTTAAACAATTGCTTTTCAGCGATTGACGTCACTATAATTGAATTCCAACCACTTATTAAAAGGGTCTATACCGAGGCCGCGACGTTCAAATACATCCAGAGCCCATAACCAAGAGCGAGAATCTCCTATACTCCCTCTATGCTATGGCATTTTCACAAGTTAGGTTCTTTTTAGTATGGTTTACCGCTATTATTGGGTTGCAATCATTCCAAAGGGAATAAAATCACAAAAGCGTAGCAGACGTGTTGTTGGTATAACAAAAGAAGCTAATGACGCACCTTTTATTCCGCCAAATTGGCGGCAAAAATAATCTAAAAATAGCCCAACTTGTGAAAACGCCGTGGCATCTATACAAGAGATATAGACGCTCTTGGTTATGGGCTCTTGAATAAATGCATTATTATATGTGAGGCTGTATAGCTTACCTGGAGGAGGGGGTGGTGGCATATGCGTTGGTGGGGGTGGTGGTCCATTGGTTGGTGGAGGTGGGGGCGGTGGTCTATTGGTTGGTGGAGGAGGGGGAGGGGCACCACCTGTAGGTGTAAACAATCCAACATTACTGTCCAGGCACATATCTGTTGGTGATTCTTTGAAGTTTGTAACTGTATTCAAATATTTTACCGTATAATTTAACAGTCTGCATTCTCCTAGTTTTTAAATATTAACTTTGAATATGTTACAATTTTGTTTAACTGCAAGGTCCAGCAACGTTTGTTTAAACCTACTCAGAAAGAACAAAGATTAAAGCAAGCTTCATATTCTTAAACGCGTTCTCTTGCCGTCAGGATCGCAAGAACACATGTAAAAGCATCAAGTCCGCCATGAAATTTTAAAAGTTACACAGATACCACTATCACTGACCGGCACACAGATAGAAAATTGGGAAGAAATTCGATTTTTATTGTGAAAATACAGTATTACGGTATAATCATACACAATACAACATATAGACTTCTGAAAACAATAATACTAATAATATTTAGTTTATTCACACCTCTTGCAGTGTATACATATACTGAATTACAGGCTGATTATACTAAATATATAAATAATTACGTACTATATGATATAAGTTAAATTTAGATACCTTGGAATTTCACAGTTACAAATTAATGTTCCTAAAACGGTCAGTCTTAATGGCCATTGGGTAACTGCATTTGCCCGATCTTAGCGAGTACTGCGCCGATGAGTGTATTACTCTGTTATGCATTATGCGGCAGATGGGATTACCCGGCTTAATGCTAGCGCTGCTTATAAATTTCTTACTCGCCTCTACTCGACTATCGGCTAGCTATAGAGTGAGGATACCCGCCTTTTCCAATGATGGACAATGCCCTTTTCTGGATATTTTCCAGGGCATTAGATAGGTATAATGGAAGGCTGACATACACGACACACGCATATTCTGTGACAGAACTAATCAGTGAACAGTAAATAATAACGATGTCCCCAGTAGCGACACCACACTTTTTGAGTTGCCTCAGAGCATACAGCCTCCGATTGGCTTTTTTGATTACATAATTGCAGTGGGCAACTCACATTTTTTTTTTTTATACACGGTTTCTCATCATACATATGCTCTTCCTGAGAGCCGTGTCTATAACTACAAAATTCATAAAAATACAAAATCGTATTGATAATACAAAATGGCGACACTAGGTATTTATAAAAACTATTCATTCTAAATCATTTAATGCGTCTCTGTAAGCTGCAATACTTGTCTGATTCTTAATATTGTTAGAAAAGCTATTCCAGAGAACAGACCCTCTATATTGGAAACTTAGTTTACCACTTTCGCTGTTTGGTCTAGGCACAAACAGATTACTAGACGAATTTTTCAAGTTATAAGAATGAATATTGTTTGTATTTTCAAACATGTTAGTCAAGTAGTTTGGAGTGCCCCCGTTTAGTGTTTTATACATTAATATTGCTAATTGTTTCAATCTTCTTTCTTCAAGATTTTCCCACCCCAGCTCATCCAGCAACTCAGCCGACCGCTTATCATAATTTGAAAAAGTAACCACTCTGGCGGCTCTGTTTTGGAGCCTTTGGAGTGTGTCACACATCCCTTTCCCAAATGTTCCCCATACTGCACTACAATAATCAAAATATGGTAGCACAAGGGAATTATACATTGTAATTAAAGTTTCATAGGGAACGAGATGCCTTACTCTTTTTAACGCGCCAATTCCTCCCGAAGCTTTCTTAGCAGTTTTACTTATTTGTTCTTTCCAGGTAAGGGATTGATCTATCTCTACTCCAAGATATTTATATGTCAATTCCATTTTCAGAGGTTTGTTATTTACTTGAATTTGAAAAGGATAATCCAGGCTTCTTATCTTATTTTGACAGGCTACTATCATGTATTTTGTTTTAACTACATTTAGGCTAAGCTTGTTTGCTTTTAACCATGTATGTATTTCATGCAAATCATGATTCATTTGTTGCTCTAGGACGCTCTCGTTTGCATTAGCAACATTTAAACTTGTATCATCCGCATACATACGTACACTGGAATTCAGATCACAAGCTGGAAGATCATTGGTATATACTATGAAGAGCAGTGGCCCCAGGTTCGACCCTTGGGGTATACCACATTAAATGTTACAACTATCCGACAGAACACCATTCACAGCTGTTTTTTGTTCTCTATCTGTTAAATAGGAAGCAAACCATTTTAGGCTGACTTCATTGACACCATATATTCTTAGTTTTGCTAATAAAATGCCATGGTCCATGGTGTCGAAAGCTTTTTTAAGGTCCAAGAAAATAATTCCATTTAAAAGGCCCTTATCTATATTTAAGAACCACTCATTTGTGGCATCTGATAAAGCTGTAACTGCGGAGTGTAAGGGCCTGAATCCAGACTGTGACTCTGTAAGTAAACCGTGTTCTGTCAGATAATCATAAAATTGATAATGAGCTTTGTAACAGCCGGCAAGACTGAAATAGGTCGACAGTTGTCAAGGATGCATTTCTTATCGGCCTTATAGATAGGCGACACTTTGGCAATTTTCCAGTGTGCTGGAAAAATACCGGTCTGAATAGAGAGATTAACTATATGAGTAAGAGACGGAACAATTGTCGATCCAGCCTCCTTCAGCAGCCTAGTAGATATACCATCTAACCCACATGCTTTATTCGACGGCATAGCCTTTAGCAGTTTATCTACTTCAATAATGGAAGTTTCTTTAGTACTAAACGAGTGCTCAGTTGGAGTAATATATTCTGAGAACTGCTTCGTCGAGGGTGATAATTGGCAGGCTAATTTAGGTCCAACTTCAGTAAAATGGTAATTAAGTGCAGAGCTTATTTATTCTGGAGAGGAATGTTTATTATTATTATAGATAATATTGTTAATGGGTACTGTGTTTTGACCACTTCCCAATAGAGTATTAATTCCCCTCCATGTCTGCTTAATATTCTTGAAATTCTCATTGAAGTAGTAGGCATTGTAATATTCCACTTTAGCTGACTAATACTATGGTTGACACTGTTTTTCAGTTGTTTGTATTCATTCCAGCTCTCTGGGGTATTAACTATGCTTGTTATTTTCTTAGCCTTGTCCCGTAAAAACATTATATTTTTCAGTTCTGATGTCAGTTCTGACGTGAGTTCCTCTGAGATAAATACTCCGAGAAGCTTGAAGGACTTCACACACTCTGTATAGATTCCGCCGGTAGCAATGGATCGCATCACGCAACTATTGAAGTGTAAAAAGTCGATCGACATAGCCTTACATTTACGAGGATCTTAACTGCATATTATTATTGACCGCGAAAGATTGAATGTCGTCTACAATAAAATTTAATAAGGATGGTGAGTTTCTAGGAATAATTTCCGAAGCTGTTTAGTCATCTACGCACTTAGCACTGACGTGGCCCCTTGAGGGTAGGCGATCGTTAACCATAACTGCGGACAAGGTAAGGCCGAGCTTTATTCCCTGGAGTATTCCACCATTAAGAACATGCGATGATGAACATGTCAAGGTAATACGTATAAATTGAGATCTACCCTGCAAAAACGAGGCTATCCATCATCTTAATAAAGAATTATTAAAATTAAACTTAGAAAGCTTGTCAAGTAAAATACCATGGTCAATAAGGTCAAACAAATGTACAATAACTATACAATATGCTTTAACGGTAATCATTATATTAGGCTTGGGCCTTCAATGGTTAATTGCCAGCATACATCTTAATATCCACTCTAACTTATTCCATCACCAATGTATTCATTTATTCAAAACCTCAATAGGAAAATAAGCAAAAGTTAAAATATATTATTATCACAAACAACATAAGCCTCACCAATTTTGCTGTTAATCCAACTGATATAACTGTTGATTCTGGTAAACACAGTGTAGTGCGTCGTTGGGCAGTTTCTCATACCAAAGCTCACAGCACCGTGCAGCACCCATCTTCCTCCCTCTTCGCATACAAACGGTCCACCGCTGTCACCATTACATCCTCCAGATGCACCCGCACGGGCCTCGCCAGCGCACAGGTGAGCACTGCGGTCGACAGACGAGTACTTTCTACGGCAGTCTTCGTGGGAAGCTACAGGAAGCCTAGCCTGCTGCAGGATGTCCGGAAGACGCCCCCCACCTGACGTGGCCCCCCAGCCTATGTAAGAAAATAAGCAAGTAAGACCGTTCACTTGACAGCAAACGCATATTAGGCGGATTAATTGTTCAATGTGGCCGAGCGTTGAGAGTCCTTTCCTCTTCCCTTTGTGGCACGGGTTAGATTTCCGAACTCGGTGTCATATGTATAGTTTAATAAACGAGCAGCAGTGTTTTATCAGATATAAAAACTCGAGGGCGCAGCCCGAGAAATTTAGATGAAAAGCGAATAATTATTTGTTTATATCTACGTATACGTTGTGCGTCACTGACATGCGCAGTTGGAATATAGAGCGAAAATTTGGGTCCCATAATATTAGGCCGGTTGCGTATGAATAACTGTGAGTCAAGGGGTCTTCGCCTTCGAGCTCCTCGAGTCATTGAACTTAGAGCGTTGGTTGAGCAACCCTGAGTCTCATCTTATGAACTGAAATTTCCCGTACGAGTGAGGGTCTTTATAAAGATTTACGGTTAAGCCCTTGGTTTCATGAGGATTGACTAGGAGGGTCTTTATACGATATTTACTGTACGAGTGTGGCCCTATATAAAACTTAATGGTTGAGGCCTTTTTCCTTTGTTGGACAAAGGGTGTTAACAAAAATATTTTGTAGGGGAGGGGTGGGTGGAATTTTTTTTTCTTTTTAAATTCCCTCCAAAAAAACTAAACCCTCTTTTATTTATGAATACCCAAAAGTTTAAAAAATTGTACTGGTTCAAAAAAATGGTACTGGTTCAAAAAAATTGTACTGGTTCAAATATATTTGTACCACAGGTAATAATTGAACCACAACATATACACTGAATAAATAATATATTTAAACAATAAGTATAGTTTAATCAACGAGCAGCAGTGTTTTATCAGATATAAAACTCGAGGCCGCAAGCCGAGAAGACGTGAAGGTCAAACAATTTGCAGTTCCATAACAATTGGCAGCACCTTCTACTCAGTTATTTTAAGACCCTGCGTGTTGGTCTTGTCGGGGTTTGAACCCGCGACTTCCCGCACGACAGACAGGCGCTTAACCTCTGAACTAACCGGGAGGCGGTTACATTGTTGCGTTTGGATGATTCGTCTATTTATTAATGTCTCCTTTTAGTTACCTGTAATGTAACAATTTCCTCCAATCATAGCATCTTTAGTTGGTAGACAAGCGGTTGCCACTTTGGAACTCAATGCCACTGGCCGATCAAGCTGCAATAGTGTGATGTCGTGTTTCAGGTTTTGCATGGAGAAACCTGAGTGTTTAATCAACTGTCTCAGATTGAATGTCTGTTGCACACTCGTGGTACCTGTACGTCGGTGTCCACCTGTAAAATGATGTAAGTCTTGATGTCAGTGCGGGAGAACATTGTGAACTAAACACGAGATAACGTAAGAAATCAACACGCACTCTGATTGGTTATAAAACAAATTGTTATGACGTCACTTATAACATGCGCACAAGTATGTTTTACTATTTTTATCTGTTGCTTTGCTTCCATATCGGCCTATATAATCTCGAGCCGGAAGTGACATATTGTATAGACCGATACAACACGGACACGAATGTTGTGAACTAATTGTGAAATGAAATCAATATATGATGTTAACAGAAATATGGAATTTTGATGGTAACGTAAACATTGGAGTTCAGCTCTATAAATTGCGTCACGGACATGCGCAGTGTGCAACAAAATGGTTCCACATTTGTGGCACGGTTTCTATGTATCGATGCATGCAGGGGTCTTACCTTGACATTTCACCCAACCGGGAAAGGGGATTGAAGTCAATGATCGATTATGAGATCTCCAATCAGACATTAGCATAGTGTTTGCTGGATACATAACTGATGTTTAAAACATCCGTGTTGTATCAGTGATAGAAGAGTATCAGTGATACAGATGTTGATGTTTTATTAATCAGTATCTGTATATCTGATATACAACGCTGATGTCTTATTATTTTAATCAGTGTTGTATGATTGTTTTTTTATTAATCAGTTAATATGTATCAAACAAGCGCCAGCTAGTGCAGGTGTAGTTGGCTTTACATCGGTGTCCATGTAACTCGAATGCTGCGTTTGAATAGATCCTTCCACGGTTTTTTTGAACTTTTGATATATACGTACATGTATAACACCAAAACCGTCGATACTGCTGAAAAGAGCACCTCGAAGTTTCAAATCTGAGAGTTATATCTTCAGTTAAATAGGAGCAAAGTTATAGGCCCGCAAACTCGGAAAAGTTTACAGACGTTTGTATGGAAATTTTGACTGGGGGCAAGTTTCCATACAAACGTCTTTCCGAAATTTTCCGAGTTTGCCGGACTGTATCTTGCTCCTACCCAAGATATAACTCTCAAATGTTGCTGTTTTGCTGTTGTACGTATATAATTTTTCAAAAGTTTAAAAAACCGTGGAAGGGTCTATTAGTACCCTTATCCCTTATGAATCATTAATAATTTTACAATTGAAAAAAATGAAGGCTGTTAAGCCAAGTGTATCTATTTTAGAAAAAAAAACACGATGAAGATTTGAAAACATTGAGAGAAAAGTCGAAAGCATAATTTCATGCGAGCACATGGCAAAGACATACAAAAAAACACAAGCTGTGTTAGAAGGACATTTGACATTTTCCCACCTACAACAACAGTATATCCACTTGGTGTTGGGTTCCTGTCAACGCAGTGAGCAGCGGTTACTACCCAGTCAGGTCGAATGAGGGTTCCACCGCAGATGTGCCGGCCTCTCACGCGAAGGGAGATCTGCCAAGGCCAAGAATGGGGAACTGCATTCTGGCCATTAATAACACGAAGCCCTGGAGGCTTTTGGCCGCAACCTTGAGTCGTCGAAGAACAAGTCAAAAGGTCAATGAACAAGAGTGATACATATTATCCACCTCCTTTGTTTTAACACGAAAGAGGTACAGGGAGAGGGTTTTTGGCATGATATGGGGATTTGAAACGTTTGACGATTAAGTAAAGCTAGGATACGTCATTATAAAGCTATGCAAGTAACATTAACCCGCAAGCCTTGTATACCATGATATTTATATCAAATACATTGTTACTTAAACTGAAACCACGGTATCTATGGAGATTTCAGTACTAGTAATTACATCTAAAATGTAGTAATCTTCCTGTGATTTTACGTCCTCATCCGAGAGGACGTAAATGTTTGACCGTTAATTAACAGTGAAAAACAGCACTTCAGTACAATTTAAATATCCTAATCGAGGTGGAATCGACGCCTTTCCACTGAACAAACCACTGAACTAACTGGGTGCATTTGTTAATATATCTCAGTTTATCTGACCTTAGGAACGACCACGACTACTAGGACCCACTACTTTGAAGCCTATACTAGCTCATTGAGTAGCATTTCTTAATTAGTTCAGAACCAACTGATACTGTGCGCAAACTGGTTTTTGAGTTTATCTAGTAGGATGGGTCGGTCAGCTTTCATATTGAGCCTAAACAAATGAAACTACATAATATTACAAAGTCATGCAATATGTTTGATATCATCATGGTTTCGATAATAAACACAGGCATAGAAATACTAGAAGGTATGTATATCCTTTAAGAGGTTTTAGAAATATGGGTTTTGCCGTTAATGAAAAACTAATATTACCTTCAATAAGTGCGGGCAGAACAAGCAGAAGAGCAAGCCAAGTGATCATCTTGAAGTCAACAAAACTCAAGAAGAGTTTGTAAACGTGATTTCAAAAGGCTCCTGATATATACCATTCAAGGCAAACACAGGCGCCTTGCAGCTGCTACAACGGATGCACGTGTCAATCCATTTGATGACCAAGAAAAGGAGCAACAGAAAACACAGCTGTTACAGTAATAGTGTACTTATGTTAACACAAAAACCCGAAGGTCCTTTTGGTCCGCCTCCTTGTCAATCCAATTGATTTGTTGATCAAGAAAGTTGGAAAAGAAAATACCTAAGTTTGCTTAGGTTAACAAACAAAAAACGTTTCTACTGGCTGCCTCCTTGCCTATCCAATTCATTTGATGATCAATAATAGCCAAGGAACAACGAAAACACAGCCTTACTAAAGTTTTTTTAACTTAGCAGAAAACAACGTGAAGGTCCTTTAGATCTGCTTCCCAGCCTATCAAATTGATTTGATGATAAATAAAATTAGATTAACGTGGTACAACCTAGCTTTAGAAATTTGATTAACGTGGTAGTAGCAGTGATTTTGTTGACTCTAATTTCCCTTGCATTCTTGAATGCAGAAAGAAACCTTTAGACTGCATTTGTTTTTTTTATACTTTTATTGCTGACATCTGGATATACTAACGTGCTTTGTTCGATACAATTAATAACCCAATATACCGGACAACATGAGCGCAATACCTTCGCTACGTATTTAAGGAAAGTAAACGAGGGCCAGAAGCAAGTGCAGTATTTATTTGAGGGAAGGGATATCAATGCATTTTTTTATCCAGTTAATTTCGTCCAAATACAAAGGATAACTCGTACGAAGCTATTCACTAAGTTGGTGTTTTAGGCCATATAATTATCTTACTCACCCCTCTGTTTCCTTTATCTCCTTTTTTCTCGGTTTAAAGAATATTTTTATACCCATCGTAACCCGTATGAGGAAATAATAACCCAACTGATAATTCTCCTCACTCTTGGATCACTCTAGCCTGCTATGCAGACGTATTTTTTCACTCTCAAATAAATTCGAAGAAAAAGTAACGTCTGCTTACTCTTTTACTTTACCTTTATTTAACGCCGGGCATAAAAATGTTTGCGCTCTCCAAATTTATTCACTGTTTTAATTGCACAAAATTGCCAATGGAATAATAAACTTAATATGATAAAATAAAGCGGGATCGATTTTTTCACTTCATAGGCACTTTGTTACTTTAACCTTAATTTCTATATTAAATTATCCTTCCAGTCTAGTTTACATAATTGCAATACTTTATATCAATTTTAGTGCACTGCCTACATTCACTTATTTAAATACCTGTATTTTTGTATTTTTCTTCATACATATCTAGGATATATTTTAATAAGTTTGCCTATGGGAATAAGTACCTTTCTAAATTGGTAACTCTAGCGGTTTTATGCTTTTGCTCCTCCACATTATTTACTCTTTTATTGCGTGCATATCTTATTGGAAATCGTTTTATTTGGAAATAAAGCTTTGAACCTTGTTGATGGCCGGTTAGCGTCACTGTTTTCATTTCACATAAACTGAATTCGCAATTAGCCGTTTCGTAAACTGATAGCTGAGGACTGGGACCGAGTGTGTAAATTCAATCGAATTCGCATATACTTTGTATTTATCTTAAGGAACCCTACCACATGAAAGATCACATCGAAATTAGTGTATTTAATTAGTTTCGGAAGATATCTGAGCAAATAAGAACTGAATAGCAAGAATTTGAAGAAAAAAAACGGTCGTTCTCCCAAATCTTATTTTTGTGATTTTTGATGTGATCATGATATTTCTGTGGTGGAGTTGTATTTTTTTTATTCGAATACGTTTACATATATTTTTCGCTTACGAAATGGCTAATAGCGTTGTGACAATACTACATCTGTCATTCAGCTCCCAAAATATCCCATGTTACTGCTGATGATACGGTCTTTGTAGTCAGTGGTATTATTTTCTCATTTACAGGTTTCCCAAACTTCATGTTTATAGCCGTGTTTTTTTTATGAAGTATGACGACCTATTGTAGCTAGTTTTAGATACCTAAAAGTCTATGCCAGTTAAATAGAGTATAGAAGTAGCTGGCCTAAAAAGGTACACCACTGACATAACTATTAGAGCTTCAATTGGAATTGGAATTTTTAAAAACATTAAGTTAGCATTCATTTGTTTAATAACGAACAAATGTTGAATTGAACCGTGGATCATGTCATGTTGAATGATGAAAGAATGAAAGAGCGAGTCAATATGTTGAACGTCGATGTTGCAACTTGTTGAACAGAATAGAGCATCTCTCTATTTCCTGCAATAATCCAGTTTCGTATTCAAAAAAATTACCGCTAAATGCAACGACTACAGACGCATGTACGCAGGGTTAGCCTCTTTCTGAATTCAGTTAAACATTCATAAATACCAGCAAGAAGGTGGGCTATTCACAACACGATAATTAATGGTCTCGATAGGGGCTTTAATCCGCTAGAAATTATGAAATTGCTACGCTAGCGCTATACCTGTGTATACTTCTTTTATAAAACCAATAAACAATCAAGAGCATTTGACTTATACTAAAAACTAGCCTTCTGGCTTGTCGCCGTTGATAAACAAACTAATCAAAACATTTTGCGCAATGATTCGTGGGCTCTATCGTCCGTTGCGCCACATAAAACATAAAACAGATCCGCATGTTGACGCTTACTGACGTCATCGAGCGGCTGGGCAGACATGTTTCTTGACTCTGAGTTTCCTCTGACAGACAGCCTTTTTTGACATCTTTAAATACACCTGTAAAGGTGTATTTAAAGTGTTTGAACTGATTCCTTCTTTCATAATGCCTCCTCCTGGTTGCATGTCATGGATGGCACGTAAATAGAACCCAATTTTCACGCGCGAAAAGTATCATATGGCAAATTTCGGCTCGGTACCAAATGGTTTCGCGCGGCACACAATATGGCCATAAAAGCCAGACATAGCTGGTACCTATAATTAAACTGGCACCAATAAGTTTGCGCTTTTTTTTCGGTAAAGTTGGCGGGATCGGAAATATGGCCATCCCTTCATGTAGGACGACACGAATTGCTACCAAAATGTATTCTATCGTATTGTATTGTGTTGCGTTCTATTGTTGTATTGAATTGTATTGTGTTGTATTCTATTGTATTTTTGGTAAAAATTCGTGTCGTCCTACATCAAGGGATTGCCGGAAATATGTACCATGTTTATCACTTCTAAATAAATAAAAGGCGTCTGCAAAGAAAGTAGCCAGCAACGCCTTGCTCTAAAGGAGGAAGGGCGACACGTTCGATAGACACGAGAGATAAAGAAAAGATAAAAGAGGAACATATAGTTGTTTATCATATCACTATGATTAACGTAGCTCAGAATAGTTCGCTCAGCCTGCAAAGCATGTTTAAGGCCTGGTTTAGGATCAAATTTCAGATCCTTATTTCAGCACAGCCGAGCACGGTAAGTCCGCCAAATTTCGTTCGGTAAACATGAGATATCGTAATTCTTGACCCCCTTATTTGATTTGTGCGGGATAGTACGTATCACGTGTTCGTTCACGTGACTTAGACCACGATCAGTAAATAAAAATTTAACAGAACCAGTGGATATAATAAGTGGATGTGGTTTAAGGTTAAGTATTTTGCATAGTCTCAATTAGAAAAGTAGACTACCGTGTTTCGTGGCCTCTTTTGCTAAATAACCCATTAAAGTGCCACTAGGACGAAAATTTGCGATTTTGATTTGCCACTGTTTTAGTGTCAATAGGTCAATTAGTGTTACTACAAAACTTGTAAAAATATTCCCAAATGTGCAAGGTAAACCACAAAAGTTAGGAGACTAGCTTAGCGGTAAAATCCTGTCCTCAATTAATGGTAGCAGTTTCTTTATTCAGCGGAAGTGACGTCATACGCGCAGCACTGACGATCTCTAACGTGGCTATGCTTTTTGGACACTATTTCGTGCGAACCTCGCAAGGATAAATATAACTTTCTTCTTCTGTGCAAGAAGAGGATTTTTTAGTAGAAATATGCTCCCAAGGCATTGTGTTGTGCAGGCGAGCGTATCACATCATTTTCGGCCTGATCGGCCTTCAGAAATGGCGGACGTTTAGATTCGTTTAGATTCATATCGTTCAATTTAATCCCGAATTGCACTCGAATTCATATGTTTACCGATAATGTGCCTCTCCACTATCCCCTTACTTAACAAATAGAATATGGTTCTTCATGTTGTTTATATATATAGGAAATGTTCAATTACTATTTTGTTGTGGGATAAACATGTAGTGGCTGTGGTCGCACTAGAATATATTAACATTGGTGTAACAATGAAGTTTTTTACTCAGCATTGACACTACTGTAAACAGTGCCATACCATCTCTTTGGAGGTGGCTAACACCATGGTAAATTTTCTTAGAAAATTAACCCAAGCAACACTAAAACACCAACACAAAATCACTGAAAAAACGTGGTCGCACTCACAACAAGGGAATCAACAAAAACATATATGCATGGTGTAAGCATCTAGTGCGACTGCTAAACAGTGACCTATTTCAGTTTTCATAAACACAAACTTTAAAAAAATATCGTTTCTAACACGATGACAAAGGGTGGAATTACCAACCAAGAGTACATTGCAATCGTGTAAATATGATATTGTCTTTACATCAGGACGAAAATGTTTACTGTAATAGCAAATTTAAACAAGCATTCACTACCCGATCACCAGCATTCACCAGTCATACATGCGCCTCATCAACAACAATATCTCCTATTTCTCTGAAATTTGGTTGACTGTAGTCTGTAGAACAGTTCGTTTGGTATTTTTGTGCAGCCGTAGTAAACCCGTAATTTAATTGCTTACCCCAGCCGAATCCTATGGGCAGCATCTAGTTTCTAGATTTTCCCAAGATAAAGCACGAGTCACAAGTACGCGAACTAATAACTTTAGAGAGTAAACCAATAAGACTCGGTAAACGTCAGGCACTTTAGCATTCGATAGAGACTTTAAGGGAGCTGTGTCACGGTAAGGGACACGGCATGTGTTCCGTGCCGGAATTAAATTATTTTCAGTGATTTTCACAATGCAGGCGTTTTATTTGGGAAACAGCAATATACTTGTACGAGAGAAGAATGGCGCGAGGACAAAAAGGAAGTAGGGGGAGAGGAGGAGAAAGAAAGTTCCCTTCTCCTCCCCTCCCCCCTACTTCCTTTTAGTCCTCGGGCCATTCTTCCATCGTCCAAATATATTGCGGTTTCCTAAATGCAAGCTACACACGAGTGGGATGGATGAACCCAACGTAAATGTGCAAAAATGATTGACAAACTGTGCGTAGATCTAGTCCTCAAGGATAATATTGCCTATCCTTTCAATCGAGCATTAAGGGAGGGAACTTTATCTGTTTGAAGTCAATGAACAGCCACCAATCGAACATTGATTCCAGACATGCGCAAAACCATGACACAGCGCCTTTAGTGCGAACTTTTCCTTCGCCGAATGTAATGTTGATGAGCCATTATAACAATAGATTTAATTCATTAGCCTTGGATTCGGCGCATGTACAGTACACCGTTTAAAACTGGCCTAACTATCAGTACCTCAGCTTTCAATGTCTTCGTATTCAACTTCTTGTGTTCTTATTCTTCAACTTCGATTTTTTTATTCCCTGTTCTACTGTACAACTTCTTCTCCACTGATCAACTTTAACTACTTCTTACATCCACTTTCCCCTATTCTACTAACAAAGAAAAATAACAATAATAATAATTATAAAATAAGAGCGGTTTTCGATTAAGTGTCGAAAGTAATAAATGATTGTGCATTTAATATTTGCGTTTTCTTAGCTTCTCTATTGACTGTACATGACAATGTTTAATTTGTAATTATTAGCCAATCATGATACGAAGTTCAAAACTAAAACTAAACGAATTACTTCAGTTCATGATTGGTGTACTGCGCTTTTACTTGATTCGGTTTGTAATTACTTCATGGTTTTGGTTTTACGCAACTCAATCAAAAAAGTGATAAGTTTTGATAATAATTCCTATTTGTCTCATTATATACACCATTTTAATAAGTCTGACTGTAAGTATAATCAATGACGTCATCCACGTACTTCTCGTGTATCAGGACTTGAATGCTTGTTTGAAAATGTAGTTACCAGCGCATCTGCTGCGTCTTGGAAATTCTGATTTGTATTCACGTCTCGTATTCAAGAAATCATGAGTTAAACATTCTTCCCAATTTGGTTGCTTTTCCGCGATTGACGTCACTATAATTCAATTCCAACCATTTATTAAAAGGTTACTCTTTCCTTGACAGATGAAGGGTTGGACGTTCTGTTCTCCGTGTCATCATGGCACGAAACAGGAGACCGGAGCATATATGGCCCTTGAGGTGTATGTACATGCAAAAGCAGAAACGAAAAACAGTGCAAGAAGGGTAAGTATATTAAAGAAGGGCAAGTATATTAAATAAATATTCATTGTCTTGTAATTAAAAGTGCACAGTAGATAGTAACCAGTATTTGCCCTACATCAGCAGATGCATTAATGACGTTTTCATGTTGCTCGTGAATTAGTCAGGCATTTGGCCTGAATCATGCACATTTGTGTCTTAAGCATAAACGCCAGCAGCGTACGCAGATGCAGAAATGTATAGGCACTGATGATAACCAACTTCTCATTCAGAATCTCTCACGCTTGGCATAAGTTACCTCAAAATCGATCACTGCGAAGCGAGCCAAAAATATATAAACTAGCACATTTCATATCAAAGTCATTGCGTCCAAAAGCCTACATATCGAAATCCTGTGACTCACTTCCGGTATCGGCCCAATCATCTCACTCAAAAATATATGGTTTTGGGAGCTATTTTGCCTTCTAAGACAAATAAAATGAAATGTATGAACAATTTCTACCTTCAAATCAAAGTTAAGTAACATCTAATCTGCAACTGGTAATTGTTGTGAGTGATTATGTTAAGATTTCAACTGAACAAATTTGAATTTGCTTTCGCAAGTGAAGTGTTTTTTTACAAGGCGTTACTCGTTTATGGTTTAGCTTGAATACGCATTTCTGAACTGACTTTCTACCGCTGAATTCATATAGGAGAATACATTTCCAGTATTTTCATGTATACATCATCGAGGTTTCTCGAGTTTAGAGTGCTACAAATCGCTGTTAAAGTTCCATTTCGTGCTATTTTTCATGTGTGACCTTTGTAATGGCGGAAGCTGCAGTAGGAGAGATTTTGGAGCCGTCAAAACGAAAGCAGAGAATTCTCCTTCGTATAGTTCCGGTATCAACAGGTAAGCCACATTATAAACTATAACTTATTATAAACTAAGCCACATTATAAACTATAAACCAGAACAAAGTCCATCAGACGGGGAGGTGGGAGGAAGTGAGCGGAAGACCTCGACCGTCTGCAAATCAGGCTACGGACTGCATGTGCAGCCTTGTCATTTCATTATAGAGAGAGATCTCAAAAATCAAAACCTCTCTAAAACAGATCCAAACTAGCCCAAAATAGCAGAGAATACCCAAGGACATAAGAAAAGGACACTCGGGGTACATTTATTGCAAAATGTTATTTCACTACCTTTATTTTACCACGATAAAAAATTAATGCAAACTCTATTAGTGAGATGACAAGGAACATTTCTGGAGAAAACGGTGACTCTAGCGCGCGCTATCACGCAATCAATCTTGCGCGAGTGATCACGTAATCTACGTTGGATTCGTAAGAGCCACAAATCGTGAGCTTGGGCTGCCTGTGACCTATGTGATGGGTAGCGTACTTATGTGATGGGTAGCGTACTTATGTGATGGGTAGCGTACTTATGTGATGGGTAGCGTACCTATGTGATGGGTAGCGTACTTATGTGATGGGTAGCGTACTTATGTGATGGGTAGCGTACCTATGTGATGGGTAGCGTACTTATGTGATGGGTAGCGTACCTATGTGATGGGTAGCGCCCACAGCACAGTAGACGATGTAGCTATTTATAGTCACCAAGTTCTGGTATGCGATTACGTTGTCTTTTGTTCTCTTACGCTTTATTATTTTTTAGCAGTTTGAACCGTGTTAATTACAATTTTTCAGTGCATCCTGATTGGTTAAATGTGACGGCCTTTGTTTCTTCTCGCGGGAAACACAAAGCTGTTCTGCTGTTGGACATACCTATTCTGGGAGATGCACGCTCCTGGTAATGGGCTCCTGCTTCAAAGCGATGACCAATACCAAATGTCTAGCCTGCGTTGCGGCTCTGGAGTATCGGAGCGCAGCGAGCGGAGTTAGCGGGATTGGGCCGAGAGAAAAAAGAGAGGGGGGACGGGGTGGGGAGGAGATGAAGATAGAGCCTGCCGGCAACCCATGGTTATTTTGATAACTCTCGGCCTCAGAAGGCCGCATATTGCTATTGGCTAAGATGCGTGATTGACAGAAATCATTAAGTTTTATTCATGCGATAAGAGCAGAAACCAATTAGTTTTATTCATGCGATAAGAGCAGAAACCAATTAGTATATGGCGACAAACATACATGTAACAAGAATTCTCTCAGCGATGAATTTAAATAAAGAACAGGAGCAAGGCTATTAGAGATATTTTGTCTGGAAGAGATGTTCTAGCTGTAATCCCAACTGTGTTTGGAAAACACTAGTTGCTTTGATGATTTCGTAACTCTGCGTGGATGATTTTTAGCGCTTCTTCTGGCAGAACTTCGCTCCGGTGTTATTGTGGTCGGCAGTGTTCTTTGCTGATTTGGTGGCGACTTTATATTCAGCGGCAACGAGTTATCTTTATCTTAGTTATCTTTATCCTGCAAACCTTCTCGAACAAAGGTGTAGTTCTCTACAGCATTTCGAATCTTCCTTCCTCGGGAACGACAGACTCACTTTGATAGAGAAGCAGATTTCGGAATATGAAGACCAATACTTTTGCAGGCACCAGCTAGAATTATTTAAAGCCTCGGCTATCTTTTCTTTCTTAAGGCTTGAACAGATTCTCGCCGTGGAAATATTTGAATTCCCAAACGCTACCTTAAAACATACATTACATATCCTGCAAACGTTGTTGACATTTACAGGTTTGGGTTTAGGCCGGCCCTGTTTTCACATCCAAGTTCGTACATTTTTTGTTTTGAATTTTATGCTCGAATTGAGATTCCTTGAGATTCTACACGTGAGTTTAACATATATTAGACATGGTTTTCACTTCCGCCGTATGATGATTGGATGAATCGGTCGAATGACTTACTAATAAGCATGCATTTTAATTAGTGGGTGGATATCAAAATAACCATGGGTTGCAGGCAGGCTCTATCTTCATCTCCTCCCCACACCGTCCTCCCTCTCTTTTCTCTCTCGCCCCAATCCCAATAATCTCCCCTCGCTGCGCTCCGTTACTCCAGAGCCGCAACGCAGGCTACCAAATGTCCTCTTCCGTGTGCAATGATTTTCATTCGATGTCAAATTTAACGAAACTTTCGTATGTTAATATTAAAATGAAATAACGTCTTTAGGATCAAGCACGTTTGTGTATTGACGTTATTGTGACGTCATAATGAACAAATCCTTTTAAGGTCAAATTATGCGCTACCTATACGTTTGAAATAGAGCATGTTATCACAACAATATAAATATGTGTTTTTGATTGCCGCAATTTTAAAGTCTCTACGATAAATATATGCTGAGTTATTAAGAACTGAAATTTCCTCTGACGTCACATTTTCTGACGTCATGGGTCTGACATCAGTCATGCTTTCTAAATTGAAGAAACATAAAGACCATATTGCGGCCATTCAGTGTACAATGTGTACAATGAGTACATTTCCTCTTTAAATCCCGAAAAATACTCAAATAGTTATTTTTAAAAGACGTTTTCAAAAATATATGACGTCATAATGACAAGTCCGAAGACTATACAGCAAAGCTGATATACAACGTAAAATTCTAAAACAAAGCACTACGGTTAGCTAGGCCTGACACGAAAAGTGCTCGAACTAGATTGCAGCCATAGACAGCTGTTTCGTTCTTATTAGAACTCGTCAGTATGGCATAGCAAACAGTACGCGGGCCTTTCTGTGAGCTCTTACTAGATGCTTTTTAGCGCAGTCCGGGTCGGTAGTGCAGTGGCACCGAAGCCCGCGTACTTCGTTTATCTTTTGGCTGCATAGGTCCTTACTTCAGATCCAACGTATTTTTGCAGGATTTTTGTTCACGGTATTTGCTTATGTATTTTCTGGCATAATGACGTATCCTCTTTTTCACTGTGAATTTAAAAGTATTTCCTCTCAAAAATTGAAAATTATAAAAACATACGATTGTGGGTACCGATTTATTCTTTTAATTGCTATATTGTCGTGAACAAATAGAAGATGAATGAAGAAGTTATTTTGTAAATGGTTCTGTATTGTATATTTCCCCCCAAGTTTTGCGGGAAAATTACCGAAATTCATAATTTAATAACTTTTTTCCCTCTTAACCAATCGAACTCGAGTTTTCGGTTGCTTTGTTGTCAACATGATGGGAAATCGCAAATATATAATTTACTGATGTTAGAGGTAATTGAAAACATCGAAAAACCTATTATAAATGAATACATGACGTAACTGTGACGTCATCAAGATATCTACGGTGGTCCAAATCATCGGATTTTGTTTTGCTCATCCATCATAATCCTCCCACAAAAATTCAATCTTCTACGTTGGAAACTTTTGAAAATATAGCACCGTGCTTACCACGCGGGCTAGGGCTAGCCGAAACTGGACATTAAAGTGCTACTACGATCAAATTTTCATATCGCGATATTTTTGCGTATATTTGAAAGGAAAATTGTTGTATTTTTCCTGTCCAAATCGTTTACAATATGATGACGGGAAGTCTTATTTTTTTGGAGTTCGCGAATTTAATTAATTTTGAGTATTTATGTCCACCATCATCATGATTTGCTACGTAATGACTGACGTTATTTTGATGGTAAACTCTCCGCAAAATTCATAGTCTAATTTGGACCTTTATCAAACAGTTTCACTGTTATCGATTTGGATATTTTCGCCACGTTTTGGAGGACAAAAAAATAAGCCCAAGCAAATAGTCGAATGTGTCCTAGTGGCACATTATAAATACGTTAGATTACAACGTATTAATTTCTCGTAGTAGCGCACTTTGAACAACGAAATGGCTTCTCTTTTTTACTTCGATGTTTAAAAGAAGCAGGGGGAAATTTGGAGATAAGTAAATAATTCCAGCGAAATATAATACCAATGAAGACTAGTTTCTGAGCTGCAAAATATGTTCTTTCGTATTGTGCTTTTTTGAATTATGATGTATCTCAGTATTTCCAGTTCACTTGTTAATATTTTTGTTATACAAAAAACAAAACATATTGCACGTTTAACATCTTTGAAATATTCTATTTTCTTTTATTCTGAAGGCGGTATTTTAGATCATTTTCGCCGATAAATACGCTTCCTTCATTAAAAATAGAAGGTCGCTATTGTCGTTCTTGGAAATGACTGCTTAAAATGTCAAAATGTTGATGCCTTTCATTGATCAATTCCGTTTTGCTGTAGAGCTCCAGAGTGCCACTATTGTAGAATTATAAATAAGACGTACATTCTATGAAACGCGCCGCATTTATTTCAAAAAAGTTTTGTTAAAAAAATACCACAGCTTATTTGACAAAAATACATGCTCACTCAACCAACTGTATGACAAGATATATGGATGATAAATCTGTAGTAAACGGAGGCCTAGCTACTTCAAGCACACAGAACAGGAAGAAAGCAAACAATCGAATTCAGTATGAAATTACAAACGTTTTTGTCTTGTTTTAATAAAAATACGTTCAGCTGTATACATATATTTTGTCAACAAAACTGCGCCCAACAAAGAGATTCATTTAGCTAGGTTGATTGGTTTCTGACTATCGGAAAAATTATACGATAACATTGACCACCAATATGCCTTGGTTAGTAATACATCCGTGCTGTAGTAAAGTTACATTTTTCTCCCGAAATGAGCCTAGCCTATTCGAACAATACATAACTGATAGATTTAAGAAACCTTCACAACGAGGGAGTCGATGGCTGTTACAAATTACAAAAAAATATTTAACAACCTTTTTATGGTAATCTTTTAGATGTTCTACTGCCTGGGAGACACCAAATGGATTAATATCACTTTCCGTTAATTATGAAAAGCTATTTTATTTCGGTATTTTTGCCTTGCAGTAATATTAAAACAGCATGAGATTCTGAATGGCTTGCCTTCTCCAGCCAGTTGCTATATTAGATGTCAGGTTTTAGTGTCTTCCAGTACCAGCGAATATTTTCTGTTTCTTGCGAAAATATTCCTGCCCAATTTCAGCCAACTCAGTCAATAATCACCTATAGCTAAGGCGTATGTGTCAATTCCTATCTCAACTTAATAACAGTTATATTAATTACACACGTCTACTGATTAAAAGTTTTAACAACAATTTTGGCAGCCTAAAAATCCGGAAATGGACCTGAAAAGAAACTATAACTCATTTTGTTACTTTGGTACGTTAGTAAACCAGCACTTAATATTGGCGTTGGCAGTTGAAATAAATACACCATTATTGATTCTGTTTTAACTGTCCGCACAGTTCAAGCCATACGCAATCGAAATTTATATTTCCCCTTTAACAATGTTTAACTGATATTAGTTCTGTTGATAAAGTAAATTTTCTGGTGATCTGAATAACTAATATGGTATAGAAAATTATCATCCATATATATTGAGAATTTTAGTTGAAAATAATGCTTAGAGAAAGACGGCCTTTGTAAGAAGGATGTGTATATGGCATTTTTACAAGTCCTACAACCAACACAAACGATTGAACGAAGATTCAGGTGACTAAATATACCACAATATGTACATCTCAAAATGTCAATAACGTTTTCAGAACTATTGAATCATAAAAATCCATAACATAATTTTATTTTTCCGGTTCAAAATATATACAACCGCTATCGACAACACAGCCACAAGTCAATGTATATTTTTATTTCTGTATTTGAATATTTACACAAGGTGGCTTTTTCCCCAAGATAGGAAAGTATCCCATTCTAATGATATTTCCTATTTATTTTAACCTTCCTCCTCTCCCATTTCATTTAATATATTACATATCTGCAACTTATTTTTCAACGTACGTAAATCTTAGAGCAGATTTCGTATGAGTGGGACAAACTACGGCAATGACTACGGCACGGTTAATGTACGGCATGCCGTGACATTGAAATGACTTAGAGCAGATTTCGTATGGGTGGGCCAAACTACGACACGGTTACTGTAAGCCATACCATGACATTGAAATGGTTTCCATACTACTGATCCAATAAAATTAGAGTTACGGTAACTGACACAGTTACAGTACGGCTCAGTTCTGTAAGGCTACGGGAATAACGTATTTTTGTCCCACGAAATCTGCTCTAAAGTCGTATGGCAAAGGTCAGGAAATATTTCTTATAGAACCGTGTTTGCATTGAACATTAACTTTATAATTTTCATTTAGAAAGCAACGCAAAGTTTAATTACTTTTTGTTCAATGTTGAAATAAGTGGCTAGTTGAGAAAGATATTGGCTTCACAGTATTCAATTACCTCTCCAATCGCAGAAGGAAAAACACCGATAAATTGCATCTGTAATTACCTCTAGGCTAATAATCGACATATGTACACTTGCTGTAATATTGCACAAAGTTATAATGCAAATTATTGTAGTTCACAATATTGATAATGAATTTTTTTCGCTTTCTAACAATAAGCTTATGAAAGTTTTGTGAAGTCCTTTCTTTGCATTTTTACTTTTTTCATGTACAATGAACAGAAGTAATCTGATTCGCGTTCATATATGTCTTTATTCAGCTTCAGAGCCATTTCGACGGTTCTTCGTTATTTCTATTGAATTTCTTATTGTAAAAACGGAAAGATTAATTACCTTCTTAAACGTTTTTCTTTCCTTAAGCAGTCAATTGGGTATGATAGATCAGGAATAGGGTTTTACGTGACCCGTGATTTAATTATTCTTAGGAATTGACTAAGAGCTTCGATAGACATGCTTAGAAAGTGGTTTAAAAACCTAAGATATTTACTCAAACATATCCGTCGTCTTATAAATGGCATGATCCTAATCAAATTATCTCGTGGTATCTAGCTTTTAAACTGTTCACTTTCCTGTTTTAACAAGTGAACATATTTTCTCATAATAGGTTCTGCAGCATATCAAATGGTATCTAATTGCGATTCTTTGTACGATTCCAACTTCACATTTTAAACATATCTATGTAGTCAGTTGTGTAAAAAATATTCATATAACCATAATGCTTTGTATTCTACATCGGCGTCCAAAATATACAAATGTACATGCATCATTATATGTTTACAGATCTTGCGATATTTCAAAGTAGCTGCAGAATATTATATATTATATATTACATTGGAACGAGTTCGTTATTTCATCTCTAAAATAAATACCACATACTGTACTTCATTGAATCAGTTGAATGTATCGATACGATGTACGGTGTTCTAAGGCAATCTTGAGTAGATCTTAAAATGTACAAGTTGAAAGATATTAAAAAATATGAACGATCCTTTTCAAGGCGGATTTAAAGGCTTCGGTCCTAAACATATAGATGCACGGATTGATTAAACAACTTAAAAACAGCAAGGTAAAAAGCCAATCCTTTCTCACATCCATGATTTTATAATCTGGATGGAAGTCATAGACAGTGTCTGGAAAGAAGCACACCATTAAGGAAAGTACGATCAATGCGGTTGTCCTGGCTGCACGGTTAGCACGTTGCAATCTTACTTGCCTGAAATTATGGCTCAACTGTTCCATTTGTACATCAATCTTCCGCTGCTGCTTGCGAGCGATCCAGAAGATCCTCATGTAGGCGATTAAGAAGCTTGCGATAATCGCCAGATGAGAATAAGGTGAGAAGGCTATTCCTTCATCCGTGTACAGAAGGAATACTGACAGGCAAATGGAGAACACCCAGGTAAATGATATCAGAAGTACTATCTTAGACATGGAGAAGATCAGCGTGTTGTTGAAAGGGTTCGAAATTGCCATGACTCTATTGATTGAAATAAACAGTAAGTTGACAGCAACTGCATGCACGGTGATCACAGACAAGCATTCGAATGCTCGTTCAGTATTCTTGCTAAGCTTACCATTAAGGTAGCCAATGTACATGGGTTGTGCTAGGGCACAAACAACCACGTCGGCCAGGCAAAGGTTCCCAATGAGCAAATCCAAGCCATTCTGAAGCTCTTCGCTCTTAAAAATTACATAACATACAAGTATATTTATGAAGGTACCGAAAATAGCATTGATAGCGTTAACTACGGACAGGACTATTATTGTCGGCATGTCAGCCATGTTGTTGGTGCTTTATATCGATCACATACAAGGTTTTCAATGGACACCTTACTCAGATAATAGCCCTAGTAGACCTCATCGCCGCATTTCTTTGCCAGTTCAGTTGAATCCATAAGTAAGTGATCATACCTGTTCCTATAGTTCCCACGGTCAGGGGTCTTTATTCATCTATGTAAAAGCACTTCCCAGCTGCAAAATTATGGGTCTTATTCTAATATGGAAAATACTGTTTGTTTTTGGCGTTGAGTGTAAACCTTACAGTGCGGAGTAAACGTCATGTCGATGTCACTCCATGTCAACCGTTTGTTGACTCGAAATTAAGCAGCAGAACCGACGTTTCGGGTGCTATAACACTATTAAATAATCCAATATTCAAAAACTGAAGCTGTGGAAAGGTTACTTGCGTTGTATGTTATTAAATATAATAATATACATGAAAAAAATGCTCAATTCTGATTTGTTGAGGGCATTAGGAAACACAGTGCAGAAAAATGGAAACATAGTGCCGAAAAAAGGAAATACGATGCAATTATTTTTGGAAAGCAATGAAACATTTCCTTTCGACTTCTGAAAACAATTTGAATGAATGTGAAAGTGTGAACTATTTGAACTATGGTTTGTTGAATGAATAAATTACTTTGTCACATGACTCGCCAACGTCACTTCCTGATAATTTTTTTCGTGTATATTATTAATAAGTAATCATACGGTTTTATACAAACAGTTTCGATGATCTTCACGATACAGAGACTACTGCTCCTGATTTCTTAGTTATTCAACGAAATAAGCTTTATTATATTATTTCACATTGATTTTGCTGCCGGCCAATTAAAAATATTTTATAACGTTGCAAAATATTATTTATGAGTTTTAGCGAGAACCAAATTGCACCTGTTCATTAAGCAGTACAATTTGAGTTTAAAAAATAAAACAAGGACAATTATATCATAATTAAGGACTCCGTAAACAAATCATTGCGGACACTGTATCTAGGTTTTCTTTCTTCTGACTTCTGTCCCTTGGTTATTGTTCCATTATTGACAAGTCTTGTTAACGTGGCCAATCGAGTCATAGTAACGAATGAAATAATGCAGCGAATATTATTTAAATGTTTGGTTTGAGGCGACTGAAAACCTGTTCCGCTGTACGTGTCAGAAAGGGGGTATTTTTGTAGAGCTCCAACTGCGTCAAAACACTACCCATGCATGGTAAGTATCAGCAACAATAAATTCACTTTGTTTTCATACGAAATGTTTCTCTTCGTCATTTCCTAATATTTCAATTTCAAAACCAGTTGTGACGTTGTTGAAACGAATGGGCGATTGCCTTGATATTTTACGAAGACAACAAAACTTGACGCCTTTCCATCTCGATTGCAATGCTTTATTTCAACGTTATATCTTCAATATAGGAATATTGCATTTTAAGATATAACCCAGATAGTACGAACGCTGTGATTGGCTGATAGACTCAAAAAGCTTTATGGCCTATTGTGCCTATAAACACAGCAATCGGCACCCAATTAGGTCCCTGTATATACAGATATATACAGTGACGGTATGCAGGGTGTATATAGATGGCATTCCTTGTATGTAGGGTGTATATATATATAGCGTATATAGTGTATACAGATGTAGAGATTGCTACAGACGGTGCTAGTCATACAGTTTATCCAAGGTGTATATACATCTACGTATACAGTGACTTTATCGAGTTACATTAACGCCAAACTGGGGGTGGTTTTTACTCCAAAATAAGAGTTAAAATACTGGAGTTAAAATAACTCCAATATGGGGATGATCCTGAACCTTTTTATTTTACTCCATTTTTGGAGTCGATACAACTCCCTGGAAATAACAGCGAGGGTGTATATAGAAGGCATGTTGTGCATGTAGGGTGTATATATAGCTATATAGCATATATAGTGTATACAGGTGTAGAGATTGCTACAGACAGTGCTATTCGTGCATACAGTGTATACAAGGTGTATATACATATATATACAGTGACTGTATGCAGGGTGTATATAGAAGGCATGCCGTGTATGTAGGTTGTATATAGCGTACTGATAGTGTATACAGCTGTAGAGATTGCTACAGACGGGGCTAATCAGACAGTGTATACAATGTATTATACAAGTATATACATGTATGTACGCAATCGAGGATGGTATATGGAAGTATATACATGTATATACACAATTTAGGATGGTATATAGAAGTATATACATGTATATAGATGTATGTACAGCCATACACAATTGAGTATGTTGATATACCTAGAACGAGCCCTGAAGATTTGCTTCAGACTAATTAAGTTGGTCGTAAACAGCGGGTAAATATTCAAGAAAAATAGAGTATACACCTCATTCATAAGGGCGTGGTCTCTGTATTTTAACAGTTTAGCCACATGTTCAATGTATGAAAAATAACATCCTTGCCATGCGAACGAGCATACCAACATTGTTGATTCTGTTGAATTTGAATGTTGTAGCATAAAAGGCTGTAAAGTTACAGCGATTTGAAATTAGAGACATTTGTATGAGAAAAACCGTGTAGGCCTTTACAGCCTCGCTTTCATGTATTTTCTACATTTAAAATGCCAATAACTCGACAGCAATTTGACAGAATTTAGGTACGATCTTTCATGTGGTAGCAATAGTTTATCTGTACACATTACTCTTCCTATTTATGCAAATTAGGTGGCGCCCATTATGAATGAAGTCTATGATGAAGAAGATCAAGTCAACTATACCTTGCTAAGAGAACGGAACAGCTATTGTTTCACAGCTCTTGATTTGCTCCAACTCTGTTGCCGGTTTATTTATGATAAACGTTTCTAATATGACCTTCACTGCCTTCAAATGTATTGTCGTGGTGAGATCAATGGTCAACTGCCGCCCGCTTCGTCAGGTTTCTTTCTCTTCTCTTGATCTCTAGCCTTGAGTCATCCCGCCAGTGATGCCATTTTCAAGCCGGGATATTCGACAGTCATAGATATCTTCGTAAATTAAAGGCGCTATGTCACGGTACTGTGCATGTGTGACAAACTGATGATTTGTGAATTAGGGTCTAGCCCGGAACGAAATTCTCAGAGGGGTGAGATTTCCATTTTGAAATTGACTTCCATCTGTGTTCTTTTGAACTCATCCTAGCCTCCTTTGGTCATTTATGGAAATGCAAGATGTCCTGGCCTCAAATAAGTTTTAGTTTTTCGTTTATTCAAAAGTCGATGTTGCGGACTGCAACACAACTAAAACAAAAAGCATAAGTGCTGTTTCCCGGCGGGGAAGACCGCCACTAAATACTCCGAATACAGCGGCCGAAAAACGGAAGAAATCGGAAGCTTTTTGGCGTCCCAACAAGAAGCGAAGAGGGTTTGGATGTCCAGTAGAGTTCACGAAACACATGGTAACTTTTCAAGTCATAATGATATGGCATTAATATTTTCAACAGCGATACGATACTGACTTTGCTGTCTGTCTTCTCGCTCTTGTGCTGCAGCGAGCAAAACCGTGCAGCCAGTTTACATGGACATCCTTTTCGTTTAGGCCCAACTTTTCGTTTGACCTTAATTTTACAATCTAACAGCTATCCTTTTTTGTCTTCATTTTTTTATTACATCGTTTATACAAATGAGGCTTACACACATATTACAAACACTAATTACATTTTAATAGAAAAAAGCAGCATATTTATAGTTCTTGTTTTTTAATTTGATTTAGATTAATCTGGGAGCTATGTTTCCCATTTTTATAGATGTATGGCAATTTTGTCATTTTTTTCTGCTATAGATTTTTCAATGTCATGCATGGTAATGTTTCATTTTCGTTATAAATTCATCTAAGGTGGTTTTTTTTCTGTTTGGTCTAGCATTATATAACCTAAGTATATGAATATAGATAGTAAAATTAACTAGAATAACATATTTTCCTCGGTCGACTCCTAGTATAACATTACAGGCATTTATAGGAGGCAGGTTAACGTTACAGGTAGAGACCAAATCATTGAAAAGGGACATTGCACAAAACAATATGACCCATAGTTTCTTCTTCTAGCTGACAGAATGAACAGCAAGGACTGTCGACCAAGTGAAATCTATATAATAATAATAATAATAATAATAATAATAGTCTTTATTTATAGAGCGCCATTTCCAAAATGCCCAATAGCACTTTACAAAGTATTTACAATATAAGTACAAAAATATCATTAACATTAAAAATCCTAATTTACAATTTCTCGTGATAAACAGAAATACTGAGAAAGATTAAAAAGCTATTAAAAAATTATATAAAGTATCTCTAATAATAATCATAATCATAATAATAATAAAATATAATAGAATGCTCCAAACGCTTCTAATCATAGACCTTCTTTAAAGGATGTGTCTTGAGTTGAGTTTTAAAAGTAGTTAGCGAGCTACATAGTCTCAAACCCTGAGGCAGATCATTCCATAGCGAGGGTGCTGCGCAAGAAAACGCTCTGTATCCATAACTACGCAGATTGTACGAAGGAGCGACAAGTCTCGTGCTAGCGGATGATCTCAAATCTCATCTAATTAACGAGAAAAACCTTAAATAAAACGTGATTTCTGGACGGTTATTATAATTACAACAGCAAATTAATCCTGCTTGTCATGGAGGTGATAAAATCATTGAAACATTAATATTCCCTCTGGGAATTAATACCCAAGAGCGCGAAATTCAGTTTAATAATCGGCGGGAAGTACGTTGCTTAGAAAACCATAAACTTTTGAAGTTCATGCTCATATATGCAAGCGTAGCGCATTCATGTTGCTGAGTTTATCAATCAAATTAATATGCGATCTTGTGAACATCACGAACACTTTCGAATACGATTTTGAGTCCCGTTTGAGTCCAAGTGGCCAGATCTAGTCGATCAGTTGTTCGGCTTCGTCTACGGGAACTAAGCAACACCCGGCAACTTTGAAACCACGGTTATGTTCAAATCGATTCGTAAACAATTTTAAAAACAGATTCTACGGTCATATCGCTTTTGAATGAGATTTTCAAAAATTCTAGGTGTATTAGATTTCGAGGTACTGACAAAAGAGTCTGCGGCAATGCTATTTAACAGTCTTCATATTGAAGTTAAGTCAGCTCGCACTCTAAAGGAATTTAAATCTAGTTACTGGAGGCATTATAATGTGCTTTAAAGAGTTTCAATCTAGTTATTGGTGATATATACCTTTTTTCTTGTAATTCTTACTATAGCTTTTATTCAATTCATTATTATTTACTTATATTATGTCAGCTATTATTTTTATATATTTATATTAATAACTATTATGTATTGTAATTAGTTCTTATAATTTTGTTGCACAGCATCTGCTGAAAGATTTTCTGTGGGTAATAAAGTTATTATTATTAAGAGTATTGGCCCGAGTATTGGGTAGTTTTCTTAACTAATAAGAGTGAAAATTTAAATCTCTAAGCGGCAACTTTCAGACCAGGGCACTTCAAGATAGTTGAATTCTAAACTCTCATGGCTAAACTCTCATCTACTTCATCGGTGTTCATGAGTAAACTTTTAAGTTGATTATCAGTATAATCATTACCTTGCGAACTTAAAAAAAAGGGCTTTCGCACATTAACTGCCGAGGGATTTAGAGCTCCCAGAACAGTTAGGTCCGATTCAAACTTTGAAACCACTTTTGAAACCACCGCCGTGCCACTGCCGTACTAGTGTCGAACCGAATGTAATAGACCAGTTTACGGTTTATGCGCAGTTGTACAAATCCTTTGTTTATTTGGTGGATAGGCAGATGTTAAACAATGGTGGCCCGCCAGTTGAAACAAAAGACTTGAACAACTGCACATGAACCGTAAACTGGTCTATTACATTCGGTTCGACACTAGTACGGCAGTGGCACGGCGGTGGTTTCAAAAGTCGAACTTAACACCGAGTGTAAAGCATTTTGTACAGCGGCATCTGTTACAATTCAAAATGGCGGACCGACAAACTCGTGCTTTTATTCTCCTGAAAACCACTGATTCGAGATGCCACAAACAGAAGGAACCTAATACAGCAGTCATGTTAAGGAGAAGATTGATTCTTCAGGTGTGTTCTTTGACCCTTCTGTTACTTTCATCTCGTGCAACTCGTGAAGCAGCAGTCCCTCGATCTTGCCGCCGTGTAAATAGAAATACAGGATGGGGGATACAGTTTGGGATACCTACACTGAGAAAAGGGCCATCCCTTCATGTAGGACAACACGAATTGCTACCAAATTGAATACTATTGTATTGTATTGTGTTTCGCTCTATTATTGTATTGAATTGTATTGTGTTGTATTCTATTGTATTGTTGGTAAAAATTCGTAGCGTCCTACATAAAGGTATTGCCGAGAAAAGGTCCATCGCCACAGCTCTTCGCCACTGCGCAATTTTTTTTACCACCATACGCATGCGTAGTGGTAGAAACCGCTGATTGCATTGAGTCAATCATCACTTTTCTTGTTTCATTTTGTTTCGTTTCGTTTCGTTTTGGGCGATTAAAAGAAAAAAAACATTGAGTTCAGCACGGCGTTTGAAACGGCAGAGCTTGTCGAATTTAATAGTCGTGTCGAACTTAATTCATGTCGCCGTACCAAATGGTTTCAAACGTCGTGCCGCTGCCGTGCTACAGTCGAATTTAATTGCTGCATTTAGTTCGACACAGCAGTGGCGCGACGTTTAAACCGGGCCTTAAACGTTAGCCAATCATAAGGCGAATCTCAAACCTCACGAATTACAAATTAAACGACGGAACTAATGTTTCCCAAAAATAATGAGTGTCCATCGTACAATGGTCATTCTGGGCGATGACCTAAATGGTTGCTAATCTTTTCATGGATTATTAGATATTTGCTTGCATCCTATCGGGAGTTCAAATCACTTCACCGGCCAACACAAATCGCACACAGTACATGTCGATTGAATACAAATCGCACACAGTACATGAATAATCCGGCTTAGAAGAAATTCACGATAGGAGTCCTTGAACTCGGCTGACTCCACTCAACCTGCCATCAAGATCGAATAATTTCAAAATCACAGCGATTTCATCACTGGATAACAGTTCTCCAATAAATTCCCCACATTTTCAATCCTTAATAATATAATAATAATAACAGTATTTATATAGCGCTTTTTCCAAGTCCTTGAATTGTCCGAAAGCGCTTTACATACTAAAACTTTAAAATAATTACTATACTATAATTCCAATATCTAATTTTAATATACTCGTGTTAAACATAGGTGGTAAGAGTGCAGAAATGATAAAACTAGAGCTTTATATAGAAACTAGAGACTCATGTAGAACGTTTAAAAAAATGCCTTGTTAAAAAGGAAAGTTTTCGGTCATTTCTTAAAACTATTTACAGAGGGATTACACCTTAGCTCAAGTGGCAGGGCGTTCCACAGCCGCGGTGCCGATATTGAGAAAGAACGGTGGCCATACGTATAAATGTTATATGCAGGTTCCCTGAGAAGCATCTTGTTGGCAGAACGCAAGTGGCGGTGCGGTACAACAAACCATTACCTAGGATCAGCCACAGATCGTCAAGTTTGTGTGCTCAAATTCAAAAAGATACTCTGGTTCCGATCCTGTTAACAATGGACGTTTGCCAATTCACCTCAAAACAAAAATCAAGACATCTACACAATGTGCCCCATCAATTATTATTTTCAAACAACGTTATTAACAAATCGACTAGTACTAAATTTCTTGGTATAAAAATAGATGAACACTTGATGTGGGATTTACATATTGATGATATTTCGAGAAAAATTGCAAAATCTATTGGGGTACTCTATAAAGCAGGACACTATTTAGACATCAATTCCATGAGAGATCTTTATTACAGCCTAATTTGTCCTTATATTTCGTATTGTACATTGACATGGGGTAGTAACTACCGATCAAAACTGAAACCTATTCATATTCTCCAAAAGCATGCAATTAGAGCCATTTCATTTGCTGATCCAAGAACACCAAGTAAGCCTTTATTCGATAGATTGGGTGTATTAAATGTTTATGAGGTTGTACGTTTTCAGTTAGGAGAATTAGTCTACAAACATGTTAATCATCTAATCCCTGATATATTTATTATATATTTTCTTCCATTCACTCATAGATATGATACCCGTTCAAAAACTAATACCAATCTGTCCCTCCCAAAACCAAAATTGAACTATGGTAAATTTAATGTTAATTCGCTTCTGTAAAAGTTTGGAATGATCTCCCACAAGATATAAAGAATAGTGCATCACTTCCTATTTTTAAATCAAAATTTAAGAAATATCTGTTTTCCTCCTAAGTATAGCTCTTTTTCTCTACTTACCATAGTGCCTGATATTTTTTATTCTTCAATTATAATTAAATTATTAATTAAATATTAACTCTTCATCTTCTGCTATGTTTGACATAAAATCTTTTTTTTCCCTTCTTTTTTTACATAGGGCTGCAAGGGGCATTTGTTAACCGCTTTAGAGGTTGTTAGCCCTTGCATCCACCACCTATATTTAAATTAATGTGTTGTATACTGTGCTGTGTGTGTGTGGAAAAAATAAAACCTTTGAAACCTTGGAACCTTCTAGCCTCAGCAGGGAGGGCTATCAACAATTCGAAATCCAGCCTACCCCCCACACAACGAAACTATTGTAGCGGATTCAAAAGTCTGCCAGGCGGGTTTTCTCAGCAGAAAGTCGTGTCGTTGAACGGCGTATATGATTTGTTCGTGAATACAATCGAATACAATAGTTCAAGGACTCCTACCTTGAATTTCTTCTAAGAGGGAGAAAATCGAGAATTAAAAAAACACCCTAAATCAAGGTTAAACGGCCCAGGCCAATCGCCATGGACTTGAAAGGCAATGACTACAAGGGAAAGCGAAGGTTTTTGAAACATTTTATTAGAGCTAAGGGCGACAATAGTGAAATTTCCATACATTCTATGTAATCGCTCATACAAATCGTAAGCTTGGGCTACCTGTATGTGCTTAAATATATGCGTTTGTATGGGAATGCAACGAACTCTAACCTCCAAGGCCTGCTAAAATACGAGAGACTCGTAAGTAAAAATGCCTTGACTTGCTTCTTCGGTCAGTATTCAGTTGCTGTTTGTGTGGTCATCGGGCTCAGGTAAGGCGATTTCAGCAAGTTTTCGAATCCTCTTGATAATCAGAAATTATCTGTGATATCCGATGAATCCACCGTACGATAAAGAAACACGAGCCTGATGCAAACTAAAAACGGCAGAAGTTGAAAGAGACTCCCTAAGGCTTGCCCTGACACTTGCAAGCAAAAGATCACTATCAAGATACCGGGAGAACTTCCAAATCCAAACCGAAACCTAGGGCTCGGAGGGGCTGATCGAGAATCCAACCCGAAGAAACGACTTCTCAGGGTGATGTAATTTTGATAAGCAACATCAAGAAGTTTATTTCATTCTAGATAATAAAATTTACATTAATTTTCACACACACAAAAAAACTTCCAATACTAATTTTATACATTTATAATTCAAGAGTAGGAAAGTTCTGAAAAAACGACAGGGCTACCAAGTCAGAACTACCTGGCAGGTCAGGTGATAATATCATTTATTATTACAAGCACATACAAAAAAATAAAAAAAAAATACAAAGCGAGAAACATGCATAGTTCTATTAGTTATAATGTCTAGAGGGGAGACTTGCAGGCACTATAGTTAATGGTGTTGATGAAGTTGCAGTAATAGTTTGAATTGTTATTACAGGTATATATACAGTACATTTATACATATTTATACAAGACTAATATCTATATACATTAAGGATATAAATCTAACTGTCCTCAGTAATATATCTATCAATATACAGAGATGAAACTTCTTTTTTAAATAAATGCTTTTGAACTATTGATTTGATGTTTTGAGGTATCTCAGTCCCATATATTGATTCCATTTATAGTAATACATTTTAATGTATAGCTAGTATTGCTAGATTTTATGCAATATGTTTGCCTCTTTGATTGTCTTGTATTATAATTGTGAATATCTGATATCTGAATAAACATATCAACAAAAGTATTACCTATTCTTTTATAATATATATCATGCATGAATTAGAGCTGAGTTTAATTTATAAATGTCATCCATTTTTAGCAAATGTAATTGATGAAAAAGAGGTGTAGTATGACTGCATGTGCCACTTCTTGTTTGATATTAGTCTAATGGCATTTCTTTCAATTATTCTTAGAGGTTCAATATAGGAATTGAAAGTGTTTCCCCAAAGTAGGTAACAAAGAATCATAAATTTGCTTGAGGATTTTCGGTGGGGCATAATGCTTTGCTTTATAGAGTATCCCAAGGGACTTAGAAGTTTTAATTTTAATATGCGCAATATGTTCATTCCATCTGAGGTGTTTGTCTATGATCATACCAAGATATTTTGTTGATATTTTTTCTTCAATTTTTTCGTCATTAATTTTAAACAGGAGGTACCTTTCGGTTTTCTGTCTTCTAGGAGTAAAATTGACAAAATTAGATTTATTTGTATTTAGTGTTAGTTTATTACATGATAGCCACTATTGAATTTCATGCGATTCTTTATTTACTGTGGTCTCCAAGTTATTAATATTATCGCTTGAGTAGAATAGACTAGTATCATCTGCAAATAAGAGAAATATTAAGTATTTGGATGAATTTGGAAGGTCATGCATTAACCCTTTAAGCCCCAAGAGTGCCATATGGCACTATTACTGGTTACTTGCTTTGAGGGTTTAAATCTGACTAAGTTCAAAGAGCAATGCCCTGAGATTCCCACACACCTTAATGTATAGACCAATGATCCTATTGAACTGCATTAGGCATATTAAAAATGAATAAAATGAATAATTTTATCTAAATCCTCCTTTCTTTGGATAAGTTAACTATATTTGACATTATTTCACTTCAGAAAAAGGGACTAAAATGACAGTTACAGAAAAAAATATTTCTCCTCAGTTTCTAAATTTTCTCACAAAAATGCATATTTCACATAAAATTTAGAGTTTCATGTTTGCACTAACCTCACTTTCTGTCTCCCAACACCTAAACTTGCCCAGCACCAAGCCATTCTGTCCACAAGCACTTCACAGCAAGCTAAATTCATCCATAATGACCGCAAAGCATGCCGGGAAATCCTACCAAACAGCGACATGGCCCTTCCCCCATCTTCATTCTTCAAAATATATACTAAGTCTAAAGCCATTTCGACCTAATAGCTTCATATTGGAATCGATGGCAAGTAAATGTTGTCCAATATTCCAAAAAAGCTATGATAGGTGGCTCCAGACCTCCATTTATAAAGCCCACGCTAAAGTGACAGATCGAAGACGTCCTGGCCCATTCACGAGTGGAAAATGAGGCTCTTTCTCTATTTCAATAGAAGGCACAGACTCAGTTCTTCGAGAAAGTGCTGATTCAAACTCTCATCAGACTTAATGATGTCCTCCAGCACTCTAAAAATGAAATAAAAAATGCATTAAAAAGCCTTAAATTCTGTATTCCCCCAAACAAACTTCCCTCCAGCTCCGTAGCAATGCGACGTCAACGTATCTAAAATGGCCGACAAAAAACTTTGAGCCCCCAGTATTATTGGTCAGATGAAAATTCCATGGTAACAGTGACTACAGTTTTCTTAGGGGGGAGGGTTTGTTGCAGTCTAGAATGAGCCAAAAATCAGTTAAAAGCCCTTGGGGCTTAAAGGGTTAATATATATCAGGAAAAAAGCAGTTGCCCTAGAACAGAGCCTGAGGAACACCAAAGTTTACAGTACGTTTGTTGTAGAGTGTACCATTTACACTTAAGCAAGAGCAGTCATAGTTACTATTGAAAGTGAAATCAGCTAGGGAAAGCAATTTGAAACACAAGCATAACAAATCCATGGTAAGTTTAAACTTGAGGATCTGAAAAGGTTAATTTCAGTTTCATTTAAATGAGAACATTTCAAATGAATTTTTGAATGGCAAGAGTCACATGCTATGTTATTTTGATATTGTTTAACGAGTTTCTTGCAAGTTTTACATTTCTTAGTATAAACAATTTCGTCTCTGTAATTCAGATTAATTATTTTATGGACATTATCGGAGGTAGATTTTATACCTTTTCTGGAACAGTAAGATAAAGAGATTATTTGAGATTTTGTAAGTGTCGAAAATGGAAAAATGGATCTCATACATTTGGAACAATACCAAGGATCGGAACATTCAGAAAGTTTGAAGATCAGTTCGCCTTTAGTTATTTTAATACGTTTTGAGTGCAGCCACGTAAGGCAAAAGTCACAAAAAATCGACGACTGATCATCATAAACATGATGGCTACAGATGTGTCAGATTGTTATGTCACCCATTGGTAGTCAATTTAGGATGTATACTTATCTTATGTGAAGACCAGGGCAGTAAGGTTATCTTCACTCGTGATTCTTTTGATTTCCGAACTTTCTGTTTTCCTGATAAAGATCTTACCGTCTCGAGACCAAATGTATTTGTATTTCTGCTCTTTGCGACATTTTAGGGCTTTACCAAAGAGGATCTTGTTTTGACGGGTTAGACTCGTTAATAAAGAGTTTTGATGCAGCCCGTTCTCTCACCAGTCCTAGGTTGTGCGTAGATTTACCCTTCAGTTGAGATTTACTTTGCATGACTTGGTCACCAAACTTTATGTTCGAGAATTTTACGATAGATGATATTGGCTGATTCTTTTGAGGACAGTCGATGCATGGCTTCGATATCGTTGTCGTTGAAGCTATGTCCAAGGAACTCGCAGATTTCCCGAGTGATGAGTTCCACATCTTCTTCTGAAGAGTGGGGTACATCCGCTATTTCCAGCATGGATCTTCTACCATATTGTTTTAAGTCATTTATGGCTTCGAGGGCCTTCGCTTTATCTTTCTTACAGTCCTTTAGCTGTCAGTTTAGGTCCTCGTTTGCCTTGTGCAATACGACATTATCCTTTAGTATGTTGTTTAAGGTCTTGTAACTTCGCATCTAGTTCGTCGTACGTACCTCATGTTGAGTCAGTTCATGATTTCGCTTAAAATGGCTTCTATCTTCGTTAATCGCTCTCCCAGATTTTCATTCTTAGCTACATCGACGTTAGGCATGTTTGCTCGAAGGTAATACTTAACTTAAACTACATTTGCTTGGTAATATTGATGAAATTGATCCACTATTTATAGAGTGAGTCACTGATTACCAGGAGCGTCCATCTCCCAAACTTGGTCTAGATCTGTGAGTCAGCATATTCCCAGATCAGGTTAACACCCGAGCTGAATAATATCATACCCCCGAGCCGAAGGCCGATAAATGATTTTTTTTTCACAATGACGAGGTTTTCACTTCGTACGCAATAACAATATATATTCGTACATCATGAGAAAGCATTGCGGTTTGGTTTGCCTAGTACATTGATGCATACTATACTGTTCACAAGGCTTCTGACTGGTTTTTTTGCGGCAACCTGAGTCTAAAAATAGCCTGATCTGGGAACACGCTGGCTTACGCATGTATAACAAATGGACACTCCTGGTTTAGTTTAGATTTTCATCCAAAATTTAATTGATAGGTATTGCTAATGGGAAGAGCGTTGCAGCTTACTTGTCGAGCGCGGGACCTTCGTAGATAAAAGGATTCGGATTTCAGTATACTGAAAACGAGTTATTTTTTTAGTCGTCATTCTTAGTTCCGACAACTTAGAAAAGGCATGGGCAATTGCTCTTCTCACATCTCCTTAATGAATCGGTCGATGTCAACCAAACTTGTACAACAACCTATTAGAGTAAAGCCTGTTATAAACAGCTAACACAATTAATACTAATAATGTTAACCCCATTCAGTATATCACTCACTCACCATCCTCAAGCTTTTTCCTCTCACCTGTTACTGAATCACAGGTTTTTACAATGTTTGCTACCTTGAACGAAAATAAAACATCCATTGATATCCCAAATAAACTTATTAAGCTTGCAAGTGAATCCCTATTAATCATATTCACAAAAATATACAATGAGTCATATACAATGAGTCATTATCAACAGGAATAGTACCCGATATTTTTTATAATATCTACATAGGATAACTCCCATAGTTAAGGGTGGTATTGTGACAGAGCTAGGCAATTATAGGCCAATAGCCACTATCACTCCCTTTAGTAAAGTGTTAGAAAGACTTGTGTATAATCAATTTTGTTTTCTAGAAAAAAATATTATATAATTACCAGTTTGGATTCAGAAAAGGACACTCAACCAACAAGCAATTTTGGAAATCATAGAAAACCTAAAAACAGCCATAGATGGAAAACAAAT
Source organism: Actinernus sp. WN-2022 (assembly GCA_030867875.1). NCBI lineage: Eukaryota > Metazoa > Cnidaria > Anthozoa > Actiniaria > Actinernidae > Actinernus > Actinernus sp. WN-2022. The sequence continues at coordinate 117,695 of JAOWCC010001633.1, forward strand.
AACCTGTGGAATTTTCCTCGATTTTTCTAAAGCTTTGGCAAGATCAACCATGATATACTACTTGCAAAAATCAACAAATATGGAATTATGGGAGTCCCACATGAATGGTTCTCTAGTTACTTAAATAATAGAAAACAGTACGTAAAAATTGGTAATACTGAATCTAGTTTGAAAAACGTAATATGTGGTGTTACACAAGGGTCTACTCTAGGACCTATACTTTTCCTTTCATATATATAAATGATTTGCCAAACTCATCAAAAAAGCTTTCATTTAGAATCTTTGCTGATAACACCAATTTATATTATTAATCCAATAACTTAAGTGAATTGGAAACAGTTATTAATGACGAGCTCACCCATGTACTCAACTACTGTGCAGCCAGTAAATTATCAATTAACTTTAAAAAGACAAATTACATGCTAATAACATCTCCAAGGAATAAGCCACATATAAATATAACCAGCCTGCAAAATAGAACAAAAAACATATATCAAATATTTAGGTGTATATATAGATAAGCACCTAAATTGGGATCCCCAAATAAAACATGTCAACAATAAATAAGCAAAAAATATAGGAATTATCCTTAAATTAAGACATTATGTTAATTTAAATACACTTAAACAACTCTATTATACCATTGTATACCCTTATTTAAACTATGGATTAATGAGTTGGGGTACCGCTTACCAATCTAGGCTAAAAAAATTACCTCCAAACAAAATAAATGTATTCGCTGTATCATCTTCTTTGCGAACAAAAAAAGAAAGTGTTAACCCTTATTATGAAATCTTACAAATCCAAAACTAAGTAATATTTTTAAGTTTAAAATTTCATCTCTTACTAGCTTGTACACAGAATTCAAAATGATAAAATAAATACCGTAGAATTCCGATAGTAACGCCCCCCCCCCCCCGCCCCCCCCCCCCCCCCCCGAAAGTAGCGGCTAACCGAAAGTAACGTTATCTTTTTGGCTTCCTATAACTTCTCGAAAGTAACGGTCCCCCCAAAGTAACGATCCCCCCGAAAGTAGCGGCCATTAAAAAAAAGGACTACCGTAGTCAAGCAACAAAACAGGGCTAACGTATTTTATTTAGATGAACGTTTCAAATGCTACCGTATCAATGTTAGGTAATTACAAATACAAGTTGGCACTAAATTGAACAATCGTCATATTAAATGTCATCCTATATTTCAACGTCACTTATTGAAGCGGTATAACTAGAACGCGTAAAACTCTCTTAGACTCTATAATCGGGTACCGTTCTATGAAAATGTTGTTTGTACATCGATCCGAACTACCGGGATAAACACGACTATATGGTGTATTGTTTTAAATCAGTCGTGCATTTTTATAATCATCATATTCAACAAAATAACTGGAATACGGTACTACAGATTGTACAGGTGAATATTCTCCATCTCAATCAACCTACTTTACATTACGCAAAATCGGTAAACGCTATAACTAACATGAAATTACCAGAAGCTTCGCCTTGTCTGATAGTCTATTCGTCATCCTCGTCGTGAAACCATATTTGTTCCACATCGCTTGAATTGCCAATGGTGTAGTTATCCAGCCCGCTTAAGTTGATTTCGTTATCGCGTTGCCCTGAAGTTGGCAATGTGATTCCACATTTCACGAAGGAACGAATGATGGTGTCTCGCAGACGACGAGAAATCTCTTGCCAAGCTTGCCCTACCCATTTGGTGAAAAAGACCCTTCTTTCACTAGCAGTAACCTTTCCTGTCAGGAACTGCCCAAGATTACGTGTCATTGCTTTTGTTGCCAAGCGATCGACAGCCTTCTTGAATTCGCTGTTGACGGAGACATCCAGAGGCTGAACTTTGCTAGTATCTCCCGGTGGAACAAGTACCAATGTCGTCTTGCATTCGTTCTGAAGGATTTGTTTTACTTACTGCGTTGTCTGCGCTTTGTGCTGGTCGTATACAAGAAGCCTGGATCTTTTCCCATTTGCGCCGAAGAAAGTGCTCTGAGAATTCCACATTTGTCTTACCCAGTAGATCATCATTTCCTCGTCGCACCACGCGTTTTCCTTGAATTTCACGACAACACGTGGGTCGTACTGTTTAACTTCTTTGTCGGGGACTCGCTTTCCTGTCCCCTTAAATATCAAAATGGGCTTTATTCGTGGTTCTCCATCTGCGAATACAGTTAGCTGCGCAGTGCATTGCCTTTTTTCATGGCCACTTCCAGTCGTTCGAGTCCAGGTGGTCTTCTCCCCTTTTTTCTCGTAAGTCGCCCCCATTGTGTTATAACAAAATACTAAGGGTGTCTGATCCATATTCGCGATGTCGCTTAGATTCCATGGACCAATAGCGCCGTCTTGTTCGCCAGCTATTTATTCCTTTGTATTGATTGCCATTCGGCGAATATATCTGTGAAACTGCTGGATGTTCACTCGCAGGGTCTCTGGGTGGCTCTGGGCAACATTCGTTGGCCTTCGAAGAGAAATGCCAAAACGAGCTTTGAAGCGAACCACGCTTGGCACAAATGACCCTAAAATCTATCACTTTGCTATATTTTCAAAAGTTTCCAACATAGAAGATTGAATTTTTGTGGGATAATGAAGACCGACGACCTAAACAAAATCCGATGATTTGATCTACCGTAGACATCTTGATGACGTCACAGTTACGTCATGTATCCATTTATAATAGGTTTGTCGATGTTTTCAATTACCTTGAACATCAGTAAATTTTATATTTTCGATTTCCCATCATGTCGACAACAAAGAAACCGAAAACCCGAGTTCGATTGGTTAAGAGGGAGAAAAGTTATTAAATTTTGAATTTTGGCAATTTTCCCGCCAAGATTTGGCGGGAAATATTCAATACAGAACCATTTACAAAATAACTTCTTCATTCATCTTTTAGAGTTTAAAATATTTGTTTACGACAATCTAGCAATCAAAAGAGTAAATCGGTACCCACAACCGTATGTTTTTAGAATTTTCAATTTTTGAGAGGAAATACTTTAAAATTCGCAGTGAAAAAGAGGAAACGTCATTATGACGTCATATATTTTTGAAAACGTCTTTAAAACGTCTTTAAAAAATAACAATTCAAGTATTTTTCGGGTTTTAAAGAGGAACTGTACTAACTGTACACTGAATAGCCGCAATATGGTCTTTTTTATGTTTCTTCAATTTAGAAAGCATGAATGATGTCAGACCTATGACGTCAGAAAATGTGACGTCACAGGAAACTTCAGTTCTTAATAACTCAGCAAATATTTATCGTAGAGACTTTAAAATTGCAGCAATCAAAAACACACATTTATGTTGTTGTGACAACATGCTTTATTTGAAACGTATAGGTAACGCAGAATTTGACCTTAAAAGGAGTCGTTCGTTATGACGTCACACCAACGTCAATATACAAACATGTTTAATCCTAAAGACGTTATTTCATTTTAATATTAACATACGAAAATTTAGTTAAATTGGACAGCGAATTAAACAAGATGTGCTGGTTTATATATTTTTGGCTCCCTTTTAGTGATCGATTTTGAGGTAACTTAAGCCAGGCGTGAACGAACATATGGTCGAACATTTTGACATTCTTCATTCATCTTTTAGAGTTTAAAATATTTGTTTACGACAATCTAGCAATCAAAAGAGTAAATCGGTACATAATCTTATGTTTTTAGAATATTCAATTTTTGAGAGGAAATACTTTAAAATTCACAGTGAAAAAGAGGATACGTCATTATGACATCATATATTATTGAAAACGTCTTTTAAAAATAAATATTTGAGTATTTTGTGGGTTTTAAAGAGCAAATGTACTTATTGCACACTGGTAGTTTCTTCAATTTAGAAAGCATGACTGATGTCAGACCCATGACGTCAGAAAATGTGACGTCACAGGAAACTTCAGTTCTTAAGAACTCCGCATATATTTATTGTAGAAATGTTAAAATTGCGACAATCAAAAACACAATCATATTTATGTTTTATTTATGTTTTATTTGCTTTATTTCAAACGTAAACGCCGAATTTGACCTTAAAAGGAGTTGTTCACTATGACGTCACAATAACGTCAATATACAAACGTGCTTGATCCTAAAGACGTTATTTCATTTTGATATTAACACGCGAAAATTTCGTTAAATTTGATATCGAATTAAACAAAATATGCTGGTTTATATATTTTTGGCTCGCTTCGTAGTGATCGATTTTGAGGTAACTTATGCCATCCGTGGTGTAGCTATCATGCATAAGTCCTATAGACTCAGTTTGCCCCTTGTTGCCCCATTTCAGATCACTCAACTTTAGTATTGAGTATTCATTTGTTTCTGTATCCCAAAAGGATATACTGAAGAGCAGCTATCCAGTCTTGTTGGTTCTTCAAAAGTCAAGTCATGTGCTCTGGATCCAGTTCCAGCCTCTGTTCTGAAAGAGTGCTTGTCGGTTCTACTCCCGGCTATGGCGAAAATCGTAAACTGCTCCATTGACACTGCTGTGATGCCAGACGGTTTTAAGCTAGCTCTTTTAAATCCACGGCTTAAAAAACCACGCCTTGATTTTGAAGTTTATGCTAATTTTAGGCCTATTTCAAATTTAATTTTTATTTCGAAACTTACGGAAAAAGTCGTCGCTGTGCAGCTTGCTGACTACATTATAGATAACAATCTAGATGAGATTTTCCAGTCTGCATATAAACAGCTTCATAGTACAGAGACAGCTCTAGTTAGAGTAAACAATGACATTCTTGTAGCCTTAGACAACCATCAGTCCGTTATACTGCTACTTTTAGATTTATCGGCTGCGTTTGATACTATAGACCATGACATTTTGCTTAACAGACTAAGTTATCGTTTTGGTATCTGTGGCTCGGCCCTCTCCTGGTTTAGATCGTATCTCAGTAATAGATTTCAGTATGTTAATATTAGAGGAGAGAAGTCTTCACACCGGCCACTGGTTTGCGGGGTGCCTCAAGGTTCTGTCCTGGGCCCTATTTTATATCTGCTATATACTTCGCCGCTTGGGGATATCGTGAGGAGGTATAACATGGGTTTTCACTTTTATGCGGATGATACCCAGTTGTACCTGTCTTTTGATTCCCGAAGTGGCGAAGGGCAAGCATCAGCCGTTGGTCTAATAGAGGCCTGTGCGACTGAAATAGATGACTGGATGAGGGCAAACAAACTAAAGCTTAATAGTGACAAGTCCGAACTTCTTATTATAAGTTCGAAGTACCGCCCTCGTCCTTTACTTAATTCTATCTCGATCAATGATAACGTAGTTCAGCCCTCAACGTCAGCTAGGAATCTAGGTTTTATAATGGACAATAGTCTAACTCTCGAAAAACATGTTAACTCTATTACCAAATCAGCTTTCTTTCACATCAGGAGGATTGCTAAAATTAGGGATTATCTCTCCGAGGACTCTACTGAAGCTCTTGTACATGCATTTATAACTTGTAGATTGGATAATGGTAACGCACTTCTGTATAGTCTGCCAAAATATCTTACGCAGAGACTGCAATCCGTTCAAAATTGTGCCGCCCGGCTTGTATCGCGCAAGTCGAGGTATGCTCGTGCTATGCCGCTACTGATGGAGCTCCATTGGCTGCCAGTAGAAAAACGGATTGTTTTTAAGTTATTATTATTAGTTTTTAAATCCCTTAACAATTTAGCACCTCTTTACATTAGTAGTTTATTGAATTCATATCATCCCTGTCGTAGTCTTAGATCAGCTGGCAAACGCCTTCTGGTCGCCCCGAGGTCTAACCAAAAGACCTATGGTGACAGGGCATTCTCGGTGGCTGCGCCGAGGCTGTGGAACGCTCTGCCCATTCAAATAAGGACAAGCAATACCCTTACCATTTTTAAATCTAGTCTTAAGACTTATCTTTTTAAACAAACATTTTTATAATTATTATTTTATATTTTTAACTGTAGTATTGTAAAGCGCCATAGTGCAGTTAGTGGATATGGCGCTATATAAATTTCTTATTATTATATTATTATTACCTAATCGTATAAACGTTGAAAGTAGGTGTATGTATAAATGTCTAGAATTCAAAAACAAGGCACCGTATCATATCAACAAAGAGGACACCTGAATGGGTTTACACGGAAAGTGAAATTTAAAACCATTATGCCACAGTCGCAGTTAGATAAACAAATATAAATTATCACGGCAACTTCCTTTGAGATTCTATATTAAGATAGCAGTTTTTGTATGTATAGTACATAGTATTACTTGAAAGTTTAATTGCGTTCGTTTGGAAAATTACCACTGTTTTTATACTAATGTACATGAATTAGTTATCTTTAATAAATTAAAACCCTAATCAGTTTGCCACCGTGAACAATTGACTGAAAAAAGTTTAGGCAAACACACGCCTCAGTCAGACGTAGGTTCCTAAACTAACTTTCATAAGAAGCTCTTTTAAGAGAAAGAATGGGAAATAAAACTGGATAAACATTGCGGCACTTCAAAACTGCTTTTATCTAATCATGGGGAATATTGTGTGGATATTGGGTTGATTATTCTAAGTTCCCTTTATTTATAAATGGGCAGTGTTGCTAATTAACTTAAAACCAGCTGCCTTTTAGCGAGCGTCACCGATGGCACACAATTTGTTTTGTAGCAGCTTCTGAATCTACTAGAGGCACGAGTGTTGACTTAAATGTTTTTTCACAATAACTTATTGATAAGAGTACGGTTTCCAGGGGGATGCTCGTTGTACCTTTCAGAGTGCTCAGTTTGAAAGTAACATCCCATTCCATAGTTGTGGTTATCGTCAGTAGTACCTTTTAAGGTATTACTACTTGTCAGAAATTACAACGTTCGTTTAATGAGGAGAAGCGAGAAGTCCAAGGACTATAGTAAAGCTGAAACAACGTGTGTAGTTTTAAACGTACTGGTTTAATGAGGGTCTGAATGGGGGGGGGGGGGGGGGGGGCATACATGTCAGTTGTCAGTTAAAATGTTGGCCATTTGTCAGTTCGCCCTAGTTAATCATTACTAGAGAACATTTCAAATGTTTGACCAACGAATTAAAAATCAAATTTGTCAGTTATTTTTCGGTTGCCAGTTGTCAGCAAAAAAAAATTTTGGTCAGTAAAATGGTTGTCAGTTATTTTAGAGGCCGTTTGTCAGTAGTCGGTTAACCCCATTCAAACGCTCTTTAATGATCTTTTGGTCTAGCTTTGTGTATTTTTAATTTTTCTTACAATCCATTGCACTTCGATCTAATGTCAGTTAATTTGTGTTTTGGGATTGGTACCTCTTAGGAATAAAACAGATTCGCGCCACACCCACACAGCGAGATTCTCGGATACCTTTTAGGGGTTACTTTTAAAATTTCCGACGAGCTTCTCCGTCACTTCCTCCTCCAAAGATGGCGCAATCAGTCGATCTGCATGAGGTCTGCCGTTTTATATTGTACAATACAGATATACTTGTTTGCAGTATAAGGCTGTCATACTAAATGATATACACATACCATTTACCTCATACAAAGAGTATACATCATTTATTTGTCTGTATCTAATCATGTGTACCGCTGGTTTGGTTGACTGAGAACTGACGTTTATACTGGTTTATATTTCATTACTAATTTACAGTCAAAGCCGGGTCAATTTTTTCTCTGTAGAGAAATATATGAAGTTCATTATTGAAAATGTGATTTCATTCTTCGTTTCAAACTTCATTATTAAAACGAAACTTGCAAAATTCAAATTGAACTCCAACCGAATTTTAATTGTATTATGTTCAAAAGGCTTGTACATTTTTATTCCATAGCGTATTTCAATTGTAGTCTTCTTCGCAGCCGTTCTTAGTGTTGTCACGCAAACGCTAGCCCAGGAACGGCTGCAAAGGTCTGACTAATTTTTTGAATTTTACAAGTTTCATCAGTCCTTCGATCATGTTTCTACATCTGTGTTTTGTCCTCAATAACTTTCCTCCTGTTAGTTGAAAGGGGCAAAAATATAAACTTCATCAATCATGCCGCAAGACAAAAATGACCACTCAGTTTAGCATAGTATGCTTTCCAGATGTACTGGAGAAAATGTAAGACAATTTTGATGAAGGATGGCAAAGATTCGAGTGGATGAAAAATACTGTGGTTTTTTTCGAGTGAAGGGCCACGGCCAATGCCTGCCATTACAAATTTAATAAGTAAATCAATATACTAGGTAAATCAATGAATGTGTCACTACTAATAATTAAAGCGGCTCAGGTGCCCTAGCCTGTAGCAGCCTGTTTGAAAGTTCTAGTATTGGCTGCAGTAGTTCATGGTTGGGGAGTGAATTCCAGTCTATAATGGTCCGGTGGAGAAAGCTATATCGAAAAAGTTTGAAGAGTATACACCCCATGCATAAAGAACATTTTGATTACAACTGTATTTCTCCAATCAGCAATGAATATTTGTGAAAACCAACATTGTCACATAAAAGAACATACAACAATAAGTAATCCTGTGAAATTTGAGTGTCATAGGTTACATTGCGACAGAGTAATAAACTTTTGAAATAAGAGAGATTTGTATGAAAATAGTCAGCCAGGCCCTACCAGCCTCGCTTTCATGTTTTTCCTGAGCCTTAAATGGTAATAACTTTGGAGAAACTTGTGATAAAACTATTAAATTCACATGATGAATAACTTGTACTTGCTCTTTCAGGTTACAGTGTGAATTTTTCTTTAAATGTTAAAATTCTAAATTTATGTAAATTAGGTTCCAGCTTTATGCATAGGGACGATAGGGTCTACTATACCATGACATTCACATAGTATTTCTCTTCGATCTCAGGGTGTTATTTTTGCATTTTTTTTAAATAGAGAAACTTGGTTTAATTCGGTTGACATACATTTGTTAGTAGCCTCTTTACTTATATCGTAACTTTTATATCCGACAAATAAGTTTTGTCGTCATGTATGTTTTAGCGTATAACTAATATATTTTTGCGGGGATATTTAAGTAGCTTCATGTACAGGGCAAAAAAAACTAATTAAAGTTATTGTAAACTTTTTAATTTAATCACTATTTTGGCTTTACATTTGTCTCAAGAGCTGGTAGCTCGTCTAGGAGGCTTACGTAGTAAAACTAAAAAAAATACATTTCTCAGATTTGACCTTAGGAAAAAATAAGAGAACGAAGAAGGAAAAAAGTAACTACAACATATTATGGCTCACTGTAAAAAAAACTACAGTTACAATTCAATAATACGACATGAATTGGACGCATTTAAAAATAGAGGCATTTTTCTGTTCAATAACACGTTAACCTTTCTAGTTAGATTTAATCCGTCCAAACTTGGCCCGCAACTTGCGCAATAGAGGCAAGCGAAAAATACTGGAGCGAGTCTAACATTTTTTGCTGTGATTGTGACCAAAAATACTTGGTGTTGTTTTATACTTGGAGAAAACTTTCTAAGTATTGAGGCATGTTCAAGTACATTTTAAAATGTTTAAACTGCAGCTACCCACATTCAGGAGAATGTAAGACACCAGCGTAGCCTAGTACTGTTGCCGTCTTTAATATATAGACGACGTTCTTGATATTTTAAAACCAAAACGGTTCTTAAAGGCATTGTTCTCATTACCCCGTTTCTGACATGTACAGCAGGGCAGGTTTTAAGTCGTCTGAAACCAAACGTTTAAATGATATTCGCTTATTTCATTCGTTATTATGACTCCATTGGTCACGTTAAAAAGACTTGTCAATAATGGAACAATAACCAAGGGACAGAAGTCAGAAGAAAGAAAAAACTAGATTACAGTGTCGGCAAATCGTTTGTTTACGGAGTCCTTAATGATGATATATCCTTGTTTTCTTCATTTTTTTTAACAAATTGTACTGCTTGATGAACAGGTGCAATTGGGTTCTCGCTAAAATAAAGAATATTTTCCATATTCTCCATTTTTAATTGCCGGCCCGCATCGCAATTAATGTGAAAGGATATAATAAATCTTATTTCGTTGAATATAACTAATACATCAGGAGTAATAGGCTCTATCTCGTGAAGATCATCAACATTGTTTTCTTTAATATCATACAACGCGAGTAACCTTTCCACATGCTGCTTCAGTTTTTAAATATTTTATAGCAGCCGAAACGTCGGTTCTGCTGTTTAATTTCGAGTCAACAAACGGTTGACATGGAGTGACATCAATAGGACGTTTACTCCGCACTGTAAGTTTACACTAAACGCCAAAAAACAAACAGTATTTCCATATTAGTAAAGACCAATTGCAGCTGGGAAGTGCTTTTATACAGAGGAATAAAGACCCCTGACCGTGGGAACTATGGGAACAGGTATGATCACTTACTTATGGATTCAACTGAACTGGCAAAGAAATGTGGCGATGATGTCCACTAGGGCTATTATCTGAGTAAGGTGTCCATTGAAAACCTTGTATATGATCGATATAAAGCATCAACAACATGGCAGATACGCCGACAACAATAGCCCTCTCCATAGTCAACGCTATCAATGCTATTTTCGGTACCTTCATAAATATACTTGTATGTTATGTAATTTTTAAAAGCGAAGAGCTTCAGAATGGCTTGGATTTGCTCATTGGGAACCTTTGCCTGGCCGACGTGGTTGTTTGTGCCCTAGCACAACCCATGTACATTGGCTACCTTAATGGTAAGCTTAGCAAGAATACTGAACGAGCATTCGAATGCTTGTCTGTGATCACCGTGCATGCAGTTGCTGTCAACTTACTGTTTATTGCAATCAATCGAGTCATGGCAATTTCGAACCCTTTCAACAACACGCTAATCTTCTCCAAGTCTAAGGTACTACTTCTGATATCATTTACCTGGGTGTTCTCCATTTGCCTGTCAGTATTCCTTCTGTACACGGATGAAGGAATAGCTTTCTCACCTTATTCTCATCTGGTGATTATCTCAAGCTTTCTAATCGCTTACCTGAGGATATTCTGGATCGCTCACAAGCAGCAGCGGAAGATTGATGTACAAATGGAACAGTTGAGCCATAATTTTAGGCAAGTAAGATTGCAACGTGCTAACCGTGCTGCCAAGACAACCGCATTGATCGTACTATCCTTAATGGTGTGCTTCTTTCCAGACACTGTCTTCGACTTCCATCCAGATTATAAAATCATGGATGTGAGAAAGGATTGGCTTTTTACCTTGCTGTTTTTAAGTTGTTTAATCAATCCGTGCATCTATATGTTTAGGACCGAAGCCTTTAAATCCGCCTTGAAAAGGATCGTTCATATTTTTTAATATCTTTCAACTTGTACATTTTAAGAGCTACTTAAGATTGCCTGAGAACACTGTACATCGTATCGATACATTCAATGAAGTACAGTATGTGATATTTATTTTAGAGATGAAATAACGAACTCGTTGCAATGTGGTATATAATACATAATGTTCTGTAGCTAACTTTGAAATATCGCAAGATTTGTAAACATATAATGATGCATGTACATTTGTATATTTTGGACGCCGATGTAGAACACAAATGATAAAATAGAGATGTTTTTAGAATGTGAAATTGGATCGTTAAAATAATCACAATTATATACTATTTAATATGCTGCAGAACATATTAGGAAAAAAGCGGTTGTTGAAACTGGAAAGTGAAAAGTTAGATACCAAGAGATAATTCGATTAGGAGACCGGAAGATCATGCCATTTATAAGATGACGGATGTGTTTGGGTAAAGATCTTAGGTTTTTAAGCCACCTTCTAAGAATGTCTATCGAAGCTCTTAGTCAATTCCTATGAATTGAACCAAACACCACGACACGGGTCACGGAAAACCCCATTCCTGATTTATCATACCTAATTGACTGCTTAAGGAAAGAAAAACGTTTGAGAAGGTTATCTTTCCTTTTTACAATAACAAAGTTCAATAGAAAGAACGAAGAACCATCGAAATGGCTCTTCAGATGGATAAAGACATAGATGTAAACGAATCAGATTACTTTTTTCATTGTATATGAAAAAAGTAAAAATTTAGAGAAAGGACTTCGCAAAACTTTCGTAAGCTTATTGTTAGAAAGCGGGAAAATGTCTATCCATATTGTGAACTACATGCAATAATTTGCATTATAACTTTGTGCAATATAACAACAAATGTACATATGTCGATTATTAGCCTAGAGGTAATTACAGATACAAGTTATTATTTTAAGGTAGTACGATGCTTTTCCCTCTGCGATTGGAGAGGTAAATGAATACAGTGAAGCCAACATCGTTCTCAACTAGCTACTTATTTAAACATTGAACAAAAAGTAATGAAAATTTGCGTTGCTTTCTAAATGAAAATTATAAAGTTAATGTTCAATGCACTAATTGTACTGAACTAGATAAAGGATGTTTTAAAAGTGTTGAACCTCAGTTAGAAACACGGTTCTATAAGAAACCGCATTTCCTGACCTTTGTCATAAGACTTTACTGAGAGCAGATGTCGTATCAGTGGGACAAAAATACGGTATACAGTAACCGTATTGTAACTGTGTCTTACTGTAATTCTGCAATTTGATTTGATCAGTATTAATAGTAGGGAACGATTTGAATGTCATGGCATACCGTACAGTAACCGTGCCGTAGTCATTGCCGCAATTTGTCCCACTCATACGAAATCTGCTCTAAGATTTATGTACGTTGAAATATAAGGCGGAGATGTGTAATATATTAAATGAAATGGGAGAGGAGGAAGGTTAAAATAACTAGGAAATATCATTAGAATGGGATACTTCCTATCTTTGGGAAAAAGCCACCTTGTGTAAATATTCAAATACAAAAAAAAAATCTACATTGACGTGTGGCTGTGTTGTCGATAGCGTTTGTATGCATAATTTCCAACCGGAATATATAAAATTATGTTAAGAATTTTTATGTTTAAATAGTTCTGAAAACGTTATTGACATTTTGAGATGTACATGTTGTGGTATATTTAGTCGCCTTAATCTTCGTTCAATCGTTTTGTGTTGGTTGGAAGGCTTGTAAAAATATCACATTCACATCCTTCTCACAAAAGCTGTCTTTCCCTGAACATTATTTTCAACTAAAATTCCTAAATATGGATTATAATTTTATATACCATATTAGTTATTCGGATCCTTAGGAAATTTACTTTATCAAAAAAACTAATAACAGTTAAACCTTGTGAAATGTGAAATATTAATTTCCTGTGTGTATGGCTTGAACTGTGTAGACAGTTAAAACAGAATCAATAATGGTGTATTTATTTCTGTCAAGGCCAAATATCAAGTGCTGGTTTACTAACATAACAAAGTAAAAATCTCGGATTTTCAGGATACCAAACGAGGTTTTTGCAATATTATGTAACTTCCAAGAGAAAAGAGATCATCCCCGCAGTTTTCAATAGGGTCAAGCAGAAGGAAGATCGACGTCATGAAAATATTTTATTGTTTTCACAAATGCAAGAGGATGCTTAAGACACAATTCGAAATTGTTATTAAATCTTTTATTTAGTAGACATGGGTAATTAATGTAACTGTTATTAAGTTGAGATAGCAATTGATACGTACACCTTCCGTGATTATCGATTGGGTTGGCTGAAATTAGGCACGAATATTTTCGCAAGAAACATAAAATATTCGCTGGTACTGGAAGACACTAAAACCTGATATCTATAATCTGGAAACCAGCTCGAGAAGGCAAGCCATTCACAATCTATCTCATGCTGTTTCAAATCTTATTGCAAGGCGCGCCAAAAATACCGAAATAAAATAGCTTTTCATAATTAGCTTATAACGGAAGTGATAATAGCGCATTTGGTGTCCCCCAGGCAGAATAAAATCTAAAAGATTACCATAAAAAGGTTGTTATCTATTCTTAGTAACTTGTATACAACACCCATAGATCCCCTCGTGAAGGTTTTTAAATCTATCAGTTATGTATTGTTCGAATAGGCTAGGATATTTCGGGAGAAAATGTAACTTTACTACAGCACGGATGTATTACCATATTGGTGGTCAGTTATCGTATAGTATAATCTTTTCCGATAGCCAGAGGATAATCAACTTAGCTAAATGAATCACTTTGTTGGGCGCAGTTTTGTTGATATAAATATATGTATACAGCTGAACGTACTTTTATTAAAACAATACTAAAACATTTGCAATTTCATATTGCATTCAATTCATTTGTCTTGCTTTCTCCCTGTTCTGTGTGTTTAAGTTGTCCCCTTTACTACAGATTTATCATCCATACATCTTGTCATACAGTTGGGTGAGAGTGAACGTGTATTTTATGTGAAATAAGCTGTGGTATTTAAAAGAAATTGAAATAAATACGGTGCATTCTATACGGAATGTAAGTCTTATTTATAATTCTACAATAATTGCAGGAGCTCTACAGCAAACATTGATAATCAATAGCGATATTCTATGTTTAATGAAGCAAGCGTATTTATCGGCGAAAGTGAACTGAAATACCGCGAATTTGTTTTGGTTGTTACATAACAAAAACACAAAGAAGTGAACTGAGAAATACTAAAATACTAGTTTCTATTCGTATGATATTTCGATGGAATTAGTTACTTATCTCCCAATTTTCCCCCGCTTTTTTTTAATCGTTGAAGTTAAAAAGAGAAAAGCCATTTCGCTGTTCAAGGCGCATGCGACCAATGCGCTACTACGAGAAAATAGTAAATTGCATGTAGTCTAACTTAAAGTGCCACTACGACACAATCGACCATTTCTTTGGGCACATTATTTGTCTTCCAAAATGTGGCGGAAATATCCAAATCTATATCAGTGAAAATGTTTGCTAAATGACCGAATTAGACTAGGAATTTTGCGTGGAGTTTACCGTCAAAATTACGCCAGCCATTACTTAGCAAGTTACGATAATGGCGGACATAAATACTAAAAATTCGAACTCCAATAAAATAAGACTTCCCGCCATCATATCGAAACACGGTATGGACAAGTAAAATGTAGCAACATTATTTTACAAATACGCAAAAAAACCTATGAGCATTTGATCGTAGTGGCAACTTTATAAATGCCCAGACGTTTTGGTTTAGCCCTAGCCAAGTAAGAGATTCTGAATGAGCAGTTGGTTATCATCAGTGCCTATACATTACTGCATCTGCGTACGTTGCTGGCGTTAAATGTGATTCAGGCCAAATATCTGACTAATTCACGAGCAACATCAAAACGTCATTAATGCATCTGCAGATGTAGGGCATGCAAAGACTGGTTACTATCTCCTGTGCAATTTACAAGACAGTGAAGATTTATTTAATATAATTAAGCAATAGACCACACATTTCATTGTGTTTACTGGCGAAATAAAGCACGCGGGATGTTGGGAGAACACAAGAAATGCTTGAAAATAACAAGCCGAAGGCGCAGCAAAACCGTCTATACTGCTGAAAAGAGCACCTCGAAGTTAGGCAAAATCCCAAATTTGAGAGTTATATCTTGAATAGGAGCAAAGTTATAGGCCCGCAAACTTGGAAACGTTTACAGACATTTGTATGGAAATTTTGACTGGGGGGCAAGTTTGAGACCCCCAGTCAAAATTTCCATACAAACGTCTGTAAAATATCCCAAAAATTATCCGAGTTTGCTGTATCTTTGCTCCTATTCGAGATATAACTCTCAAATTTGGAATTTTGACTAACTTCGAGGTGCTCTTTTCAGCAGTATCGACGGTTTTGCTGTTATACGTATCGTATATATCAAAAGTAAAAACAAATCGTGGAAGGGTTTATTTAGCTTGTCCCTTTTCCCCCATTTCAGATCAACGGATTTTACCTTAGAGTGCCATTACGACGAAATTCAACCATTTCATTTGGCACCATTTTGTCTTCCACAAAGAGAAACAGTGGCGTGAATATCAAAATCAGTGATTTCTGCCAAATTTCTGCCAAATGACCAAATTAGACTATTAGAATTAGAATATTGCGGAGAGTTTACCGTCAAAAACACGTCATAACGGTTTACGGTTAAAATCACGTCATAACCGTCATAACCGGTTATAACCGTCATAACCGTCATAACCGGTTATAACGTCATAACCGGTTCGCGGTTTTCATCCGGCGATTTGCTGTCGTAACGTCATTTTCTCAACACGTCGCTCTTTAAAAGGCATAGCTAGATGCCTAGTCAACACTTCGTTCATTTCTTTTGTTTGTGGAAAAATTGAAAAAAAAGTACTTTACGTATAAGTTTGCGCGAAGATTTGTGTGTTAAAAGTAGCCCCGAATGTTGTGGTATTGAGTAAAATGACGTCACTTCCGCTGAAAATTAGTTATGTCACAGGAACGGGTTGGCATAGCAACTTTAACCTACATATATACGCAAAATCATCGCTATACGAACAATGGTCTAGTTTTGTATTCGAAAATTACCGCTGAATGCAATGACTACAGACGCATGTACGCAGGGTTAGCCTCATTCTGAAGTTAAACATTCATAAATACCAGCGAGAAGGTGCAAAACGCGAAACTACAACAATACACAGTGTTGTGAATAGCCCACCTTCTCGCTGGTATTTATGAATGTTTAACTTCAGAATGAGGCTAATCCTGGGTACATGCGTATGTAGTCATTGCATTCAGCGGTAATTTTCGAATAAGAAAGTGGACTATTGATCGTAGAGGCATGCACTGTAAGTATTAAATCTCTTTTGTTTTGCTTTTCTGTACCCTGAGGAAATGCATAAATTTCTAGACTGATTCGAAAACAAACACTGCATTTTCTCGAGAGCTGTAACATGATCTGACATGGGGACGACAAAGTACGATGAATCGGTATATGTTGCACAATTTCAAAGTTCAGGAAATATCGTTTTCTATACGTGCATAATAGCCTCCTGCGCTGGCAGCTATTCAATAGGCCCTTTGCAGCTAACACATCACGTGGTTGTACTGGAGAGCAAAAAATATCTCACTTCATTTATTTAAATGCCTTCGACAAGATCGGTATTGCTATTAACAAAACCAATTTGTAAATGCTATTTTCCACCTCCAATCGATTGTCGATCTTTCAAAAACAGCGATTTTAAAGATAGCTTGCTCTCCAGCATCCATGGCAACGTCTTTTCCATGGGGATCACGAGCTCAATTCATTCGTTAATGAAGTATTATATCAGCACGTGACTGTTAGCTGCAAAGGGCCTATTGAAGTCTAAAGCCCATATGTAACTTTACATTGGATCATAGTGGGGGTAGTTTTTTTCCGTTTTCAAGAAATAAAATAGGATCTTTCATATTAAGTGCCCATCTGTGGGTACGAGTTTATCTAATTGGTTCCTGAGAGGTCCGGTATTTACTCTCTGGAGCTCTTAGAATTCAGTCGAACTTCTCGACAGTTTTGTTGAAAAAGTTAAACTAAAAATAGACTTAATGGAAGTAGTAAATAAATAAATAAACATCCGATTAAAATGGACTTTAACGGTAAAGGAAAATAGAATGCCATGAAACTAAGTCGAAGAAGGTGAGATCGCCTTTTTGATGGAACTGATTCTGATAAAGGCTTATAGGTATTTTTTCCCTAAATGTCATTATTTTATAATTAATTTTTCCAAGCTATTCGGTCCAATCTGGAATTTAGATGTTGGTCTTGTCCGTTTGGCATTTGTATGGACAGAGTCCTGGGAACTAGTTCCGAATATCATATTTTTTTAATGCACCTCTCGCATGGCCTAATTTAGTCATAAATATCGTCTCTATCCCCATTGGGTAAATAATCTCGCTCAGTCTCTCCTTTATGTGCATGGAAATCATGTTTGTATCTTTAGCTAATACTTGAAGTAAGACGACAAGGTAAAGGGAATTTCCGTTTTTTTCTACTAGATATTATTTGCTCATTATATGGTTCAGTTATGGAGTTGGACGTAGCCATCCAGTCGCCAGTCACGTGCTGACTATATCACTTCAATGCGCTCCTGTGATGCCATGGAAAAGGCTTTACTGCATGGCAAACAAACTTCAAAACGCTGTTTTAAAAAGATCGACAATTGATTGGAGGTGGAAAATAGCACTTAGAGACAGGTTTTGCTAATAACACTGTCGATCTCGTACAAGTGCGTTTAAATAATTAAAATGAACTCAGATATATTTTGCTCTCCATATAGTACAACCAGGTGGTTATATCCTGTTAAGGGCCCATTGTTAGCCACGAACTTTTATTCTAAAGGCGGATAGAAGTGGGAACACCAATAAAGTTATCTTATTTTATTGTGCTAGGTTACCTTGCTGAGACCTTGTCAAAAGGTAGTCTCGGCCTAGCGATTATACCTAATTTTCTTGTGCAAATCTTAATGAACTAAAAGACATTTATTGATCAATGGTGAATTCTCGAGCTCGATAAATGTTGAACCAGTTTGTTCTTTGAAATTCTTATATATAGGGAGAGGTTTACACACGAAATTGTAAGTTTGTTAGTCTCTATCATAATAAAACAATAATACGAGGTTATTACACGGGAACTTGTATAACACAGCAGCATATTTTTACGAGTCAGTTTTATATCAGATTTTCGAGCCAGAAAGGCGAGAAAAATTAAATTGACAATAAAAAATTCGCAGCCGTTTCACGTAACTTTCCGTGTAATAAATTGTTAATGGTCGTCAATATAGGCGGCCAAATGTAAAACCGCCCTTAAAAAATGCTCGTAAATGGCGGGCCGCAAATAGGTTTTGCAGCCCTGAAGCCCCTATTTTTTATTTTTTTATTTTTATATTAATATTTATTGGAAGTACTTTTGATTATAAATACAAAGTTGCAGAGCTTCACAATACTGAAATACAACTTACAAATACAACTAAAATACATACAGATACAAAGTGCAAACTTTACAATACTAGTCTACCAAAAGAAAAGCTATAAAAGTCAAACTACTACAAGTATACATTAGAAAAATTACATACAAAAAGTGATAAAGTAATAATAGGTGGCTGTACGATATTTTATAAGTTTAACTTTTCCCACTTTCGGTAATGCGTCAGGAGATTTCCATTTTTCCTGGCTGTAAAGAGCTCTGGCAATCAGCACTACAAGGCTCGGCTTCAGTTTTTTAAATCGACGTTAATAAATTATCTGTTTAGCTACTAAAAGGATGAAATTTGGAAGCAGATATTTTTGATAATTTTTCCAAAGGCCAAATATAAAATCCTTTTCGGATAATATTCCGTCATATACACCCAAACTACCAAGCCATGCCTGTACTGACGTCCAGAATGTAGACATGATGACAGTGATAAAGAATGTGTTCCAGCGATTCGTCTGCAGTTTCACAAAAGGTACAGAGTGGAGAGGAGACTATTTTCATCTTACACAAAATCTTATTAGTATACAGAATACGGTTTAGAATTTTGTACTGAAATACCCTTGATGACGTATCTAAACAAGTTTTGAAAGGTAATAAATATATTTCTCTCCAACAAAACTGAGAATTAGGGTAGAGGAAATTGAATTTAGATTGAGCAGTGGGGGCGATGGCCTTGCTAATTATAAAATGAGAGTATATAATTTTTGAAGAAAGACTGTCACAGGATATTTCCTTCCCTTGAAGAAAAAGGCTTTGTGAGGAAGAGAGGGAGGGTTTTCTCCATTGTTCTAATTCCAAGCCATTTAAAAACGTTTTCCACTGTGAGGGTATGGAGTCGAAGATCCCCATTAACAAAATGAAAAGTATTCAGGTAATGTAAAATTAGATTTATGTTTTTAATAGAGTCAAAAGAACATAATTTACCAGCTCTAGTAACAAGGTCACCTAACCTTACAATGCCCTGATCCATGATTTTGCATCTATATATAGATTGTTTACCAATGCAGATATTTTTATTGTTCCATATAATAATATTTAGTATAGCACATCCTGGAATGTAGATGGCGCAGCTTTGTTAAGTAATGACCAACAGTTAAGACACTCTTTGTAAAAGCCTGGGATAAATATTGATAGCTTCGCAATGCCAAAATCACAATTTAGGAGAAATTGTCCGCCTACGGGTGCTAGATAATGCTCAAGAAAAAGTTTCCATGAGCTAGGATAATCATCGCAAAATTGTTTAATACACATAATTCTCTGTGACTGAATGATTGATTGGAGATCGGGCATTTTTAGACCTCTTAAATCAATCTCATTTATAAGCGCTAATCGCTTGATCTTGTCTTTACCATTCCAAATACAATCATACAAAATGCTATTTGCTTGGGCGATCGTTTCCTTGTCTACACATATTAGTGAAGTTCTATACATGAATTTAGGTACTGCAAAATATTTAATTATTTGTATCTTTCCAAGAAGAGTAAGATTTCTCCATTTCCAAATATTTAATGTCTTTTTTAGAGATTTCACAATAGATTCAAAATGTATTTTTTTCCTTAATTGTTGGTCGTAAGTGAAAAAATTCCTAATATTTTAATTGGGTTATCAATATCATTGATATTTAGTCCAACAGGAGATTGTTTTTTTGCATCACTGCCTAGCCACATTGCTTCGGTTTTAGTAGTATTAACCGCCCTCAAAAAATGCTCGTAAATGGCGGCCCGCAAATAGCGATGTTTCGTGTTGATAAACATTGCAATTGTTATGCTAATGTGCCAACCATGATTTGTAAAGCCCGCTTTGTGTTAGGAACCAATGGATCTCTGGTTGGCACATTAATGACAATAGATGTCGACACACGAAACATCGCTATAGGTTTTGCAGCCCTGAAACCCCTATTGACTAAGAGCTCATCATCTGATTCTCATCGATCCATATTTTTTAATCCTGACGAGAAGCCATCAGACGATTTGCTTTATATTTATTTTATACTATACGTCTCTGACTAGTGTTCGGTCTTTTGGTGAATTCTAAAACAATGGACAAACAATTCAAACAAATATTCGATTTGTAAGTCGATTTGAAAGGTGACCGGTTTGAATATTTTTAAACTGAATATATTTCAAAAGCACTTGCACTCGTCGAAGTACCTTCAGAATTTGCCAAGCGATCGGGACGATTATATGGAAACACTCCCGGGGCGATCGCGGACGATCCTTACGACAGAAACGACCCGATCTTCCCGATAGAATTGAGTTCTATCCTTACGACAGAGACGATCGGAAGTGATGGCTTTTTTTTATGGAAACCTGTCGCGGACGATTCTTACGACAGAGACGATCGAAGCTATCCCAGAATGCACATCTTCCTACATGCACATTTTCAAGATGGCGGCGCGCGTCGAAAGTTCAATCGCAGAATTTATGGAAGAAGTGCAGCGATACGAATGCCTGTACGATAAATTTAGTACGGACTACAAAAAGAGGCAGATTAGAGAAAACTGCCGGTCCAAATTGGCTAAAAAGTTCAATATGACGGCCACAGA